>CM077162.1:139742311-140126105 GCA_039583875.1 Platanthera guangdongensis | reverse complement strand
GACCCTAAGAAGATCCTGTTTGCTTTGGACTGCTAGGATGAAGGAGTTGGCTGCATTAGACCAATAAAGAAAGCCAGAGAGCAAGGGCTAGACACTTCCAATATCTCTACTATGTCTGAGCAAAGACAAAAAGAGCTAGAAAGATATGCCTCCAGCAAGTTCTTTGATGCAGACAGATACATGGAGTTGCATCCTGCTGCGTTGGTTTCCCAGGACTTCAAAGCAAACATACTTGGGTGCAGCTGATGACACTAGGTCCAACAAGGAAGCATTGAACCCTAACAGAGAAATCAAGATGGTTAAAGGCAAAGAGAAGAAGTAACTCTGTAAGGTGACAATCCTTGGTTTTTCTGACTGCTATCTAGATGTTAATATATATATATCTGTGATGTTTCTGCAATGAGTCTAGCTGTTGTTGTTTTTATGCTTTTCTGATTGTATGATGTTATTTAATTTTTCCAAAGTCTGTAAATAGTTTTCCTAACCCAAATAGGGGGAGATTGTTGGAACACCCTATTACTAATTTGGGTCAGGATCACTACGTCTCTAGGAATCTGGTTGGACCTTCTGTATAGCTTAAAGGTCAATTAGAATTGAGTCTAAGGGTTAGAAGTCTAGGATTGGAAGCTGCCCTGAAGATCAAGTTTTTCTGTAGACCAAGTCTAATCGTCGAGCTCAGCACGACGTTTCGTCGAACTCCGGTCGACGATCGTCTAGCTCAACTTCTGCAGATCGTCGAGCTCCATTCGACGATCGCTGAGCTCAACCTCATAATATCGTCGAGCTCCACTCGACGATCGCTGAGCTCAACTTCACAATATCGTCGAACTCCATTCGACGATCGGTGAGCTCAGCTCGACGATTTGACTCTGCACTGGATCTTTATCTCTGAGCTCAGTTCGATGATCTTTGAGCTCAGATCGACGATTATTTTGTTGCTTGAATTTTCCAGTTCGCTGAGCTCAGCTCGACGATAGCAGAGCTCAGTTCGACGTTTTCAGTTATCTTTCAGAATTCAAATTCAAATCAGTTAGAAGTTATTCTGCATTTAATTCAGAAGATCTGCTAGCCGTTTTCATTTACTTCTGGACCAAGTTTCAAGGGATTTTTCAAGGAATAATTCAGTGGACTTTCCTTCAGAAGAAATTATGCAATTAAGGCTGTAATCAATGCAGACCAACGACTATCTTTGACAGAGTGATATTCTATTCTAGCACAGAGAATAAAAGACAGAATGTTTTTGAATGAAACAAGGTGAAATACAGAGATTGACAAGAAGAGGATACACAACTCAGAATACAGAGACTTTTTCAAAATCTTCTGTCAAGGAGAATTCTGTAGAACACTCATCAAAGAGATCAAGCTTTCAAAAATCTTCAGATCTCTTCAGCTCTAAAAGTGTTCAAGGCCAACATCATTTCAAGACTTCAGACACTCAACATTTCAGTCATTGCTGAAATCATCTTTTGCTGGAGTTCTATCTTTGAAGGCCTATCACCCTCAGCAAAGCTCTTCTTCCTAAAGATTTCAAGGATTCAGGGGGAGCTTTGACATCAATCCACTTAGTCTTCTCAGTTGATTGAGAAAGAGAAGACTGTCATAACTCTCTCACCCCAACTCTGTAAAGGGTTTTTCAAACTCCCTTCAAAAGTTTGAATCTGGTTTTTGAGCACCTTGTCAAAAGCTCATTGGTGGCAAGACACCTGATCAAAAAATCTGATTTGGTTTTTGAGCACCTTATCAAAAGCTCATTGGTTCCCAGGACACCTGATCAACTCATCCTGCAGTGGATTCCTACCTAGGGTGGTAGAAGAGTGGATGTACCCAAGTTTGGGGAACCACTATAATTCCTTGTGTCATCTGGTTCTGCTTGTTTTCTTTTTGTTTCTGGCCTAGATTCTCTTGTGCTTAGTCTCTGCATAGCTTAGTTTTGTGATTAGTTTTATTTCTGCTTCCCTGCTCACACTCATTACAACAATTGTTGTAAAGCTTTGCAAAAGTTTTTCTTTGTGTTTTAAAAGCACCATATACTCTATTCACCCCCTCTAGAGTATATCAGATCTAGTTTCCCTTTCATAACTAAACACCCGTCCGCTGAGTCTGCAAGGACTTAGCCGGATTCCAAGGAACAAACCGCCAGGAGCAATAGCGATGCACCTTTAGGCGAACTCTCATCAGTCCGCCCAAGCTATGCGGACAAGGCACCAGCCAGCAGAGCTTCCAAACACCGCAGGACAACAACATCCCCCTTTAGTGACTGTCCGCACATATAAGAGGTAGTCCGCACAACACCAGAGCAACGCCTCTATTAGCCACAAGTACACGACCAAAGGCAGTCCTCCCGGTCAACAACGGACTTAGCGAATGTTGCGGACACACTGGTCTTGTCACAGAATGTGACCAAGTCTAGTAAAACACCAAAAGACTTAGCGCGAGCTCGGCGGACAAAGCTCCGTCCGCCAATCATCCAAAACACAGAGCTCCAACAACTCGCCAGAGTAAGGCAGTCCACAATATACTCGCATGTCTGCCCAACGCAACGGCCATCTGCCGGACTCCAAACACCAGTCCGCCACAACAACAACACTGCTGTACTACCAGAGCTCGGCAAGGCTAGAGCCAAACTCTACAACCAGTCTGCAACAACGGACACCGCATACTCGCCAGTCTGCCACTCTTCATGTGGATAGAGCACAGAACCAGCCTGTTGACTCAAGCTTGCAAACCTGTAAAGCCACTGATCAACCAAGAACTGCCTACAATCCGCATATCGCAGTCCGCTCGGTCTGCTTTGCTCGAAGCCCGACGTCCTTGGCCATAAACCAATTAGTCCTCATAGCAGACTGCACAGGCCGCACAAGCCGCTCCTCAAGAACAGCCAAGCTAACAACCAGAACGCAACCAACAGTCCGCCCATGCCGCGGACATAGACCGCTCAGGCCGCTCTATAAGAACAGCCAGGTCTAACAAGGCCTATCACCAGGCCGCATAACAGCAGCCCGCACAGTCCACCCAGTCCGCGGACTCTGTCCGCTCAGGCCGCCCAGCCTGCCCATCAACCACTTTCACTTCACAAATTTCAACAAGCACATCAGATTCTACTGGACCATTCTAGATTAGGAGCAGTTGATCAACCTTTAGGAAGAATTTACAATCCTAAATAAACTCTAACGTATCCTACTTAAATGTTGAGGAACAATTATAAGAGTAAGATTTAACCACATATAACACTTACAAGATTAGGTAACAAAAATCAAGAACATGATGATTATAAACAAAACTAGATAAGAGATTTAAACAGCACTAAAAATCAGCAAGTTATAAAAAATATCAAAACATCAATAAGTTAGTAATTTCTGCAAATCGGGATAAAGAAGGGAAGAAAAGGAGAAAACCGTCACTTGCCTTGGTTTTACGGGAAAAATTCTCCAAAGCACTCCTTGACGTAGATCGGATCTAAAGAAGACGAGGGAAGTCGAAATCTAACAAGAATGACCAGAAATAGGAGTTAGGGCCGAAAACCCTAGCGAGAAAAACTCAAGGCATGGGGAAAATTTTACCACAATGGAGAAGCTCTCGCTGAGAGCTTTTCAGATCTATGATTGGTTGGAAATTTCGAGCACCGGAGCACCGTCGGTAGCCACCGAAAGGATAGCGGAAAAACTTTCTCACTCTCGCTCATGCCGCTATGGTTCGGGAGATGAACAGGAAAACTCGATCTAAAATGAAGGAGGGAAAAGGTAGGTATATATATATACTAAGGGTAAAATTAGGATAACTGCACTTAAGAAAGGAAGTGGGGTCGGCTGAACCGGGCTTCCCGAGAAGAAAGAAGGTATCTCGAGATCAAACACATAATTCTCGAGAACTAGGTAGATCTCTAGTTCTAGAAGAGGCTTTTCTCGAGTACAGAAAGGTAGTTCTCGAGAACAAGCAAGGATCTCTCGAGAGCAGAAGGTAGTTCTCTAGAACAAGCAAAGGCTTCTCGAGAACAAAAGGTTGTTCTCGGGAACAAGCAAAGGCATCTCGAGAACAGAAGGCAGTTCTCGAGAACAAGGTAGACAGTTCTCGATAAAAAGTAGCCAGTTCTCGATAACAAGAAGCTCATCTCGAGAACAACCAGGCAGATCACAAGAACAAGGTAGCACTTATTGAGTACAAAAAGATAGTTCTCGAGAACAAGAAGGCTTTCTTGAGAGCAAAGTTGCAAATTCCCGAGAACAGAGAAGCACATCTCGAGAACAACTAGGCAAAACTCGAGTACCCAATCAACTTCTCGAAAACAAGCAGGAAGGAAAAACTCACCACGACGCTTCATTGAGCTCAACTCGACGATCGTCGAGCTCCGCTCAACTCGACATCATCTTAAGGATGATGTATCGAGTTCGGCTTACGGCGAGTTCTGTGCTTGTTGGAGAGGTAGGACATAAGGATGTTGTATCGAGTTCGGCTTGAATCTTCAATATTGATTTTATCATTCGGATTTGGGTGCCAACCCGACCCCTTTTCGCTCGCTTTTGGTCGGATCCCTCCTATCTTACTTTTATGTTCTGTGACGATAGTTTCCGTTAGCGTAGTCGAGCACGTATCACGGTTTCCCCTGCATCAGCACCAGATCACCGTCGGCGACCACCGAAAGATTCACGTATGGATGTTCTATCACTCTCACTCACGCTTCTCTGGTTCAGGAAGAAGGAAGAAAATCGGCCTAAGGATCAGAAGGAGAAGTTTATCCTATTTATATATATAATATCGAATGAATAGTATATCAGATCATTACACTTAAAGAGATAGTCAAGGGTTGGTTGAACCAAAATTCTCAGGACGAAACTAAAATTTCTCGAGAGCAGCAAAATTTCTCGAGAAGGGTTGGATTCCTCGAGAGCAAGGTTGGATTACTCAAGAACAAGATGAGAACTTTCTCAAAAACATGAAGAAGTTTTCTCTATAACAAGAAGAAGTTTTCTCGAGAACAGGAAGAAGTTTTCTCGAGAACAAGAAGAAGTTTTCTCGAGAACAGGAAGAAGCTTTCTCGAGAACAACATGCCTTCTCGAGAAACACCTCTCTAGAACAACAGGACTTCTCGAATATTGAAATGGACTTCTCGAGAACCAGGTGGACAATTCTCAAGTACAAGTAAAATTTCTCGAGAAAAGAGGGAAATCTCTCGAGTGAAAGAGGTAACTCAAGAAATGGAGGAGAAATTTCTCGAGTACCCGGGAGGCAATTATCGACTACAAAGGGCAGATATCGAGAACATTACGGTAGAGGATGACGGAAGGAGCAGATGTACACTTTGAACCTCGTCGAGCGAAGGAACCCCGAGGAGGTCATTAAAGGTACTTAAAATTAATTGCAATCTAGCTTTCATTTTATAGTACCTTATCAACCTTAGTAGAACAACAAACATTATATAATTCAAATAAAAACCTCAGGCATAGTATTCGTCAGTGGAAGCCTACTCATACATTATTCAACATATATGCTTCCCACTCATTTGAATCAGTAGGTTTCCTGGAAGGCCTAGCGGGAATAGAACGATTCACAAGCATAACAAGGAGGGTGCGTCTGCCAGACAGATCAGAGTTATTATCATCTACCAAGTGTAACATGGAGGAAGAAAATTGAGGAAAGACCTTTGAAGTGCCGGTGACAATTTTGATAATGCCAGACTTCGATCAGATCTTGGGCATGACATAGTTGTACTGGAACCATGCCGGATCAATTGCCTGACAAGGAGGATCACCTAACAGCATGGGGACACTAACGTCATCAATGAATGTATTAGACCTATTTCCAATCTTCTATTATCATATATACAGGTTGTCAAAGCCCATGAGCAAGGGGAGGTGGTATACATTATCTGCTTCGAGATGACGGGAGTAGAAGCTTCTATTGTTGATATCCCGGTGGATCGGGATTTCTCCGACATATTCACAGAGAAATTGCCCGGATTACCACCGACAAGGGATATGGACTTCTGGATTTAGTTGGTGTCGGGAGCAAAGCCCGTGTCTCGGGCAACGTATAGGATGGCCCCTAAGGAGCTTGCAGATTTTAGGACCTAGTTGCAGGAACTGGTGGGGTCAAGATTTGTTAGACCGAGCTCATCACCGGGGGGAGCTCTGGTGCTATTAGTTAAGAAGAAGGATGGATCGTTGCGGCTCTACATTGACTACTGGGAACTGAATCGATTGACAGTCCGGAACATGTATTCATTACCCCGGATCGACGCGATTTTTTATCAACTACAGGGAGCCTTTTGGTTCTCCAAGCTGGATTTGAGGTCCAAGTACTATCAGTCGAGCATTCAGGAGGAGGATATCCCGAAAATAGCCTTTAGTTCTCGGTACGGACTATACGAGTTCCTGGTGATGCCCTTCGGACTCACGAATGCACCTTATGCATTCATGAGTCTGATGAACCGTATCTTCGAGCCATTACTAGATAGATTTGTTTAGTCTTCATCGACGACATTTTGATCTACACCCGAATAAAGGAGGAGCATACCCAACATTTAATGCTGGTGTTGGGCAAGCTGAGAGAGCATCAGATGTACGCAAAGTTCTCCAAGTGCCAGTTCTGGCTACAGGAGATAGCATTCTTGGGGCATACCATCAGTGGAGCTGGGTTGGCTGTGGACCCGGCCAAGGTACAGGCAGTTCAAGATTGGCCGCGACAAAAGTTAGATTCAGATATACACAGTTTCTTGGGACTGGCATGATAATATTGTAAGTTTGTGGAGGGATTCTCAATGGTAGCACTCCCCCTCGCATCCTTGACGAAGAAGGATGCGGCTTTTACTTGGAGCGAGAAGTGCAAAGCAGCGTTCTAGGAGTTGAAGGACAGTCTCACATCTTCCCCCATCCTTGCACTTCCATTTGGGAAGGATGGATTTCATATTTATATGGACGCATCATATCAATGGATGGGTGTAGTCCTGATGCAGCATGGACATGTCATTTCATATGCTTCGACATAGCTGAAGAAGCACGAGAAGAATTACCCCATACATGATTTGGAGCTTGGGGTTGTAATATTTGCGTTAAAAACTTGGAGGAATTACTTGTATGGGGTTTATTCTGATATCTTCTCAGATCACAAGAACCTCAAATATATTGACACACAGAAGGATCTAAATCTGCGCCAGCAGAGATCGCTTGAGTTCTTGTGCGACTATGACTATAAGATGCATTATCACCCGGGGAATGCGAACACCGTGGCAGATGTCTTGAGTAGGAGAGCCGGCACTTCTGGATCGGTGCCCCGGCTGATGGATATGGAGCCGGTACGGATGATGGAATATATGCACATTACCATGGTTTCCAGAGCTGAGCTGGATGTTTATCAGGAGTACTTGAACTCCTTGGTCATCGAGTGTGACATACGGGAGCGCATCAGGACACAATAGAGGCTGGATGCAGATTTGAAGCCATTATTTATAACCTTGGAAGGGGGAAAGTCGGAGGACTACTCTTTGCGTGATGACCTCATTAATTTCTATGGCCGTGTCTATATACCCATAGGAGGCGGTATCCGAGAGGATATAATCAGAGAGGCACACTGTTCTCAGTACTCAGTGAACCCCAATATCACCAAGATGACAGCAGATCTGTGAAGGAGCATGTATTGGCCAGGGATGAAGAGGTATATCATATATTATGTGATGCATTGCGAGACTTGCCAGCGGGTAAAGTCATAGTGCAAGAGCCCAGGAGGGTTACTACAGTCATTACCAGTGCCATAGTCGATGTTTGAGGATATAACTATGGATTTCATACACGGATTGCCTTGCTCCCACACTTGGCACGACTCTATATGGGTCATTATCGATAGACTAACCAATGTATCCCGGTTTATACTAATCAGGAAGGAAAGCCCAGTTGTTGTTTTGGTGAGGTTGTTTGTGGAACAGTTCGTCAAGTACCACAGCATCCCTAGGATGATTGTCTCAAATCATGATGGTCGGTTCACTTCTATGGAGTGGAGAGCAGTGTAGGGGTACTTGGGTTCTTAGCTTGCTTTTAGCACCACTTTCCATCCGCATACCGATGGCCAGACATAGCGGACCAACCAGACTATCGAGGATCTGTTGCGTCTATGTATACTGGACATGGGGAAAGCCTGGGAGAGACTATTGCCCCTGATTGAATTATCCTACAACAACAGTCACCAGGTGAGCTTTGGTATGACACCATATGAGGCTCTATAGGGCAGGAAATGTCGTACACCTCTGTTTTAGGTCCAGGATGAGTACCCCAAGACACTTGTGTCGGACTATATTGAGGATACAGATGCTCAGATACGGCTAATCTGGGATCGAATGCTAGAGGCACAAAGTTGGTAGGACAATTACTACGATGCGAGACATCAGGAGGTGGAGTTTCAGGTGGAGGATAGTGTATTCTTGAAGATACGTCTGGTGCATGGTGTCTCGTGAGTTCGGGGGCACAAGAAGCTCAGCCCTTGATTTATGGGACTATACTTGATCCTGGAGCGGATCGGTCCTTTAGCCTAAAGGTTGGAGCTGCTGCTAGAGTTAGGGACCTTGCATGACGACTTCCATGTCTCTTCACTTCGGAGAGCTCTCCTTCGGCCAGAGCAGCATATTACCATTACAGCGGGCCCAGTAGCACCTGATAGATCATTTCGTTTAGAGCTAGTCTGGATGGATGGTACATCGACGCGAGTATTGCGGAAGATAAAGGTCCCCTTGGTCATGGTGTTGTGGTCCAACCACAGACGGGAAGAGCACACCTGGGAGGTGATGGATCTGATGCGTAAATTATACACAGAGCTTTTCGCCTCAGGTACCTTTTAATTATGCTTAAAGTACTTAAAATCCTTATGCAGAGAAATCCCGTAGACCAGAACTTGAATTTTGGGGACGAATATTTTTTTTTGTTTATTGGGATTTGTAACATCCCATTTCGTGCTAGGCCCCTCACACATGTTTTGAGTCATGAGAATTGACTTAGATTTTGGAAGAATCGAGTGAGTCAAGTGAACATGACGCCAGTCGATGAATTTAACTTAGAAAATACTCGGGATACTTTAGGCGTCGAGTTATATCAACGCCATTTTAAAAGTCGTCGATTGATCTCGACGAAATTAACTTTGAAATACTTGGGAAACTTTAGGAGTTGAGTGATCTCGACGCCATTCGACGAAGCATCGAGTGAACTCGACACCACTCAATGTGGCATTGAGTGGTCTCGAGGTCTTTTTACTTAGATGCTACAGGATGATGTTGACGTTGTGTGGTCTCAACGCCACTCAACGTGGTGTTGAGTGGTCTCAACGCCACTCAACCCCTTAACTTGGAAAAGTCTGGAATGCTGACAGCGTTGAGTGGTGTCAACACCATTCAACGCCTTAACTTGGATTGCTGGCGGCATTGAGTGGTGTCAATACCATTCAATGCTTTTGACATGAGAGTTTTTTCTGGAGTACTGAAGGCGTTTAGTTGTGTCAACACACTCAACGCTTTTAGACATAGTGAATTTTTCATTAAAGAGCTGTGTCGGTCGGTTCACTTTTATACCGATTGAATCGGGTTCAGGACAAAATAGTGATTGGACATTTGGAATCTATCTCTACAGCAAATCTATTGATCATTTCAAGAAAACATATTTATGGAAATGCTTGATGGTCCAATATATGACTGACACGTGGCAGCATAAGGAATCATTCTGCCGGTCATGCCCAGGCACTCCTATTGAGTCAAAACCTTTAAAACAGCCAGCCTCACCTCCATTCCACCGCACCATCACCTTCAATGAATGCTCAGTAGCAGAAACTGACAGCTGGAGCAGAGGATTAGCAGGAGCAAAGGTCGGCCATGGCGCACCGCCACCAAACCCACCGTCAAGCACGTCTAAGGGTCAGTTTCTCCTCCCCTCCCTCTGTGCTAGTTGTCTAACTCTTTTAGGAGAGATATCAAGCTCAAATGAACCTGATTCCATGAGAGAGGGAGCACTCCGAGCTTTTCTTCTTGCTTGGGTTCGCCGGAGGAGCCACCTCTGGCAGCCACATCGCCGGGAAATGCTAGTCGCCAACTCAATGGAGGTGGTGGAGACAATCTCCGGCGGTGGCGGTGGCCAGAAGGTATGGAAATGCAAGATCAAGTTTTTCACAGGTTGGGGCAATATGGACCATTGGTTCAGCGGAGAAGATGAGCCAATGTCGTCCATTATTTATAACAAAATTATAGGTTTATTTAAATGTTTATTTTTCTATCACTATTTGGACAGCAATATGCTTGTAAATTTTAGTCCTCTTAGATGCATTTTCAGAAATGGTGCTCAACATGAAAAAGGTAGATCTATGTCTTACCTTTAAATTGACACACTAAAGTTATAATTTGCAGTAATACAACTCCCTGTAGGGCCATTCTACTAAGACTGTTCCTAGGCTAGGGGATATTTTTAAATGAGTGCCCAAGCGAATCACTAAGTCCACATGTCATAAAATTTTGAACGTACATGTGCTTATGCTATACTTAGGCCTTGTCCAAAAATCAGAATTTTTGGGATGTATTTTTCTATAGTTTTTAAAGAAATATCATTTATTAAATTAATGGAATATATGAAGATTCCCTCTTCCAAATGCCTCCAAATTTGGGTGGCATGGCCATTGGGTCATTATGTGACCATGGTAAAAGTTGCAGGTCATTTGTACGTCTGTATGTTGGGGAAATCCAACAAGCATGGTGGAGGTAGATTTGCAAATATTGTGCCAAAATATAAAAATGGCAAGTTAGCCCATTTGGCCCAATGAATGTCCATGAGATTTTGGACAGAGGCTTATAGGAATGAATTACACCTCCCATGGAAGGAGTGAGATTTTTGGGAACAAAAATCCCATTATTTTGAATTAATGAAAAATAAGATCTTTTAGAAATAAAAATGAGATATAAGTCTTCTGATTTGTAAAATTCTAAACTTTTGATACATGTCCTAATAAGACATTTTACATCTCTGGAAGAAGTTATAAGTCTATTTGAGGATTATATCTTGTGTATATAGTAGATTTACAATTTTACCCTTTTGGGAAATTAATTTAAAAGTATGGAAAAATACTGTTGAAAATTATGGAAAAATTTATAGCATCCTATTTCTGTGATTAAAACCCAATATAAGTATTTGAGAATGTTTGGATGATTACATATGCTGAAAATCCTAGTAGTGGCATTTTGGTAATAATGTCCATATGAAATTATGTTAGGCCAAATCACTAACTAAGTTCATGAATTTCTGTCCTGAGTATTATTATATCAATTTCGATCACTTGTAATTTTCTAGGAATTTTTGGTTTTAAATTTTAAGTACTTCATTTGGAAAATGAATTATTTATGGAGTTAGTCCTAAATAAAAAATATATGGAAATTCAAATTGGAAAATAATGATTTTTGATGAACATACATTTTTAACCTAGATGAATCTCAGATAATTTATTTAGACCCATTGGACCACTGGTTAGAGTAGTTCATGTTCAAAATGACCTATGTCACTAATTAATTAATTTAAATTATGGTCCAAAATAATTAGAAAGAAGATGAAATTCTGAATGATCAATATTACATAAATGACAAACCCATGATAAATAATCAGGGGTATTTGGCATAAGGAATTGGAAGTCATTTGGTTTGTGCTGGAATTAGGTCATGGGTTGCGCTTTGATAAAGTAACACATAACACTAGGACCCACAAGGGATATGATAGGAGGTTGGATTGAGAAGCATATTGGGAAGTTGGAACCCTGGTTGGTGCCAAGTAGTAACGAGTGTTAGAGTGCAAAGCGCAAGGAAATTAATTAGAATGGAGACTGGCGGAAGATCGTCGTTCTCCCAATAATACCTTAGGACATCAGGTTCACTCAAGAGCAACATTGAGAGTTGGGTATAATAATGGGTAAACACTAATAAAAGTAAGTGTCCTTGAGAAAGGGATCTTTGGGCTTCAGCCCATCGTAGTTCCTAGTGCCCCCGAGAGCCCTTCACCGGGTATGCCCTGAGCAGTCCAACGACTAACCATAAGTTACTATGCCTAATAGTCATTATAGAGGACTAGTCTAATAGGTTAAGGGAACAATGTGACAATCTCACCCATATAGGGTTGGAGGATACAAAACGGGTTTTATCCTGCGAGCTGGAGGCTCGGATGTTTGGATGCAGGATGGGTTTTGTCCTGCGAGCTGGAGGCTCAGATGTTTGTATATAGGACGGGTTTTGTCCTGCAAGGTGGAGGCTCGAGTTGGAAATAAATTGCATGTGCATAGAACATATTAGTGGCAGGTCATGCGGTACTAGGCAAATCATCACACCGATGGCAGTACGGTGACTCATGTGAGGTGTGAGGGTTTGAGGGGCCAGTAGGTTGTTTATACTGCGGTCTTGAGGACAATCACTGAGAACACACACCCGACCTAAAATTCTGGTGTTTTAGCCAGCGGTTTAATATGTGGGGACTCTGGTGTGTTCTTCAGAGGCATACGAAAGGTCTAGGCCTGGTAGTGTGTATACTCGCCTAGGAGTGGAGTCGCCCGCTCCATTGATGTCGTACCCACAACGGTCATACTTGAGAGTTATGCTAACTCCAAAAAGTGGGAACTAAAGGTCTGTGTACATAGAATCGTGTGGGTGAGTTACATTTGTATTATTCATAACCCGCATATCATACCGTATATACATACTTAGGACATACACACCATATATCCTTATCATATAAATTTGTACGTGCTCTTTTATATGATGAGTTATATTTGTGAAATCTTAACTTATAAGTTTGTATGGGCATTAGTATAAGTTAAGGTACTCCTGTGATGATACCTTAATAGTAGATAGTTTATTTTCTGCTCCGTTTTCTACTTTGCTTACAACACTTCATTTCAGTACAATTCTTTCTTACTTTACTTGTACTATATAGAACTGTTAGAGTAGAGATATACTTATTATTACATAATCTTGATAGATTAGATTCACTGTCACCTGTTTCCTTTTATACCTCTTGTTGTTCTCCGCTTCATCCTCCCGCTTGGTACCTAGGAGTCGCGGTGGTGAGGAGAGCACAAAATGGCTTAGTATTTATGACTAATCGTCGGTTGTACCATATCATTTAGGATCTTAAGAAGCTAGAGCACCAGAAGGACGAGGTGGCAGGACATGAGGAGCTGACACCAACTACTACTACTACTACTACTATAGCTCAGCGTCAGGTGATTACGCGTGTACTGATGATATATTAGCTTCCTCTTAGTTAGATTTTATGAGAGAGAGATTTATTACTATATACTGGGCATAAGCCCTTTTCTCTTTCATTCTGTACTCATTGTGGACTATTGGAACTCTCATTTTACTTATATTATGATGATGTTGTGATATGGACTTGATATATAATTCCTTATATTGCTTCTCTTCTCGATTGGCTGATAGGTTGAATGACCGTACTAGCCAGCAGGATTGGCGTCTGGCGGTGTCGATTATCCCGTGTGCGCTATGTAACGGCCTCCCCAGCACACGGCTGGAAAGGATGGCCGTCGGCAGCCCCAACACCATGCTCGAAAGGGTTCAGCCTAACCAGGTTTGCAGACCATGGACCACAACCCCTCTCCATGGACAAGCACGTTGTTGAGGCTAGGGATCGAACCCGAGACCTCCTTGATAAGGAGTTTTCAAACCACTCCTCATCACCAGTTGAGCGTGGTGCAGACCTGGTTAGAAATCTAACTTTTCTCTACAGACCTGGTTAGGATGAACCCTTTTGAGCGTGGTGCGGGGGGTGCCATCGGCCGTCCTTACGAGCGTGGTGTTGCGGAGGCCGTTACATGCTAAGTGTCACAGTAAGATGGCTGTTCTGGGCATAAGACCAGGATACCTCCTTGGTAGGGGGGCCTACAGTTTTCTTTCTCTCAAAGAACATGTTTTTATTTAGCCATACTTTGAGATCTTTGAAACCACTGATTCTTTGCTTGGCCACTCTGAATGACTGAAATTCAGACTAAAGAAAATTTGTCATTTATACTAAGTCATTTTCTTATATCACTTTAATAACCTGATATATCAAATCCTAAAGGGATTTTTCCTAACAAAGTTTATCATTTCGTCCAACTCCATGAATTGATATAAGCATAATACATGGGAACTCATAGAAATTCTTTGAAAATCTAATTATTGGAGAAAAATGAATGTATCTTAGGGACAAAGCATGAGCCTCATGAGTACAGCTTATGTAGTAAACCTGTGATATCCATGTAATTCATGGAGGGGATAAGGTCATATACAGAAGAAATGACAATTTTCCTCCATCTTGGAGCATTACCTTCTTAAATATTGATTTGTTATCCCATAGGAAGAGAGAGAGAGAGAGAGAGAGAGAGAGAGAGTCGGAGATGATGTGATAGGGAAGGAGAGGAAAGAAACTAAAATGTTAATCTCTTTCAATGGTTAACTTACAATAAATTATCCAAAGTTGATGAAGTTCACATGTTAAATGGATATTTGTAGTCTATATACAAGAGACTTAGTAAATATCAAAGCAATAAATAGGATACATTAGGGTCCCTTCATATAAATGACGGATTAGCCCATCTTCGAAGTATTTTCTGTCGTCCATTAAGAGTAGACTATCATGTGTATATGATAGTGTCATGTCTTATGAGCTTACTTCTTCCTCCATATATAATTTACATATATAGGGCAAGGGTATGATGACACTATGGTGATAATCACAAAAATCACAAATTTTAATGTTCACAAAAATTCTCATTGACACAAGGAGTTTATTGGACATTGTTTAAACATGTTCTAATGATATGGTTTTTGGCGAGGTGTCCCTATAATCTACTGATTGACCATTTGTTTATAGAAGAACACGGGGGGTGGAAGGAATTATGACACTATAAACAATAATTAAGGGAGTCACCGCTCTTTTTCAGTGATTTGTCATAGATGGTATGTAAATTGAAGAAGGACCCATACATCTATAGCAAACCTATGAATTGGAAGTCACGACTCCTATTGATAATGAAGGACAAACTTTGCACGTGTATCTTGAACTGTCACCCAAAGAAATGCAATTGTTGATGAGGTGCCTAATCATTAACTTGATTGCATTTACATGGTTTACTGCTGATATGCCAAAGCTGATATCAATGTTTCCTACCATCTCTTCAACAATTACCCTATGGCTTAGCCTTTGAAATAGAGAAAAATGTAGATTGAGTAAAAATCATTCAGGACAATCTTGAATAAGCAAACAAATTATTTGATATTGGTTTTGTAAGGGAGCTCCATTACTCTGGTTTGATATCCAATGCACTTTTGGAAAAAAAATATGCTCGGGCGTGAAGGATGTATATCAATTTCAAAATTTTAATCTTATGGATTCTGTTGGGACCATTGATCCCAATGTCCCAGATTTGTAAGAAGTCAAACAAGTGAATTGTATACACATAGTTGTATTTGATGTATGTTCAAGTTCATGCATGCAAGTTGCACTTTATCACACTGATTGGACAAGTGGCCCAAGTGACAATGACAGATGGACACAAAGAAGCTTGATGGAAAGGCAGGAATTTGCCTAAGTACACATGCGTTGAGTGAAGCAATCTCACTCAACACCAGATATTGATATTCGATGAAGTCAACAAGCGTTGAGTGAAGCAAGATCACTCAACGCCAGTTGTCAAGGAAGAATGCTGACAAAGATAGAAAAGCAGCAAAGTACACAGGCATTGTGTGAAGCCAGTTCACTCAACACCAGACTGCAAAAGCACTAAGTAAAGACAGGACAATCAAATCCCAGCAGGTTGCCGGAAACAATTATGTTGCTAAGTACACAGGCATTGAGTGAAGGTAGTTCACTCAACGCCATATAACAAGAGGCGTCGTGTACAACATAGTCTGTCAAAGCTTCAGCAGTGGAAAGAAAAAAATCAACTAAGTCCAGAAGAATCGAGTGAACACAGCTCTCGAAGGTTGAAGATGGAAGCATTGAATCAAGCTAATTCTGTCAAAGCCAAAGAATAAGAAGAAAAAAATTAACAAAGTTCAGAAGCGTTGAGTGAAGTCAGCTCACTCAATGCTAGAGAAGAAAGCAATGTGTGATGTTAAAACTCAAGAAGAGATAGATAAAAAAATTTATCTAAGTACAAAAGCGTTGAGTGATGAAGCTTCACTCAACGCTCTCAACGCCTAAGATGCAGAAACGTTCAGATTGTTGACTAAGAGTTTTGGCATTGAGTGAAGCATGTTCACTCAACTCACTAAATGCCTGGAAGTGCAGAAGAATTGACTAAGTCCAGAGGCATTGAATGAAGCCAGTTCACTCAACGCATTCAATGCCTAAGCAAGGCTGAAGAATTGACTAAGTCTAGAGTTGTTTAGTGAAGCTAGTTCACTCAATGCACTCAATGCCTAAGCAAGGCTGAAGAATCAGTGAGGTCCAGAGGCATTGAGTGAAACCAGTTCACTCTACGCACTCAATGCCTGAATTGGAACTTAGAAATTGGCTAAACCGACAGATGTCGACGTCAACAAAAGTCAATAGAATTCAAACTAGTTGCGAGAAATCTGTAGTACTCCACCAATAGCGACGGATGCCAGCTGTATAATATATTCTATAAAAGGAAGGCTATATACCAGCAATTTAAGTTGGGCCCACAAGTCAAGGAAGTCGTTGCATGGCAGAAGGTAAAAGGAATGAAATCGGCGAAATCGAATTAACAATTAAGGCTTTGTCTTTTTGAAAATTAGAAGAACTTCATCGTCTTCCTCACCATTGTTGCTGAGATAAGAAGCAGAAGAATAAATTGATCGACCTGAAAGTTCTTCCAGTTAGCTGTTGTGGTCATCATCATCAACAACAAGAAAGAAGGAGCAACAAGGGATAACCCTAGCTACGGCCACTTCATAGCCCAAGCTGAGCAAATCCTGAAGATTATTTTCTGGAGTTGTGAAGAAGAAATCTGGAACGATATTTCTCAAGACAGAAGGAGAAAGATGTAGAGATAATTTCTCTGGTGTCAAATCAACCTCAAACCTTATTCTCTCAGTACGATATTTTTGGATCTGAGCTATAAGCCTATATTATAAAGGCTGAGATTGTAGGATCTGTTATAGATCTGAGATAGGATTCAAGATTGAATCTGAGTAGTAGGTCTCTATTAAGAATTTGAGTGTAGGGCTTTGGCGTGAGTTGTACGATCCTTTGGATCTGAGGTAGGGCAATCCTCCCAGCCTTAGTTGTAGGGCCTTTGTCCTGATGTATGTGATTTTCTGATCACTGAGTTGTAGGGTTTTGTGCCTGAGTTGTAAGTCTTGGTGGATACTGAGTGGTCCTACGGGATCGTGTTGTATGCTTTTAGGAGCTGAGATATTGGAGAAGTGCCTTGTCTAACACACTGTTAGAAAGGCAGGAGGGACAGTGAACGTACCCATATTCTAGGGAACCACTATAAATTACTATGTCGTCCGTGTGATCTTCTTGAAATCAAAACTAATCTAATCACAACTGACCCTAAAATAGATAAAGGTCAAAAGTATTTAATAAGACCTAAAAACCTATTCACACCCCTCTAGGTGAGTTAGTTACCCTTAAACTTAATGACTTTCAAGTGGTATTAGAGGGAGTTTGCTCAAGAAAGACTTAATAGTCTGAGTAGATCTCCAAGGGTAGAAGTCAGAGTATACTTATGGGTTCAAGAGAGAACCATTAGGAGCTTGGTTCCATGAAGCTTCCTATTTGTAGAAAGGAAGGCTTTGGAATTTGGAATGATAGGGTTAGATTCTTCGTGGTGGCATTTGACCCAAGGAACTTTTTCACTGTCAAAGAGGAACCTTTCATCCCTATGAAGGTCTCTGCTTTGAATGCAAATGTCAAGACACCTAAGAATTATTCAGAAATGACCAAGGATGAGGTCATTCTTGCCACCCTGGACAAGAGGGCACAAAATATTATTGTTAGTGTCATAGATGACTACACCTTTAAGAATCTGTTGCACTACAAGATTGCTAAAGAGATGTGGGACACTTTGGTGGTCTACATGGATGGCACAAAATAGGTCAGAGATGACAGAGATTCCATGCTCAATCAAGAGTATGAGGCTTTCAGGCAGTCCAAGGAAGAGAGCATAGGCACCTACTGTGAAAGATTCTTTAGAACAGTTAATGAGATAAGGACCTATGGTCGGGTATTCATTAATTATGAATTTAATGATATGTTCCTTAGGTATTTAGCTAGAGACTAGGACACAAAGATTTGTGCCTTCAGGGAAGTGGCAAAGCTGACAGATACTCCTCCACCAACTCTGTTTGGGAAGCTGTTGTCTTATAAAATGCATCTGACTGCCAGGAAGGAGGAGGAGAAAAACAGCAAGTCCCAGGCCAAAGAAAAGACTGTGGCTTTTAAAGCTGATGCCACAAGAAGAAGCAGGGGAAAGACTCCATCTCCACCAAGGAGGGCTGTTGAGTCTGACTCATAAAGGTTAGAGACATGCACATCGGACTTCCATATGTTTGATGAGGAGTTTGTTACCTTCTCTAGGTAGTTTATGAAGCTAATGAAGAGGAACCAGTGGAGAGCAAGCCCTCCTCTTCTCATCACAAGGAGGACTTCTATAGGGGAAAAAAAGAAATCCTCCAAGGAGGACAAGTATGATTCTAAACCTGGTAAACAGATTTCTACTAAAGTTGTTTGCAATTGCTGCAACAAACCAGGGCATGTCATTGCTGACTGCCCAGTCAAAAGAAAGGAGGATGGTGAGAAGAAACACCACCATCAAAAGGGCAAGAAGGAGAAGTCCTTCATTGAAAAGAAGTAGAAGAGATGTACTGACTTTTCTTCATCAGAAACTAAATAAGAATAAGCCTACATTGGGCTGATGTCCATGTCTGAGGAAGAATCCTGCCAAGATCAGCCTGGTCCAGAAAAGATACAATCATTATCCAGTTCTTCTTCTGAGTCAGATTATGATGCAACTACAAATTCTAGTGCTTCTTCATCAAGAGATGAAGATGACTCAGAATCTAAGGAAGATATCAATCAATTGATTGATAAGTACGGTGAACTTCTGCATGAATTAAAAAGAAATAAGCTGCTAGCTAAAAAGTATGCTCAGGAGATTGTATCTCTACGACTTGCTTCTTTCCAGCATTTTAAGTCAGCAAACTTGCTGGAGCAAAAATTCAGGGAAGTTGGCCAGCTGAAAAAAATTACTATCATCCAGATAGGCACCATAAAATACAAGGATAGTCTCATTAGAGAGTTGGAAGAGAAACTCCAGAGAGAAAAGAGGATGGTGGCTAGTTTCTCTAAGCCCAATTCTATGTTTCCCATTATTGACTCCTCCTCTTAGAGAAACAAGAAGGGTTTAGGTTTCAAGGGAAACACAAAAGCCTCTCCTTTCAAAGGAAATGCAAAAGCTCCAGTTCAGCCACCCATTGACTTTGAAAGGGTAATACTCCCTTCTAACAGGTATGACCAGGACTCTATGTATGGTCACTGGAAGAATGGGAATTCTTGCTGGAAGAATACAAGTGTACCTTCCAATGGAAGGAGAAGAGGAATGTGGATGAGTGCTTTCAAGGCAGCCCAAGGAGAAATTAAAATGACCAATCATGTAGCGTTTGTCTTTGGTGCTCCATCCCCACTCTAAAGAATGAGGGTACAACCAAGTCTTAGATCCATACAACAAAAAGTCAGACTAAGGGACCGTATTTCAACAAGCTTGATTTGGCTATTTCTGATGCTATCAAGAGCACGTTTTCTGCAAATAATATTGCTGCTGATGGCATTCAGAGTAGGCCAAATAAGTCTACTAGAAGACTTAACTTCAGCCAGATCCTAGTTGAAAGGAACCTGAGAAAGGCTGCTGCTGTTCCTTCTAGATAGAGAGCTATTGTCAGCACAGATAGCAGACCGGCTCAAAAAAGAAGGTACAACATTCATGAGTGTTGGTGTTATCGCAAAGTGGGCCACTATGCCATTTATTGCTGGCATAATGCCAGTGTGGCTAGAGCTAAAGTCAGTCTACCAGTCAAAAAATTGTTGATGGACATGTTAATTTCAGACTGACGTGCATCAAGGACCCTATAAATATTGAGGGTCCTAAGGTAAATTAAATATTTTTTGTAGCTAAGTCCAAGTGCCCTTACCCCTATATGGTACTTGGAGAGTGGTTATTCTAGGAACATGATTGGAACAAGGAGTAATATGAAGGAGTATATTCCAGTAAAGGATGGATCCAAAGTTATCTTTGGTGGTTCAGATAGAGGAGTCACCAGAGGGTATGGTAAGATCACTAATGGCATTGTCACTATCACCAAAGTGGCTTATGTGGAAGGTTTACAACATAACCTAATAAGCATAAGCCAGTTATATGATCGAGGCTATATCACCTCATTCTACAAGAATAAGTACCAAATTAAGAGTTCAAGGGACCAAGAGGTCATCTTGATATGCACTAAGAGTGGGAATGTCTATTGTTTAAATTTTCTATGTTTAGATATAGACTCTTTGTATGACTTGTTACAGATGAGAAAGCCTCATAATGTGTCTAGTGGCATAAGAGCTTAGTTCATCTAAATTATAAAACCATAGACAAGCTCTTTAGTGAAGAGCTATTTAGGAATCATCCTAAGTTGAAGTGCTCTAAGGAGGGTATTTGCTCTGCATGCTAAAAAGACAAACAAACCAAGACCTCCTTAAAGGGCATTGGGACCAAAGACTCACTAAGGTGCTTATACCTCCTGTATATGGAATTATTTGGTCCTATGTCGGTTCATAATCTAGGTAGGAAAGTTTACACCCTTGTGGTTGTTGATGACTTTTCCAGATTTACTTGGTTTTTTTTCTTAGGAAGAAGTCTGAAACCCCTAATGTCTTCAAGACATTTGTCAAGTAAATTCAGAATGAATTTGACAGTACTGTGGTCAAAATTAGAAGTGACCATGGGACTGAATTTTAGTCTGAATGCATGACAAGGTTTTGTGAAGAGCAAGAGATTCACCAAGAATTCTCCTCTCCTAGAACACCCCAGCAAAACGAGATTGCTAAGAGAAAGAATTGGAATCTCATAGAGGCTGGAAGGACCTTGTTGAGTGACATATCTCTCCCAGAATACGTTTGGATGAGGTAGTTAATACTGTATGTTATGTCCTTAACATGACTTCTATCACCCAGAGCCATAAGAAGACTCCTTATGTGATATTGAAGGGCTGAAAACCAAACCTGAGCAATTTCAGGATCTTTAGTAGTGAGTGTTATGTGCTAAATAATGGAAACTCCTATGTGACTAAGTTTGTTGCCAAGTACCATGAGGGGAGTTTTTGGTGTACAACAGTCATAGCAAGGCCTATAGTATCTACAACTTGAAAAATCAAGTTGTAGAAGAGTCTATTCATGTAGTTTTTGATGAGTCTACAATGATTAACAATGAGCTGCCAAGCTCCTCTTCTAGTCCTGTAGGTACTGAACTGATGATGGACAAGCTGATTATTAAGGAGGTTGCTCCATTAGTTCAAGATGGATCTGACAGTGTGTGCATTCCAGAGGAAGCATAAGGAACACAGGAAGTGGATGATGACGAACAATGTGAAGACAATGAAGATCAGGAAGCTGAAGCAAGATTGCCTCCAATAGTCGGGAATATAAGGGATCATCCAAGACCCCAGATCATTGCTGATGCCAGCTAAGGAGTAGTGTCAAGGATTAAAAGTCTGAATACAACTTTGTATTCTAGTTTCCTATTAAAGGTTGAGCCCAAGAAATTTGAAGAGGCCAACACAGATCAGTTCTGGATTGTAGCTATGTAATAGAAACTGAACCAGTTTAAGAGGTGTAAGGTCTGGAAGCTTGTTCCCAGACCATAAGGACATAATATCATTGGATTCAAGTGGATCTATAGGAACAAACTTGATGAAAATGACATTATATTTGAAAGTGAGCTGTTAGATCAGGAATACTCTAGAGGGGGGGGGGGGGTGAATAGAGTACTCAAGTTTTATAAAATTTTCAATTGATTTTATCTAGTGCAGGAATAAAATTAAAAGCATAAACAGCAAACCTAACAACTAACAAAGCCACGACAAGAAATAAAAGAAAGGGGCAATCCAGACAACACAAGAATTTATAGTGGTTCCAATAAACATGGGTACATCCACTCTTCTACCACCCTGGTAGGAATCCACTCAGATTTTTGATCAGGTGCCTGACACCAATGAGCTTTTGATCAGGTGCTCAAAAACCAATCCTCAAGTCTTTTGTTCAGGTGACTTGCAACTAGGAATAACCTTTGAAGGGAGTTATAACCCTTTATACAGTGAAGGGGGTGAGAGATGATATTGTCTTCTCTTTCTTAACATACAACTGAGAAGACTTGTGGATATTGATTTTAGCAAAGGCTCCCCCTGAGGTATAAAGTAGTTCAGAGAGATGGAGCCTTGCTGCAGGGTGATAGGCCTTTAGTAGTTCAGCCTTGATCAGCAGCTGTTCAGGAACTTCTTTGACAGATAAAGTTGTAGTTGTCCTTTGAAGTGTCCTGGAGTGTTGAAGATAGAAGACTCTTGATTTTGATTTGGTGTTCTTCTTCTTCAGATAGTTGATGATCTTCAGATATATGGCTTCTATTCTGTATCAGAAATCTATGGAAGAAAGTGCAGAGAGTTTCTTAATTCAGACTGATTGTCTATTTCTCTATGTGTCTATCTATCTTGTTCTGTCCATCTATAGGAAGAAGTGAGAAAATCCCTTTTTCTATTTCATGTCAAAAATGGTCTTTCGAAATTTTAAATCCTCTGTAATCAATGCTGACGACCTTGAGAATAAACTGCATTGAATTATTTCCCCAACTGTCCCATGAAAAAACGGCAGGCAATAATCCTGGTGAAGACCATAATCAATGCCCTGTCTAATGGTTATATTTCAGAGAATATTTGAACATTAATTACTCAGAAATTATTGCCGTAAGAAGGGGACAGAAGGATGGAAAATAACTAAGTCTAGATTCGTCGAACTGATAACAGAAATCGTCGTGCTGAGTTCACAGTTCGTCGAGCTGAGTTGCTGAGTTCGTCGACCAGAAGACTTGTGTTTGTCGAACTGAGTTCCAAGATCGTCGAGCAAAGAGCAGAACTATATTCTCTAGAAACTTTGTCGTTTCTGTGTATGGAGTTCGTCGAGCTGATAACTGGTTTCGTCCACAGAATTTCAGCAAAATATTTCTGGACTTAGAATAATTTCAGATGCTTCTGGATGAAGGTGTTGAAGTGAAGTATCCAGAATTCGTCGACCTAAGAATTGGTTTCGTCGAGCTGAGGACCACTAACTGCTGCTGGATAACTCTAGCTATTGTGGTCAGAGTTCGTCAAGCTGAGAATCCTGAGTTCGTCGACTGGAGATGATTCTGGACTTAGAAAAATAGAGAAGCTTCTGGCTATAAGAAGTTGAAGTAAAGAAACCAGAAATCGTTGAACTAAGATCCAGAATCGTCGAGCTGAGAACTTTATAAATGATACATGAGCCTTGCATAGACTGTGGTCCAAGTTCATTGAGCTGAGAACTATGTTCGTCGACCAAAATCTGACTCCGGACTTAGAATAAAGAGATGTTTTCTGATCTTGAAGTGTTGAAGTATAGTGTCCAAAGTTCGTCGACCTGAGTACCAAGTTCGTCGAGCTCAGCTCAGAGAATTTACTCTGAGATCGTCGAGCTGAACAAGACTTTCGTCAAACTGCATTCGACGAATGTCGAACTCATTTTACTTAGTATGAAATATGTCTAAATCTTGACCCTCTGGCAGTGTTGATGGCTGGTCCTTGCAGTGTTGATTCTAAGGACTTGGCCTAGACTCTAGGACACAACTATGACCGTGGCTATACATATTGGGTCAAATGATCCTAACTTAGTGAATCTAGCCCAAATCAAATTAGGGATCTAACAATCTCCCCCTATTTGGGTGAAGTCACTAATTACAGACTCAGACTAGAACTGAAAATAAACAAAGCAAGAAAGCATATATCTGCCAGAGATCAATAACACATGCAACATATATATATATATATATATATATATATATATATATATATATATATATATATATATATATATATATATATATATATATACCGATAAGCTTTGTTCAGAAATAGAAAGCAGTTTTAAAAACATAATAGAGATAAAATAGACCAGAACTCATTTCTTTTGTTTCTTTTCCTTTGGCTTTTCTTCTTTGCTCTTGTCTCCTAGCTTAATGAAGAAAATCTCTCTGTTAGGATCAAAAGCTTGCACTTTAGACATGGTCATGTCAACAACCCCTATAATCTTTAAAGATGTGTCTCTGGGGACAACTGCTTCTGGGTGAAACTTCATGTAGTCATCAACATTGAAAAACTTGTTTGTTTTCTCAAACCTCTTAAGCTCTTCTTTCCTGTACTTAGACATTGTGGAATACTCAGAAGTATCCTTTCCTTCAGCTTTGGCCTTGTTAATCATAGAAAGACCTACAAGTTCTTGGAATGTGGACATTCTAGCTGTATTATCTATTTCAGGATCTTCAAATGGAACAGGAGGAGAATTTGATCTTTTAAGACTTTCAACTTTCTAATCAGCAGGGAAATATAGCTGTTGTTGATGTTTCTACTATAGTTGATGTTGAGATTGATGTTGTTTTCCTGAAGAGTAATACCTATGCTGGCTACTTCCAGAATAAGATCTCCTTTGATATCTCTGATATGTTTGGAATTGGGTAGATCTTTGGGAAGTTGTGCCTGAAGTACAAGCAACTGGAGGAGAAGGAGGAGGTGGATCTTTTCTGTATTTCTGAGGTGGAGGAGGGGAGTATCTTCTACATATCTTTCTATCCTTCTGTTCATTTTTGGATAACCACATCCAAGCTGGCATCACTTTATATAGAGTTATCTTCTGAAGGATATAATAGGTAGTGTCATTGGCTGGATTTGGCTTAGGATAAGGAGGAGGAGGAGCTTTCCTTTTCTTAGATACTTTCTTCTTCTTTGGATCCTCATCTGAATCCTCATCATCAACTTTATCATCATCATCAGATCCCTGAGGATTATCATATAGATCATTTAAAGCTTTTAGGGCCTCAGCAGAAATAATAGACTTCTCAGATTTAGATGGAGCTGGAGGAGAAACTTCAACAGGAGGTGGATCTGGAGAAGAAATTTCATAATTTGTTGGAGAACTAACTCTGACAGTGCTTTCAGCAGCTGCCTTATTCTCTTCCTCAATGTCAGCCAAGATCAAGGCATCAAGATCTGGCATTGGTGAGTCATCCATAACAAAACTGTGGGGCTGAAATAGCTTCTGGAGGGGATTGAATAACTATGGGCTATGGAGCAGCAAAAAGAGTTCTGAGTTTCTTGGCAACTTTTGAACTAATAGGGGAGAAATATGGAATAATAGCCATGGATGGCTTAGTATGATCTGCTGTAGGGAAGCTCAAAAGTGAAGTATCAAAAAGTTTCAACAAATATGCTAAATCTACTATGGGGTTAATGATGAAATCACCAGCAGTAATTATTTCTTCTGGAGCTGACTCTTCTATATCCATGTCAGTCTCAATAAAATTAATGAAATCAATCAAATCTGTATCTATAAACTTTGTATCTAGTGTTGTTGCTACCTCTGCATCTGTTGTAGCTGCTGAAACTGAAACTGCTGCTACTGGAGCTAGTACATCTTCTTCATCAAGCTTCTCCCCCTGCCTGGTTTAGGTAATAACTGGAGTCAAGCCCCTAAATGAAGAGGGGGCAGCAGAAATGGCAGAGATCTAGACAGATAAAGAGGAAATGGAAGTAGCAAGAGGTGTAATGGCCTCTGTTATTAGAGTTTTGAGGAGGGGTGTGATGAGAGTAATGACAGATGAGATGGTGGAGGGATCCAGTGATGGAGTGGCAGATGGTGTTGAGGTGGAAACATGTGGAGGGATGGTAGATGTAGGTGAGGATGGAGGAGGAGCATCTTGCATGTTGGCATCCTGGATGGATGCATTATGTTGAGAGGGAGTATTAGGATGAGATGACAATAGATTGTAGGATGGGAGGGAAGATAAGTGGGGGGGAAGAGGAGATGAAGGTGGTGTTGGGGCTGGTATATCATGGGGGGATTGTGGTGATTGAGATGGAGTGGGTTCATGGTATTCCTGGGTGGGTGATGAAGGGAAGTCAGTAAGGTCTATTGGTGGAGAGGTTGCAGGTAATGTAGCTGTAGTAGGAACATGAACAGAGGGTTGTGGTTGTTGATGTGGTTGAAGTTGTTGTTGGAGTTGTTGATGTGGTTGAAGAGAGGGAGTATGAAATATGGAGGGTGATTGTTGTTGAGTTGCTGGTATGGATGGAGGTGTGGGGATGATCTCTTTAACAGGGTAGGAAGTGGCCCTAATAGCCCTTGTGCTTTCAGAGGCTGGGGTGGAAGAGGTTGAAGCCTTGGATGGCTTGGATATAGTCCTCTCCAACCTGCCAAACAAGGCACAGGTGAGCCTCTTGCTGGCATCAATGAATATGGTCGGGGAGACCAATGATTCAGCAGCCTTCTCCTTCAGGAAGATCCCTAGGATCCTTCCAAAACACACTTCCTTTTTTGTAGTCTTTTTCTTTATTAGATCAAAGATGATCTGTGCCCAGTTCACCTTCTTCTTGTTAACCATTGCACACATGACCAAAAACTGATGTCTGGTAATATAATCATGTGCAGTGTGCTTTCTTAGTAAGAATTTCCTAACAATATCTGACAGAAATTTGTATTCTGCAGATAAATGTTTCTTCAACAACTTATTGGGGTTATTTCCAGTATAACCCATCAAACTCAACATCATATCATATTCTTGAGAATCTATTTCCAGTTCTTCTTCTCCATTATCTAAACCAAATATTTCAGTTAATACGACAGAAGATAGGGAGATAGCGTTACCCACAATTGTTCCAAGCTTTGTATTTTCTTCTGTTGTCGATGATGTATAGACCCATTCTCTTATCTCAGTTCCAGATAATTTTATCCTTGTTGTCATCCAATTCTTCAGTTGTTGCTCTTCCAGAAGTTGCAGAATGTTTAGAAATATCAGATCTGAATGCTGGAATGAATCAAAGTCAACATCAAATCCGGTGTCGAACTTCATCGCATCCAATGTTCCCGCCGGAATCGCCATGAAATCACCTATAAGAGAGAAAATGACGATCAAGTGCAAGGGAATAGAAATTGTGGGACGGAGGTCGAAGAAAACCTAGATATAAGGTTCTCCAGAATATGAATCGACAGACTCCATTCCACGAAAATTAAGAAATTCTTCGACCTGAGATTGACGAAATAATTGATAGTTAAATAATTCGTCGAGCGCAGCCTGAAGATTTGAAGATATTTCGTCGAGCTCCGTTCGATGAAAGTTTTCTTGAAGTAGATTCGTCGAGCTCCGTTCAACGAACACAACTTCACACACTGAGAGTTCTTTGACCTCCATTCGACGAATATTTCCCGAACTATCCCTAGTTTGTCGAGCTCCGTTCGACAAACTCTGAAAAATTTATCGAGTGCAGACATAAACTAAACTAAGTCTTCTCCATTGATCATTCCAAGCTGATTTTTAAAGAATAAGTGATTTTTCTCATCCAGAGGTTTAGTGAATATATCAGCTCTTTGTAAATCAGTGTAGATATAGACAAGATTAATTTTATTTTTGTCCACACACTGTCTAATGTAATGATGTCTAATTTCTATATGCTTAGTCCTACTGTGATGGACTGGATTTTGTGCTATTGCTATAGCACTTTTGTTATCACAAAAGAGAGTTGAATTATTTAAGTTGAGACCATAGTTTAGGAGTTGGTTTTGGATCCACAATATGTAATGCCCCCACCTGTCACATGACATATAACGGTGGGTCCGGCCGGGGCCCCACGCCATAGATCACAGACAAGCGAAGAAATTACTTGTGGGAATCAAACTCGACACGTATCCTTAACTCATTCCATTCTAGCGCAGCATATTTTATGTTAGCATGAACTCAAATCAGAATGTCCACCAATATATAAAGATCACATTTATATATACCAACACCAGGAATGTGTACAACCTACACACCCTGGCCTTATGGCCTTACAGGTTCCTCTTTTACACAGCAATAATTTCGTACATCGGCACGCAGGCCGGCAACACATGAAATCCAAACACAACTCTTTGCATGGCCTTCAAGGGCCTATAGCAGCAAGCTAGCCACTCTTTCCACTTATGCATTTCATGCCACAGCACCTGCAATTAGACATCCAAGCCAACACAGAAAACAAAGCAACGGTCAGCATTTGGCTGACCCATTATAACGACCCTACCCCCTACCCGGGGTAGTGGTTCCTTCCCTGTATGCAGTGCTATCATCTATCAGCAAGTATCATCAAGCATCATATATAATTCTCTTTATCCCGCTAGCAAACACATGACATCACAAACGCTGGAATCCACCAGACGTTCCGTGCACTCAGGGCACCTTCTTGGCGTACCGGAATCCACCAGTCATACACCGCTGATCCGAGGTTTTAACTTGTTGGTTGACCGGCCCTAGTCCACCAGTCTCGCAAGCTGGCGACATCCCGCCCAAACCACTCAGAGGTACAACCTCACAGCATCAAAGAAACAACCAGAGTAGGTCGACCCACACCATGTGGTGTAGCACGCCGGGTTTATCCAAGCTCCCCAGGCATGTCTACCCATCGACCCCCCTCCTAATCCGATCGACCCACCCATGTGGTGCAGCAAGCCGGGTTTAACTCGGCTCCCCAAGCATTGCCACCAATCGATCCCTACCTAACTAGATCAACCCACCCTAGTGGTGTAACAGGTCGGGTTTATCTCGAGCTCCCCAGGCGTGCTACCAATTGATCATATCATAACCAGGAGCTTTGCCAAAGCCTCCTCACATTCAACATCACATCCATACATTCATCACAATAGAAATCCATTGACATCGTACCAAATCCACGGAGTCTTCTCCGGTTTACCCATGAACATCACCAATCCAGACTACCAGTCCAGATGGGCTTCACACAGCATGCCTATGCCATACTCCATATTTCCGGCTCTAAATGCAGACTCGACAAAGGAATCACTTCCGCAAATCCACCTCTTGGTGGAGGATTCCAAGCACATGCATAAAGGAAGGACTTCGATGTCCAAGAAGGAGATCGTTACCCTTGAAGATCGCTTCGGTGCCATGAAGTAGCCGGATGGAAATCACCGCCTCGGCTCTGCCTTCACGAATCCGCTCTCGGATCTTTGCTCCGCACTCCGCAGCTCCTACAGCATCTGGTAGTCTCCTCCCTTCCCTCTTGCCTTAGGCTTTTCTTCCTCCCTAACTTGGAATAATATGAAGAAGAAGAAGAAGATGAAAAGAGGGATTAAATCCCCTTTTTCTCGGCCTTCCCAAAACCTGGATAGAGCCCAACCATTGGATCCAGGAAGAGGGAAACAAATGGCTCAGATTTGGCCAGAAAAGCTTGAACACGGCCGGACACGCTCTGTGACACGCCCGTGTCACAGGCCGTGTCCCCCGAAGCGGAAAACAACCGACTCAATCCAGCCAATACACGGCCGTGTGACACGCCCGTGTCACGTGCCGTGTCCCCGACACGCCCTCAAACACGCCCGTGTCTGAGGTCGTGTGCCTCAACGAAAATAATCCCAAAACAACCCGAGACTTCACACGGCCCGGCACACGCCCGTGTTCCTGGCCGTATGCACCTGGACACAGCCGTGTCCCGCAAACACGCCCTAGCTCGAAACGTCGAGTTGAGTTCACCACTGACACGCCCTATGACATGCCTGTGTCACAGGCCGTGTCCTCACTCGACACTCGACACTCGACGATCGTCGAGCAAAATTCGTCGACCTGACGACTCGACACAACCCAGGCCTGACACGCCCTGGGACACGCCCATGTCCCAGGCCGTGTGCCTCCTCTCGACACATCGTCGATCAAAAAAAATCGTCGAAACAAAGGCCGATCGTCGACACGGCCTCGACACGCCCTGCGACACGCCCGTGTCGCAGGCCGTGTCACCCATGCCTGAACACAAATTGGCCCAAATTGACCCAGAACTTCGGGGTGTTACAATCCTCCCCTCCTTCAAATAATTTCGTCCTCGAAATTTGACTCCAATCAGCCACAACATCATAAAATCTTACACTCCAAGCCTCCGCACAAACTAACAAACATACAACACAAACAAACATCCCTATCTTCCACTTGTGCACATTCAGCCATAGAAGACCTCAAAACAAAACAACATGATTTATTTATCTCCGCACAATCACAAGTGCACCAAGCTTTTATCAATAGGTACACCAGCTGTTATTCATCCCAACTATCAGTATACACATATTTACATACACAACCATGGACAATTCAGCAAGTTAATCTTCAGTCATAGCATCGAAGTGCTTCACATCACACTTCACTTCCGCTCAGCCTCCCGATTTTGAAATTCACGACTAAGAGACAACTTAAACACCCGAGGCTGAATTTCACCAAATGAGCTTTGCGGCTCTTGCACTTCCATTGCATGCAATCGAGGTTGAGTCCGGGGTTCAGATGATTCGGCCACTGCTTTACCCTTTTCTTCATATGATGCACCTATCTTTTTCTCACTCCCTGGAGGGGAATTCCGACAGAATTTTGCTATATGTCCTTGCTGCCCACAGTTATAGCATATACGCGTATCAATCCATCCTGGCCCATAAGTAGCCCCCGAAGAAACAGTCGACGACGTTGATTCCGTAGGCCTAAATCTTTTCTTCTCTCGTCGTCTGAACTCCGATTGATCCGACTGCGGCACTTTAGATTCTGCCTTTTCCGCTGCCAGTCTCTTATTCTCGTATACTCGCTTCATATCTTTTTCCAAGGCACGAGCTGTATCGACCAATGCTTGAAAGCCTTGGCTCACTGAACTCGGGAGTGCCAACCTCAATTCATCCCGCAAGCCTTCATAAAACTGATTTGTCTTTCGCGCTTCCTCCGCAAAGGTAGATCCTGCATATCTCCCCAATCTCGTAAACTCATGCAGGTAGGTATCAATATCTCGCTCACCCTGCACCAAACGGAGAAACTCATTTTCCATCGCAATCCTCTGCAACACTGGCACATACTTGGCTAAAAATATTTGGGAGAATTCATCCATGGAAACCTCCGTTAAACCTCGATCTGCCAAGTGATGCACTTCAATCTCATCCCACTACAATCTCGCATCTCCTTCCAACAGAAAAGTGTCCAACGTCACTTTCTGCTCTTCGACCGTCCTGATTGCGGTTAGGATCCTTTTTACCCTTGCCAACCAATCTTCTGCCTGCGTTGGTGAAAGCGCTCCACCAAACGTCGGTGGATGAAAGTGCATAAAACGTGTCAATGAGTCGTCACTTGCTTGCGCTTCCACCACCACTGCAGCATGCTCTTGGCTTGCACCAGGCCTTGCCTGTCCAGTAGGCTGTGCTTGTAACACGGCAAGCACTGTCTCCGTCACCACCCGTATGGCTTCTGCCGAGGGAGGCATAGGCTCTCCAACGGGTGCTGCACTCTCATCAGACCGCTGGGGCTCAGACGACCCAGCTCCATCCCTCGCCACCTATCAATGTACAGAACACCATTAATACTTCCAATCATAACGGTACTGCTACATTGACTACACACTCACGCACATCATGTGCATGACATACATTTCTAGTGGACATTCATGAGTTCAATTATGTTCTCTTCTCCCAAACAATCTAAACCTAGCTTTGATACCACTTTGTAACGCCCCCACCTGTCACATGACATATAACGGTGGGTCCGGCCGGGGCCCCACGCCATAGATCACAGACAAGCGAAGAAATTACTTGTGGGAATCAAACTCGACGCGTATCCTTAACTCATTCCATTCTAGCGCAGCATATTTTATGTTAGCATGAACTCAAATCAGAATGTCCACCAATATATAAAGATCACATTTATATATACCAACACCAGGAATGTGTACAACCCACACACCCTGGCCTTATGGCCTTACAGGTTCCTCTTTTACACAGCAATAATTTCGTACATCGGCACGCAGGCCGGCAACACATGAAATCCAAACACAACTCTTCGCATGGCCTTCAAGGGCCTATAGCAGCAAGCTAGCCACTCTTTCCACTTATGCATTTCATGCCACAGCACCTGCAATTAGACATCCAAGCCAACACAGAAAACAAATCAACGGTCAGCATTTGGCTGACCCATTATAACGACCCTACCCCCTACCCGGGGTAGTGGTTCCTTCCCTGTATGCAGTGCTATCATCTATCAGCAAGTATCATCAAGCATCATATATCATTCTCTTTATCCCGCTAGCAAACACATGACATCACAAATGCTGGAATCCACCAGACGTTCCGTGCACTCAGGGCACCTTCTTGGCGTATCGGAATCCACCAGTCATACACCGCCGATCCGAGGTTTTAACTTATTGGTTGACCGGCCCTAGTCCACCAGTCTCGCAAGCTGGCAACATCCCGCCCAAACCACTCAGAGGTACAACCTCACAACATCTAATAAACAACCAGAGTAGGTCGACCCACACCCTGTGGTGTAGCACGCCGGGTTTATCCAAGCTCCCCAGGCATGTCTACCCATCGACCCCCCTCCTAATCCGATTGACACACCCATGTGGTGCAGCAAGATGGGTTTAACTCGGCTCCCCAAGCATTGCCACCAATCGATCCCTACCTAACTAGATCAACCCACCCTAGTGGTGTAACAGGCCAGGTTTATCTCGAGCTCCCCAGGCGTGCTACCAATTGATCATATCATAACCAAGAGCTTTGCCAAAGCCTCCTCACAATCAACATCACATCCATACATTCATCACAATAGAAATCCATTGACATCGTACCAAATCCACGGAGTCTTCTCCGGTTTACCCATGAACATCACCAATCCAGACTACCAGTCCAGATGGGCTTCACACAGCATGCCTATGCCGTACTCCATATTTCCGGCTCTAAATGCAGACTCAACAAAGGAATCACTTCAGCAAATCCACCTCTTGGTGGAGGATTCCAAGCACATGCATAAAGGAAGGACTTCGATGTCCAAGAAGGAGATCGTTACCCTTGAAGATCACTTCGGTTCCAAGAAGTAGCCGGATGGAAATCACCGCCTCAGCTCTGCCTTCACGAATCCGCTCTCGGATCTTTGCTCCGCACTCCGCAGCTCCTACAACAGCTGGTAGTCTCCTCCCTTCCCTCTTACCATAGGCTTTTCTTCCTCCCTCGTTTGGAATAAAATGAAGAAGAAGAAGAAGAAGAAGAAGATGAAAAGAGGGATTAAATCCCCTTTTTCTCGGCCTTCCCAAGACCTGGACAGAGCCCAACCATTAGATCCAGGAAGAGGGAAACAAATGGCTCAGATTTGGCCAGAAAAGCTTGAACACGGCCGGACACGCCCTGTGACACGCCCGTGTCACAGGCCGTGTCCCCCGAAGCGGCAAACAACCGACTCAATCTAGCCAATACACGGCCGTGTGACACGCCCGTGTCAAGTGCCATGTCCCCGACACGCTCTCAGACACGCCCGTGTCTGAGGCCGTGTGCCTCAACGAAAATAATCCCAAAACAACCCGAGACTTCACACGGCCCGGCACATGCCCGTGTTCCTGGCCGTGTGCACCTGGACACAGCCATGTCCCGCAAACACGCCCTAGCTCGAAACGTCGAGTTGAGTTCACCACTGACACGCCCTGTGACACGCCCGTGTCACAGGCCGTGTCCTCACTCGACACTCGACACTCGACGATCGTCGAGCAAAATTCGTCGACCTGACGACTCGACACAACCCAGGCCTGACACGCCCTGGGACACGCCCGTGTCCCAGGCCGTGTGCCTCCTCTCGACACATCGTTGATCGAAAAAAATCGTCGAAACAAAGGCTGATCGTTGACACGGCCTCGACATGCCCTACGATACGCTCATGTCGCAGGCCGTGTCACCCATGCCTGGACACAAATTGGCCCAAATTGACCCAGAACTTCGGGGTGTTACACAATATCTGAGAACAACAACTGCCTGCTGCAATATATTTTGCTTCAGCAGTTGAGGTGGATACATATGACTATTTCTTGCAAAACCAGGATACTAACCTCATACCAAGGAACTGACAAGTCCCTGAGGTGCTTTTTCAATCAACCCTGCATCCAGCAAAGTCAGCATCTGAAAATCCAGTTAAATCAAATTCTGACTCAATAGGATATCATAGGCATAGACTAGGACAACTCTTTATATATCTCAAAATCCCTTTTTAAAAAACTAGGTGAGATTTTTTTGGGTTCACTTGGAACTTAGCGCAAAGGCATGTGTCAAACATGATATCAGGTCTGCTTGTTGTAAGATATAGTAGTGACCCAACAATGCCCCTATAAAATTTCTGATCCACAGGTTTCCCATGTGCATCAGAGTTAATCACAACATTAGTAGCCATGGGTATTTTCTTTGCTGAGGCATCAACCATCCCAAACTTTTTGATAAGCTCTTTTGTATATTTAGCTTGGGAGATGAAGATGCCATCAGGAAACTGCTTCACTTGGAGACCAAGGATGTAGGAGAGCTCACTCATGCTACTAATTTCAAATTTTGAATGCATGAGATCAGAGAACCTCTTGCATAATTTGGAATATTTAGACCCAAATATGATGTCATCCATATAAATTTGTACTAATAAAGTTTGGTCCTTATGATGTCTAGTGAAAAGTGTCTTATCTTCTATGCCTCTAATGAATTTATGCTCTATCAAAAAGCTTGCTAGGGTCTCATACCAAGCTCTTGGAGCTTGCTTGAGACCATAAAGAGTTTTATGCAATTTGAAAACATGATAAGGGTGAGTTGGAGAGACAAAACCTGGAGGTTGTTCAACATAAACCTCTTCTTTAAGTACTTTATTCAGGAATGCACTCTTCACATCCATCTGATACACCTTGAATCTCTTGTAGGCTGCATAGGCAAGGAATATTCTGATTTCCTCTAACCATGCCACTAGTGCAAAAGTTTGATCATAATCTATTCCTTCCTCTTGTCTATATCCTTGGGCAACAAGCCTAGCCTTGTTCCTCACTATTGTATCTTGGGCATCCAATTTATTTCTGTATACCCATTTGGTTCCAATGACTGGATAGTCTTGGGGTCTTGAAACCAAATCACAAACTCTACATCTCTCAAATTGGTTTAATTCCTCCTACATTGTAATGATGTAGTGGGGATCTTGCTCTGCATCATGGATGAATAGAGGTTCAACCTGGGAGAGAAAATGGACATGCATCAAATCTTGGTTGAGTTGATGCCTGGTCTGTATACCTGCTGATATGTTTACAATCACTTGAGATCTCGGGTGATACCTTAGTGTGACAAGATCATTGGGTGGAGTTAGTTCTGCAACAGCATTAGGAACTAATTCCTCATGTGGAATTATGTTTGCTGTTGGGGGAAGATCAATTCCTTCAGTGCCTTCATCTTCACTTTCTTCAATGACTTGTGGAGAAGGATGTGTTGGAACCTCTTGGGTGAGGTTTAGTCCATAAAACTTCTCACACAAGTGAGGTACCTGCAAAGTGCTATTGGTAGAAATCTCTTTCTTCTTGCAAGACATGTTAGTTTCATCAAATGTAACATGAATAGATTCTTCAATTTTTAGAGATGGTTTATTAAAAACCCTATAGGCTTTGCTTACTTGGGAATATCCTAGAAAAATTCCCTCTTCAGCCTTAGCCTCAAACTTTCTAATGTATCTTTTGTTATGATTGTGAATATAACATATACATCCAAATACTTCAAAATAGTTGATTTTAGGTTTCTTCCCTTTAAGTAATTCATAGGGAGTCCTATTTTTTAGTTTGTGAATTAAACTCCTGTTCAGGACATAATTTGCTGTGCTTACAGACTCTGCCCAAAAGGTTAGGGCATGTAAGCATCTATAAGCAATGTACATGCAGCTTCAATGAGTGTCCTATTTTTCCTTTCAGCTACCCCATTCTGTTGGGGAGTTTTAGGAGTTAAGAAACAGTGACTGATACCTTCCTTCTCACAGAACTCATGCATAAGAAGAGACTGAAACTCTGTGCCATGCTCACTTCTGATCAATGCAACATGAGTAGAGAACTCAATCTGTATGGTCCTGAGAAAATCTGTAAGAACCTTAAAGGTATCTGACTTAGATCTTAGAAAGGACACCCGAGTGAACCTGAAGACGTCATCCACAATAACTAAGGTGTAGGATTCCCTCCTAGGCTTTGTACAACAATGGGTCCAAAGAGATCCATGTGTAGCAAATACAAAATCCTAGGTGAATCACTTTTATTAATAGATTTAAAACTAGATTTAGTTTGCTTGCCTAGTTAACAAGCCCTGGAAAGACCTTCCTTCTTGTAGGGACCAGAAGGTAAACCTCTAACAAGGTTGTCTTTTGATAGCCTAGCAATATTTCTCAAGTTTACATGACCTAGCCTTTTATGCCATAAATCATTCTGATTACTAGTTATATTAAGTAAACAGATATCAGAAGTGGCAGAAAGAAAATCAACTAAGTATATGTTACCTTGTCTATTCTCAATTAAAATAGTTTTGTTTTCTTTATTAGAAATAATGCAAGAAGTTGAGTTGAAATGTACCTGATAACCTTCATCACATAGCTGACTTATGGAGATGAGGTTATGTTTGAGTCCTCTGACATATGTCACTTTCTTGAAAGTGACTGCTCCAATCTTCACTTCTCCAAAGCCTTCTGACTGGCCATATTTGGAATAACCAAAGATAACCTTTGGCCCCAGCTTGGACTTGTATTTGTGTAAGATGTCCTTACTGTCAGTCATATGTTTGGAGCAACCACTGTCCAAGTACCAAGTTTGATTCACACTTGGACATCTCTTCACCTAGAATGGAAACAATTAATTATTCTTGACCCAGATCACCATGGGTCCTTTGTTTTGCTGGTAAGAGAAGCTAGATATAATATAAAATTCTGGTTGGGATTTGTATCCTAAAGGGTGATAGCTCCTAGGTGGTATAACCCAATCAGCTACAGGATTGAAAGGTTTCCTAGAATTATTTGAGTTACTGTTATAATTAACATTTCTGTTAAGTCTTTCTGTATTCGACGAATTTCTATGAGTTCGTCGATCAGAGTTCGACGAATAGGGATGAGATTGTCGATCTCTGCCCAGAGAATTAGCATATTCATTTTCTGTGCCCCACGTTCATCAACCTCCGCTCGACGAACCATACAGAGTTCGTCAATCGCAATTAGATGAATAATTATAGCTATAGTTTGCGTTCAACATTCGTCGAGTGGGGTTCAACGAACTGGCAACATTTTGTCGACTAAGTTCGATGAATTCTGCTGAACCTTGTTTTTAGTTAATGTTTTCTGATTTTTGTTGTTTTGATTTATTGATTTTGGCATTTGTTTTATGGTTTGATTATGGTTTATATTCTCTTTCCCTTTTGTAAAAACAAATTTAATAGGGGTTGACAAAATATTTTTCTTGGGGATGGGGGGCAAACTTGATGAAGCACCCAAGCATAGCTTGCCATTAAGCCTGGCATTTACAGTGCTTGTGATGTCCATCAGCTTGAGGCTTCTCCCGTTGAGAGTTTCCTCAAGTTGTTTAGCCTCATATAGCTCAGTTTTTAATAATATGATTTGTTCATTAGCTAGGGTTAGTTCATCCTTTAACTTATTGTTTTCAGAATTGACATTTTCTAGGTTTCCTAATTTCTTCCTAAGTGTCTTGATTTCTTTTTTCGAGTTAATTAAATCTATGCACATTATTTTAAATTCAAATTTAAAAGAATCAAAACTGTAATCAAATGAAGATAATAGCTTGTCAGCTTCAGAATCTGAAACTGCTTCATTTTTTGAATCTTCTTCTGAATGGCTCCTAGAAGCATCAATGGCCATGAGGCAAACCTCTTTGTCCCTTGCCTCTTCCTCTTCTTTACTGGAGCTAGAGGATGATGATTCATCCTCAATTTCAATCCAAGATTCAGCAACAAAACCTTTCTCCTTCTTATATTTGCTGGAGGAAGGTCTGTTGATGTGCTGTCTTCTTGTATCTTTTTCTCTTCTCTTCTCCGTCTTCTGATTCTCTGGACACTCAGAGATGAAGTGTCCAGGTTTCCTGCAACCAAAACACACCACTTCTTTAGTTGCTATTTTGTCATACCTTGATTTGTCATCCTCCCTTGATGACTTTCTCCTGAAGTCCTTTCTTGCCATTTTGTAGAAACTTTTGGCAAAAAGGCTCATGGCTCTTGATTTGTGGTTGAATTCGGTGTCTCCTCAGTAGCCTTGAATGAAATGCTTTGTTCTCTTCTTACTAGAGGAGGTGTTCTTTGCTCAGCTGCCTCTCTAGACTTGATCAGCTATTCATAGGACTTAAGCTTGCCTAATAGAGATTTAGTGGACATCTCATTTAGGATTCTAGCCTCCTTGATGGGTCAGGTACTTGAATCTCATGAGCTTGGGAAGAACATAAGGATCTTATCATTCACCTCAGTAAGGGTGATATCCTTGTCCAAGGTTTTTAGCTCATTGATGATTGAGCTTAACCTATTGTACATATCAGCTACTGTCTCAGCTTCTTCTTTCTTGACGTTCTCATCTAAGGATATGAGATTGGATATCCTATCCTTCATTTCATCTGCTGATCCAGCCACCAATTGATTTAGGGAGTCCCACATGGCTTTGGCTGAGGTGCATTCAACCACCTTTTGAAAGATATCATCTGACATTGTTTGTGCCAGTATATTCATTGCTTTAGCATCAGCAACCTTGGCCTTCTTTTGAGCCTCAGTCCACTAAGGAGGTGGAACTGCATTTGTTCTTGAAGTTGTTTTAGATGTAGAGGCAGTGGCTTGAGGAGGACCTGTCAAGATGGAATTGTAGATATCTTCATCAATAGAGTTCATATACAATTTGATTCTTGTCTTCCAGAGGGCAAACCTATTTAGGTTGCAAACTGGAGGTATGGTGCTTGCATAGTCTTTTTTCTGTATCATTGCTGTGTATATAATCTAAATAAAAATAAAGATAAAAGATAAAATCTGACCTAACACATGATCTTTGGTTCAAGGGTTAGCTTGTACACCAAGGAATCCAAGCTCTGATACCAATTGAAAGTGAGTTGTTAGATCATGAATACTCTATAGGGGGGGGGGGTGAATACAATATTCAGGTTTTATAAAATTTTCAATTGATTTTATCTAGTGCGAAAATAAAATTAAAAGCATAAACAGCAAACATAAGAACAACACAGCCACAACAAGAAATAAAAGAAAAGGGCAATCCAGACAACACAAGAATTTATAGTGGTTCCCCTAAACATGGGTACATCCACTCTTCTACCACCCTGGTAGGAATCCACTCAGATTTTTGATGTGTCTGAAACCAATGAGCTTTTTATCAGCTGCTCAAAAACCAATCCTCAAGTCTTTTGGTCAGGTGACTTGCAATTAGGAATAACTTTTGAAGGGAGTTATAACCCTTTATACAGTGAAGGGGATGAGAGATGATATTGTCTTCTATTTCTCAATATACAACTGAGAAGACTTATGTATATTGATTTTAGAAAAGGCTCCCCCTGATGTATAGAATGGTTCAGAGAGATGAATTCTTGCTGTAGGGAGATAGGCCTTCAGTAGTTCAGCCTTGATCAGCAGCTGTTCAGGAACTTCTTTGACAGATAAAGTTTTAGTTGTCCTTTGAAGTGTGTGGAGTGTTGAAGACAGAAGACTCTTGATTTTGATTTGGTGTTCTTCTTCTTCAGCTAGATGATGATCTTCAGATATATAGCTTCTTTTGTGTATCAGAAATCTATGGAAGAAAGTGCAGAGAGTTTCTTGATTCAGACTGATTGTCTTTTTCTCTGTGTGTCTATCTATCGTGTTCTGTCCGTCTACAGGAAGAAGAGAGAAAATCTCTTTTTCTATTTCCTATCAAAAATGGTCTTTCGAAATTTTAAATCCTCTGCAATCAATACCGACGGCCTTGAGAATAAACTGCATTAAATTATTTCCCCAACTGTCCCATGGAAAAACGACAAGCAATAGTCCTAGAGAAGACCATAATCAATGTTCTGTCTAACGGTTATATTCCAGAGAATATTTGAGCATTAATTACTCAGGAATTATTGCAGTAAGAAGGTGATAGAAGGATGAAAAATAACTAAGTCTGGATTCGTCGAACTGATAACAGAAATCGTCGAGCTGAGTTCACAGTTCGTCGAGCTGAGTTCACAGTTCGTCGAGCTGAGTTGCTGAGTTTGTCGACCAGATGACTTCTGTTTGTCGAGATGAGTTCCAAGATCATCGAGTAGAGAGCAGAACTACATTCTCTAGAAACTTTGCCTTTTCTGTGTATGGTGTTCGTCAAACTGATAACTGGTTTCGTCGACAAAAGTTCAACAAAATATCTCTGGACTTAGAATAATTTCAGATGCTTCTGGATGAAGGTGTTGAAGTGAAGTATCCAGAATTCGTCGACCTAAGAATTGGTTTCGTCGAGCTGAGGACCACTAACTGCTGCTGGATAACTCTAACTATTGTGGTCAGAGTTTGTCGAGCTGAGAATCCCGAGTTCGTCGACTGGAGATGATTACGGACTTAGAAAAATAAAGAAGCTTCTGGCTATAAGAAGTTGAAGTAAAGAATCCAGAAATCATTGGACTAAGATCCAGAATCGTCGAGCTGAGAACTTTATAACTGATACATGAGCCTTGCCTAGACTGTGGTCCAAGTTCATCGAGCTGAGAACTAAGTTTGTCGACCAAAGTCTGACTCTGGACTTAGAATAAAGAGATGTTTTATGATCTTGAAGTGTTGAAGTATAGTGTCCAAAGTTCATCGACCTGAGTACCAAGTTCGTCGAGCACAGCTCAGAGAATTTACTCTGAGATCATCAAGCTGAACAAGACTTCGTCGAACTGCATTTGACGAACGTTGAACTCATTTTACTTAGTATGAAATCTATCTAAGTCTTGAGTCTCTGGCAGTGTTGATGGTTGGTCCTTACAATGTTGATTCTAAGGACTTGGCCAAGACTCTAGGACACAACTATGACACTGGCTATACATGTTGGGTCAAATGATCCTAATTTAGTGAACCTAGCCCAAATCAAACTATGGATCCAACAATATTCAAGAATAAGGGTAGACTGGTGGCTAAAGGATACATGCAAAAAGAAGATATTGAATTTGATCAAACCTTTGCCCTAGTAGCTAGATTGGAATTCATTAGACTTTTCATTGCATATGCTGCATACCATGGATTCCAAGTCTACTAGATGTATATGAAGTCAGCATTTCTGAATGGTGACTTAAAGGAAGAGGTTTTTGTTGAACAGGCTCCAGGTTTTAATTTTCCAAACTCACATTATTCGGTTTATAGACTTAGGAAGGCTCTATATGGGCCGAAGCAAGATCCTAGAGCTTGGTATGAGACATTGTTTAGCTTCCTCATGGTGAACAAATTCTCAAGGGGGAAGATAGACAAGACCCTATTCCCTAGAGAATCTAAGGGCAAGATCATCCTAGTATAGATTTATGTTGATGACATAATCTTTGGATCTACTAATGTCAACCTTTGAAGGAAGTTTGCCAAACTTATGCAAAGAAAGTTTGAGATGAGCAGCATGGATGAGCTCAAGTTTTTCTTGGGCCTCCAAGTAAGACAGACAGATGATGGCTTGTCCATATCCCAGTGTAAGATCACCAGGGAGTTGATCAAAAAGTTTAGTATGGAGCAGGTGCAATCTGTAAGACCCCCCCTCCCCGGATCCCAAAACACGGCACGAAGGGGGAGTCTTATGCCCGGAACAGCCGCCTTGCGGTAGCATTAGCACACGGGCTAACCTGTACCACAAGACGCCTATTCCGCCGGCTACAACAATATCAATATATCATGCCAACCCAACTAAATAAATAAACAGAAGAAGTCAAAATCCACACTAAGTAATATATAATGTCCAAATACATCAATAATGAGAAGCTAAACATGCTTCTACAAAATATCAGAGTACAGCTAATCTTTGCCCAAACGGGATACATCAGAGTAATCAAAATACTAACATCAGTAACAGACGGTATCGACGGCACCGTCACATCAGGCCCTGTCGTCCTGGCCTGGCGGTCCTGCGGCGTAGTCTGCGGCTGCTCTACCTGCGGCGTGACCTCCTAAAAAGGAAGACGTAGCAACCGTTAGTCGAAATGACTAAGTGGTTTCACATCCGCTCCCCCGGCGACTCCTCGGCACCGGGCGGAGAAAAGGAACAAGAGTATAGTATATAACAAGTAGGCAAGTAAAGGAAGTACAAGCAAGTGGCAGTAGTGTAAGAGTAACAGCAACATAGTCAGCATATATGAAAGAGCTACACTAAACTAGCAAGTATAAGTAACAGCAGGAAAGTAACTTAACTTATAAGAATGCCCATACAAACTTTTAAGTTAAGGATCGGGTTACATAAAAGTAACTCATCGTATAAGAGTGCCCATACAAACTTATACGATGAGGATCCTATTGTGCAATGTTATGAAATGCTATGAATGCTATGCAATGACTCACCCATGCACACCCATGCAATTGCTATGTCGACACAGACTATAGTTCCCACTTTTCGAGCAGGTAGCTAACCTCTCAGGCATCAGCCGCCGTGGCCAGGCGGTGACAGTAGAACGGGCACTTCTACTACTAGGCGGGTATCACACTACTTCACCTAGGCCTCCGTATGCCTCAACGCTAAGAACACAACAGCGGAGCCCATGCGTAGTATGGCCCAGCGGGGTCTTGGGTAGATGTGCACCAAGAACACAGCCCGAACTGGCCTTGCGTGACCCGGAAGGGGCCTCGGAAGAAAGCACGAGGACACAGCCCAACGGTTCACATGGTCGGAGGGGCCTCGGGATGTGAACACCGAGGACACAGCCCAAACCGACCAAGTCTAACTGCCAACTCCCGTCGGTGTGACGACTGGCGAGCCCGTAGACCTGCCACACTATCCTTAACCCGGGATTACGACACCGCGTGTCGACTCACACCACATGCAAATACCACATCAACATAACGTGGAAGGGGCCTCGGAAGCAAACACGAGGACACAGCCCAACCATCCATCCACACCTCATCTCAACACAACCAAAACAAGTGGCGGTCAACACCGCACTTACAAACTCACACAACACTACTCACACGAAGACGACACTCTAAGTATTGGACTACCAAATTCAATCCACTATTCAACATTCATATGGCCATGAGTTATCCTTCTATATGTCATATCAGGTGATTTCAACACAATATATCAAGATGCACATGTATAAAAATCTACTAACTTCTAACCAGTCAAATCATTCAAGTATACTATCTTACAATTCTATCACATGAAATCCGATTAATAATCTTCATCATTTATGCAACTGAATTAATTATTCATAAGAGTTTATCCAAGCCTCAAGGTTACCTGTAATATTAGTTTCACCGAATCCAAATCAAAATATTATAAACCCAGATTTTTAAGTGCAGGAATAGTCTGGACAGCAACTTCGACCGGAGATTCCCGAGGCTACAGGAATCCGGTGAAGTCGTGTAACCCCTCGATGGAAAGGTATTTCCATAGACTACATCTTTCATATTCAGAGCTCAACCCAGATTTGAAATTATCCTATTTGAAATCGGACTTGAAGTCCGCTGCGTACAGAACACAGTTTCTGCATACGAGGTTTATTGAACACCATTTTCGTTTAGACTTTCCCGTGGCTACCGACTTCGCCAGAAGTCGTGCAACCATTCGTTGGAAAGATATTTTCAAGGGCTTCAACTTTCGTGTTAAGCCGAAAGCCCAGATCTGGCCATAGCATACATAAAAATGGCCACGAAGTTCGCTGCGCGCAGAATACAGATTCTGCACGCTTCTTAAAGAAAAATGGACGGCATCGGTCCGTCTTCTTACTCAAGCGATCCTTCCTAAATTTTCCAGAAATGTCCTCCTCCCTTATTCAACCTCAAAGGCCAAAACTACTCACGAAACCATTCACCCATCGTCGTATTGAAGAAAAGGGGAAGGGTTGAAGAGATCTAAAGTCTAGGATTCAAATCCTAGCATGGCCGAACCTAGAAATCTTCTCCTCTCCATCAAGACTCTCTTGAGCCGATGTCTCTCCTAGGAAAATAACTATAGATCTAGCACCAAGGGAGAGAGTAGGAAACTCACATTGGCTCCAGCGGTACCACCATTTCTAGCCATGGATCTCGTAGTTCTCCTTGGCGGCATCTTCTCTTTCACGGCGATGGCGGATCTCCTTTGGTAGGACTTGCTCCTACAGTTTTCCCTCTCACAGCAGTTCTCACTGGAAATAGGGGATGAAAAGAGAATGAAAACGGTTAGGGTTTTCTCTCCCCTATATATATAAAATGTGACACGGGTAGGGACACGGCCGTGTCCTTACCCGTGTCCTTCCTGGCGAAGCGGCAACGACAGTTTCCATGTCGGTTCAATACTTGACACGGGTAGGGACACGCCCGTGTCCCGACCCGTGTCCACATGACACGGCCGTGTGCATAGCCGTGTCCTTGGCCGTGTACTTCTCGGGTTGCGTCTCGACACTTCTCGTCGAGCTCAACTCGACGCACACGGGTAGGGACACGGCCGTGTCACTACCCGTGTCACTTGGTGTCGACACAGCTCGACGATCTCGACACGGGTCGTCGAGCTCAACTCGACGCACACGGGTAGGCACACGGCCGTGTCCCTACCCGTGTTCCTTGGTGTCGACACAGCTCGACGATCTCGACACGGGTCGTCGAGCTCAACTCGACGCACACGGGTAGGCACACGGCCGTGTCCCTACCCGTGTCCCTTGGTGTCGACACAGCTCGACGATCTCGACACAGCTCGTCGAGCTCAACTCGACGCACACGGGTAGGCACACGGCCGTGTCCCTACCCGTGTCCCTTGGTGTCGACACAGCTCGACGATCTCGACACAGCTCGTCGAGCTCAACTCGACGCACACGGGTAGGCACACGGCCGTGTCCCTACCCGTGTCACTTCCTTTTTACACTGATTCTCCACTTCTCCACAAGTGCAGTCCAATTCCCTGCACTCTCAGGACTCAAGTCAACCCTCCTGACTCAAAACACACACACTAGGGGCCTAGAGCGATTTGGGACGTTACAAATCCTATAAACAAAATAAAAGATTTCGTCCCCGAAATCAGGCTTAGGTTGTGGGGAGGGAAGCATGACAGGAAATTTAACACTTGCTTTTAAATAGAATTACCTTGAGCAAACAACTCCGGGTAGCGTTGCTGCATTAAATCCAATGGCTCCCATGTGTACTCCTCCTTCCCATGATTCAACCATAGCACCTTTACTAAGGGAACACTTTTGCGGCGCAAAGTCCTTGTCTCGCTGTCAACAATCCGCACCGGCTCTAGTCGCATAGACCTATCTGATGCCACTGCACCATCAGTAGTGGGAATATACTGGTCGGGCCGCAACAGTACTTTTCGAAGCGACGACACATGGAACACGTCGTGGAGATTTTCTAGTTCTGGTGGTAACTCCAACCGATAGGCCAACAGGCCAATCCTTTCCAATATAGTATAAGGCCCAACATACCTTGGGCTGAGCTTTTTCACTCCACGCACCCGCGACACTCCATGCATCGGCCGAATCTTGAGGAACACTTTTTCTCCCACCTGGAATTCCACCATCCGATGCTTTTTATTATAATATTTCGCCTGTCGACTTTGAGCCTCCAACATGCGATCCCGTATCAATCTGACCGCCGCATCAGTATCATCTATATATTCGTTCCCCAATGCCTTCGGATCTTCATCTTGCACCCAAGACAAGGGAGTCCTGCACCTTCTTCCGTAAAGGGCTTCATGGGGCGCCATGCCGATGCTTGCCTGATGGCTATTATTATAGGAGAATTCCACTAGTGGCAAGAGCCTTTCCCATGGCTCTCCTCTGTCCAACACACATAACCTCAATAAATCCTCCAGTGTTCTGATGGTCCGCTCTGACTGCCCGTCCGTCTGTGGATGAAATGCGGTACTAAAGGTTAGGCGTGAGCCCAAATACGCCTGTACCGCCTTCCACTCATTGGATGTAAACCGACCATCCCGATCTGAAACAATTGTCTTGGGCACGCCATGATACCGTACAAATTGCTCCACGAAAAGGCGTACCAAAACATCCACGTGTGCTTCCTTCTTCATTGGAATGAACCGGGCCACCTTTGTCAGTCGATCCACAATAACCCATACTGAATCATTCCCGGAGCGGGAACGATGTAACCCATGAACAAAGTCCATGGAGATATCCTCGAACTTCCATTCGGGGATGGGCAATGACTGTAACAAACCACCGGGACTCCTGCATTCAGCCTTCACTCTTTGGCAAGCTTCGCAATGTGTAACATAGTAGCGAACATCTTTCTTCATTCCCGGCCAACACATGATCTTCCGCAATCCGGCGTACATCTTAGCAATACCAGGGTGCACTGAATATTGAGAGGAATGTGCCTCTCTCAAGATATCTTCCCGAATTTTGCCGCCCTTGGGAATATAGAGTCGGCCACGAAAATAAATGAGGCCGTCTTTGAGTGTGTACTCATCGGTGGTCCCATCTTCAATTGCCTTGATTGCCGGGGCCAAGGCCGCATCCATTCCTTGCTCCACCCGAATCCGGTCTCGGATATCACAAACTATGCTCATGTTGGCCAAATACTCCGCATACTCTGCCGAAGGATCCTTGAATACTAAAGTAATTTCCATCTCCTCGATCATCCGAGCCCACTCCATGCTCATCAGCTGAGACTCTGGGCTAGAGCCTGGCACTTTTCTACTCAAGGCATCGACTACCGAGTTCGCTTTCCCGGGGTGGTAGTTCATGGTGAACTCGTAGTCGCATAGAAATTCCAACCACCGCCGTTGTCTCAGGTTCAACTCCTTCTGAGTGTGAACATACTTCAAGTTTTTGTGATCGGAAAAGATCTCGCAGTGCACGCCATATAAATAATGCCTCCAGACTTTCAAAGCCAACACCACTGCTCCCAACTCCAAATCATGAACCGGGTAATTGATTTCATGTTTCTTTAACTGCCTTGAAGCATAAGCGATCACGTGCCCGTGCTGCATCAGCACCGCTCTCATCCCTTGATATGATGCGTCCGTGTAAACTTGGAATCCTTCCTTCCCAGACAGAAGTGCAAGGATGGGGGCGGAGGTAAGCCTATCTTTCAATTCTTGAAATGCCTCTTCACATTGAGGTGTCCACTCAAATGGCACACCCTTCTTCGTCAAGGAGGTAAGAGGAAGGGCAATCTTGGAAAAACCTTTCACGAACTTGCGGTAGTAGCCAGCAAGTCCAAGAAAGCTTCGTACATCAGCCGCCGACTTCAAGGGCGACCACTCCTTCACGGCCCGCACCTTTTCTGGATCCACTGCTAACCCTGCTCCACTGATCACATGCCCCAAGAAGGCAACCTCCTTAAGCCAGAATTCACACTTGCTAAACTTGGCATACAAGGCGTGCTCCTTCAATTTCTTCAAAACCAAGGTCAGGTGCTCGACATGCTCCTCCTCCGTCTTTGAGTAGACCAAGATGTCGTCGATGAACACAATGACGAAGATGTCCAGATACGATTCAAACACCTTATTCATCAAGCTCATGAAGGCCGAAGGGGCATTTGTGAGCCCAAACGGCATTACTGTGAACTCATACAAACCATATCTCGAACTGAAGGCCGTTTTCTGGATGTCGCCTTCTTGTATCCTCAACTGATAGTATCCGGAGCGCAAATCCAATTTAGAAAACCAATGCGCTCCCACTAGTTGATCGAACAACTCATCGATCCGCGGTAGCGGATAAGTGTTCCGCACCGTCAACCGATTGAGTTCCCGATAATCTATGCACAATCGCAGTGTTCCATCCTTCTTCTTCACGAACAGCACAGGGGCTCCCCATGGTGATGAACTGGGGCGAACGAACCCTGAATCCACCAGTTCTTGCAATTGAACTCTAAACTCTGCGAGTTCTTTCGGAGCCATTCTGTATGGAGCCTTGGATACAGGCTTGGCACCTGGTACTAGATTGATCTGGAAGTCAACCTCTCTATGCGGAGGTAATCCTGGTAGCTTCTCAGGAAATACCTCAGGAAAATCCCGCACTACCCGTACATCCTTTAATTCCAGCGCTGCTTCCTTCAACTCGAACCAGATCATGAAGACCTCATCCCCCTTCATATGAGCCTTTATAGCCTGGATAGAAGATAATATAATACGTGGCGCGAAGCCAATACCTTGGAAGATGACGTCAGAGTCTCCATGCCTCAAATAGATCCTCTTCTCCGCGCAGTCGATCCTCGCGAAGTGCCAGTCCAGCCATGCCATGCCCAAAATGATGTCAAACTCCGGCATTCTCAGAACCGTGGCCGGCGTATCAAAGGCCTTCCCATCAATAAATAACTCCAACTTGCACTTGGCGGTCGCGATCATCTCCGAGCCGTCCGGAAGGCGTACACGTCGAGCTATGCCAGTGAAGTACTGTACATCCCCCATGTCTTTTATGAAATCCTCGGACACAAAGGAGTGTGAGGCACCGGTATCGAACAGCGCATAGGCTGTCTTCCCGCCAATAATCACGGTGCCTACGTACCAACAGCCAAAACTTATTGCTATTGGCTAGTAAGTTCTAATCAATTCAAGCTAGATCATGCAAATATGTAAATTAATTAAATCATACCTGCAATCACATCTTGTGGGTTCCTTTCCTGCGCCATGTCAAGCGCGTACACCTGATCCCGGACCGGTCCGGGGTTTCCTCTTGGCGGTCCTCGTCCTCGACCGAGCATATATCCCCGCCCTCGTGGAGCGGCTGGAGGGAGAGCAGGAGGGAGAGCAGGAGGGGCGTTCCCATATAGCTGCGGGCAAAAACGCCGGATGTGGCCCGGCTAGTTGCATTCGAAGCACACCAGACCACGACGCCCTTCAAGTTGTTGAAATCGCTGATGCTGTGGGGGTGGAGGCAACGCAGGCGGCTGCGGAACTGGATGCTCCACCCTATAGTTTCGGTGGACACGCCCTCCACCTCTTTGATAACCTCTTCCTCCTCTGAAGTCCTGTCTCCTTCTATTACTTGGGCCGGCTTCCATCACTTCCTCCGCAGGCCTCTTACTACATCCCAGGTGGTCCGCCTCCAATCTTTTCGCCATATCAATGATCTCCGCCAAGCTACCATCCGCTATAAACAAAAGGGACTGCCTTAGGGGATCTCGCAGCCCTTTATAGAAGCGTTTGGCATAACCTCTGTCATCCAACTCATAAGAATCTGCAAACCTTTCGAGATGTTGGAACTCCCGCTGGTATTCCGTAACCGACTTTGATCCTTGCTTTAGTAGAAGGAACCTCTGCTCAAGCTCATCTCGGGCTGATGTAGGGATAAAGTGCTCCAAGAAAACACCCGAGAATTCACTCCAACTTATCTCTGTGTAGATCCGGCCTTGGAAGGTAGAGCCCATGAGGGACTTCCACCACCTCTTCGCATGTAAGTCCAAGACAGACACTGCCAATGTCACTGCCATGTTGGCTGGGCAACGGATACCGGCCAACAACTCCTGTATCGTGTCTAGCCATTCCTCTGTACGTACGGCTGACTCCGTCCCAAGGTAGACGGGAGGGGAGAGAGCCCGGAAGGTGCTCACCCAGTTGGAGGTCGGGGCCTGTTGTTGCACTGGAGTCTGCTGTGCCTTAAAAGCATTAAGAATGGCGGTGAGCGTCTGCCCCAACTCAGATTGTACGAACTGAGTGGGTATGGGAGGGGTAGGAGTACCCCCCATCGGCTCAACATGCAGTGGAACCTACACATACACGACAAATTTGTGGTCAGGTTGGCTAAACTTAAGGTCAAAGTTGGACAAACTTAATGTGAATTACATATGGGCACACCACTGCTTTCGCTAAGTCAGTTTGTCCCCAAACTGACTAACCAAACGGGGGTGGCACCATTGTTGAATGACTTCTTAGTTGAGGATCGTGGCAAACTGATACCATTTATAAGACCCCCCCTCCCCGGATCCCAAAACACGGCACGAAGGGGGAGTCTTATGCCCGGAACAGCCGCCTTGCGGTAGCATTAGCACACGGGCTAACCTGTACCACAAGAAGCCTATTCCGCCGGCTACAACAATATCAATATATCATGCCAACCCAACCAAATAAATAAACAGAAGAAGTCAAAATCCACACTAAGTAATATATAATGTCCAAATACATCAATAATGAGAAGCTAAACATGCTTCTACAAAATATCAGAGTACAGCTAATCTTTGCCCAAACGGGCTACATCAGAGTAATCAAAATACTAACATCAGTAACAGACGGTATCGACGGCACCGTCACATCAGGCCCTGTCGTCCTGGCCTGGCGGTCCTGCGGCGTAGTCTGCGGCTGCTCTACCTGCGGCGTGACCTCCTAAAAAGGAAGACGTAGCAACCGTTAGTCGAAACGACTAAGTGGTTTCACATCCGCTCCCCCGGCGACTCCTCGGCACCGGGCGGAGAAAAGGAACAAGAGTATAGTATATAACAAGTAGGCAAGTAAAGGAAGTACAAGCAAGTGGCAGTAGTGTAAGAGTAACATCATCATAGTCAGCATATATGAAAGAGCTACACTAAACTAGCAAGTATAAGTAACAGCAGGAAAGTAACTTAACTTATAAGAATGCCCATACAAACTTATAAGTTAAGGATCGGGTTACATAAAAGTAACTCATCGTATAAGAGTGCCCATACAAACTTATACGATGAGGATCTTATTGTGCAATGTTATGAAATGCTATGAATACTATGCAATGACTCACCCATGCACACCCATGCAATTGCTATGTCGACACAGACTATAGTTCCCACTTTTCGAGCAGGTAGCTAACCTCTCAGGCATCAGCCGCCGTGGCCAGGCGGTGACAGTAGAACGGGCACTTCTACTACTAGGCGGGTATCACACTACTTCACCTAGGCCTCCGTACGCCTCAACGCTAAGAACACAACAGCGGAGCCCATGCGTACTATGGCCCAGCGGGGTCTTGGGTAGATGTGCACCAAGAACACAGCCCGAACTGGCCTTGCGTGACCCGGAAGGGGCCTCGGAAGAAAGCACGAGGACACAGCCCAACTGTTCACATGGTCGGAGGGGCCTCGGGACGTGAACACCGAGGACACAGCCCAAACCGACCAAGTCTAACTGCCAACTCCCGTCGGTGTGACGACTGGCGAGCCCGTAGACCTGCCACACTATCCTTAACCCGGGATTACGACACCGCGTGTCGACTCACACCACATGCAAATACCACATCAACATAACGTGGAAGGGGCCTCGGAAGCAAACACGAGGACACAGCCCAACCATCCATCCACACCTCATCTCAACACAACCAAAACAAGTGGCGGTCAACACCGCACTTACAAACTCACACAACACTACTCACACGAAGACGACACTCTAAGTATTGGACTACCAAATTCAATCCACTATTCAACATTCACATGGCCATGAGTTATCCTTCTATATGTCATATCAGGTGATTTCAACACAATATATCAAGATGCACATGTATAAAAATCTACTAACTTCTAACCAGTCAAATCATTCAAGTATACTATCTTACAATTCTATCACATGAAATCCGATTAATAATCTTCATCATTAATGCAACTGAATTAATTATTCATAAGAGTTTATCCAAGCCTCAAGGTTACCTGTAATATTAGTTTCACCGAATCCAAATCCAAATATTATAAACCCAGATTTTTAAGTGCAGGAATAGTCTGGACAGCAACTTCGACCGGAGATTCCCGAGGCTACAGGAATCCGGTGAAGTCGTGTAACCCCTCAATGGAAAGGTATTTCTATAGACTACATCTTTCATATTCAGAGCTCAACCCAGAGTTGACATTATCCTATTTGAAATCGGACTTGAAGTCCGCTGCGTACAGAACACAGTTTCTGCATACGAGGTTTATTGAACACCATTTTCGTTTAGACTTTCCCGTGGCTACAGACTTCGCCAGAAGTCGTGCAACCATTCGTTGGAAAGATATTTTCAAGGGCTTCAACTTTCGTGTTAAGCCGAAAGCCCAGATCTGGCCATAGCATACATAAAAATGGCCACGAAGTTCGCTGCGCGCAGAATACAGATTCTGCACGCTTCTTAAAGAAAAATGGACGGCATCGGTCCGTCTTCTTCCTCAAGCGATCCTTCCTAAATTTTCCAGAAATGTCCTCCTCCCTTATTCAACCTCAAAGGCCAAAACTCCTCACGAAACCATTCACCCATCATCGTATTGAAGAAAAGGGGAAGGATTGAAGAGATCTAAAGTCTAGGATTCAAATCCTAGCATGGCCGAACCTAGAAATCTTCTCCTCTCCATCAAGACTCTCTTGAGCCGATGTCTCTCCTAGGAAAATAACTATAGATCTAGCACCAAGGGAGAGGGTAGGAAACTCACATTGGCTCCAGCGGTACCACCATTTCTAGCCATGGATCTCGTAGTTCTCCTTGGCGGCATCTTCTCTTTCACGGCGATGGCGGATCTCCTTTGGTAGGACTTGCTCCTACAGTTTTCCCTCTCACAGGAGTTCTCACTGGAAATAGGGGATGAAAAGAGAATGAAAACGGCTAGGGTTTTCTCTCCCCTATATATATAAAATGTGACACGGGTAGGGACACGGCCGTGTCCTTACCCGTGTCCTTCCTGGCGAAGCGGCAACGACAGTTTCCATGTCGGTTCAATACTTGACACGGGTAGGGACACGCCCGTGTCCCGACCCGTGTCCACATGACACGGCCGTGTGCATAGCCGTCCTTGGCCGTGTACTTCTCGGGTTGCGTCTCGACACTTCTCGTCGAGCTCAACTCGACGCACACGGGTAGGGACACGGCCGTGTCACTACCCGTGTCACTTGGTGTCGACACAGCTCGACGATCTCGACACGGGTCGTCGAGCTCAACTCGATGCACACGGGTAGGCATACGGCCGTGTCCCTACCCGTGTCCCTTGGTGTCGACACAGCTCGACGATCTCGACACGGGTCGTCGAGCTCAACTCGACGCACACGGGTAGGCACACGGCCGTGTCCCTACCCGTGTCCCTTGGTGTCGACACAGCTCGACGATCTCGACACAGCTCGTCGAGCTCAACTCGACGCACACGGGTAGGCACACGGCCGTGTCCCTACCCGTGTCCCTTGGTGTCGACACAGCTCGACGATCTCGACACAGCTCGTCGAGCTCAACTCGACGCACACGGGTAGGCACACGGCCGTGTCCCTACCCGTGTCACTTCCTTTTTACACTGATTCTCCACTTCTCCACAAGTGCAGTCCAATTCCCTGCACTCTCAGGACTCAAGTCAACCCTCCTGACTCAAAACACACACACACTAGGGGCCTAGAGCGATTCGGGACGTTACACAATCAACCATTTCAACTTGCAAGAGATTGATGTTATGCTCCGGTACTTGACTTCATTACTTGACCGTGACACAACAGACTGTTTCTTGTTTTTCCCGCTAACAAAATTTCCTCTCACAATGGTGCAAAAACCAGAGGTAGACTTTCTATCTTCTTTATTGTCAGCATAGCTAGCATCAGAATGTGCTTCAATCTTCATATGGTTATGTTTTCGAAACAATAACCCATTTCCTGAAAACCTTTTCACATACTACCAAATTTTCAAGGCAGAATGAAGATGACACTCTCTGGGAGCTCACATAAACTGATTAACCTTCCTTACGGCATAACAATATCAGGTCTGGTAACACTCAGGTAGAGGAGTTTTCCCACAAGTCGCATGTACATAGTACTATCTAAAAGATGAGGTGAATCTTCCGTCCAACTCATCATCACAACTTGTCATAGGACAACAAACAAGTCTTGCTCTAAGATGGCTAGTTTCTCTCAAAAAATCTAATGCATACTTTCGTTATGAGAGCACCACAGAGTTGTGTTTCCGTAAGATTATATTACCAGGAAGTACTTAGTAGAGCCCATATCTTTTATAACAAAATGTTGCCGAAGATGTATTTTTGCGAGATCAACTTCTTCCTTATCAACACCAGTAAGGAAAATATAATCCATATAGACAGCAAAAATCACAAGCCTTTTAGTAGTCTTGCGAATAAAAAGAGAGTGATCAGCATAACTGCGAGTGAAGCCAATAAGAGAGACAACCTTGCGAAACATCTCGAACCAGGCCATGGGGCTTTACTTGAGGCCAAATGTTGCCTTCCGTAACTTGCATATTTGCGACTCCCATTGAGCAACATACCCAGGAAGTTGATCTATGTAAACCACCTCTTCTACATCACCATCCAGGAAGACATTTTCGCATCAAAATGACACATCTCCCAACCTCTGTTAACAACAACAGAGAAAAGAACACAGATAGTACTGATAGAAGAAACTGGTGAGAATGTATCAAAAAAGTCGATGTCATATGTTTGAGTAAATCCTTTGACAACAAGTCTAGACTTACAGCGGTTACTAGTGTCATCTAGATGAAATTTGATGACAAAGAACCGATAGCAACCAAACACATCCACACCTAGAGGAGTAAGGACAAAAGTCCAAGTACCCCATTCGGTTAAAGTCTTCATTTCTTCATCCATTGCCGCTTTCCAATGTGGAATAGCAAGAGCCTCCTGATAGTTAACTGGAATGCATTTGCTGAGAGAGCAAGGACAAATCTCCTTCTAGCTAGGGATAGATGAGCATAAGACACAACATTATGAATGAAATGTTTAGTGCACGTTCTAACTCCCTTTTGTATACTAATAAGAAGGTCAAGATCTGAATTGTTTCCTATAGCAGATCCATCCATTGGAGAAATTACTGGCCTGAGAACTATCAACAACGGCTCCAAAGGCAAGGGAGAATCAGAACATAGAGGCAAAAACAAAAGAACTGATATGAGAGGAGAAGATAATGACACAGAAGGTGGAACAAATGTAGGTATAAGTGTGGAAACAATAGGAAGAAATGAAGAATCAGATGGAGAGAGAGTAGAAGCTTGAGAAAAATAAGACATCTTTGAAGAATGTAACATCAACAGAAATAAATTGTTTCCTTAGCAGGGAATCAAAGCACCGATACCCCTTTTGGGTCGGACAATATCATGGAAAGACACACTTTACCTAGAGAGATGAAAGTTTGTCACGACCAGGAGACGGAGAATGCACAAACGCTGTGCAGCCAAAAACACAGAGAGGTAAAGAAAAGGTTGAGGTCCTGGAAGTAAAATGGAGAATGGGATGTGTCCTTAAAGAACTGATGAGGGAATACAATTGATGAGATAGCAAGAATGAAGCACATCATGTCCCCAATATGAGCAAGGAACATTCATTTGTGTGAGAAGGGTGCGAGTAACATCCAGGAGATGTCAATTTTTGCGCTCAGCAATCCCATTTTGCTAAGATATGTAAGGACAACTAGTTTGATGAAATATGCCCCGATGCATGCAAAAATCAAAAAATCCACAGAGAGGTAAAGAAAAAAGTTGAGCTCATGGATGTAAAATGGAGAATGGGATGTGGCCTTGAAGAACTGATGAGAGAATATAGTTGATGAGATAGCATGAATGAAGCACATCATGTCCCCAATACGAGTGAGGAACATTCATTTGTGTGAGAAGGGTGCGAGTAACATCCAAGATATGTCGATTTTTGAGCTCAACAACCCATTTTGCTGAGAATTGTAGGGACAACTATTTGATGAACTATGCCCCGATGCATGCAAAAATCTGAAAATCGTTGGCTAAGATTTTCTTTAGCATTATCAGTTTGAAGAATTTTAAGAGTGTTAGAATAGACAATGTAAAGGCCCATGTTTTGACCCATTTATGTATTTTCCTCCTATTCATTTTAATCTCACATCTTGAATTTGGTATTCTTCTCTCTCATCTTTGCATATATATTTGTACTCATACTTGTATTTACATACTGCAGAAGCATATATAAAGTTAAATGGTTTTCCTGCATTACTCGTGTACTTCTCTACATGGTATCAGAGCATCCGGTTCTACCTTCGGTTTCGGGCAGACAGTTCTTTTTCTAACCGTCCAGCTCCTGCAGTTACTACCCTTCTAATCTGTCGGCCTATCTAACCGCCTCTCCTCTATGGCATTCCTTGTATCTACCCGGCTTCCCCTCTCTTCTCGTGTAACCACAACCCCCTTCCCTCTCCCACTCCGCTTTTATAACTTTCCTCTCTCTCCCATGGAACCACACCTTCTCGCGCGGTCCTTATCTCCTCTAACCGCTGCTCTTCTCATTGTCGGCCTCTACAACGGATCTTCTAGCCACTGCGATCTCTACTAGATTAATCACGACCTTCTCTTGTGCGGTTTCCTCTTCTAGTCGCTACTCTTGTCGGGCTTCTCTTCGAGCTGCGACCACTTTTCTCTTCTTGACTAGCCGTAATTTTCTAGCAGCGCTCTCCAATGTCTATCCTGCTCGAAGTTTCTTGTGTGGTTTTTCACGTGGTCTGTCTCTTTACTGCGAGGTCTTTCCATGCTCTGTGATCGGTTAGCCGTGCAGTTTGTCCCAAATTTCTTCTATTCTCGTCGCGATTTCCTGCCCTTGATGCATGATCTAGTCGCATGATCTTTATCGTGCAGCCTGTTTGCTTGCTTTTGCTGCTGCTCTAGTCGGGCCCCACCTCCATTCAGACTGACCGATGTCTTCTTCTGGCCTACTCCTCTTCCACCTTGACTACCCACTACGGCCTCCTATACGACAGCTTTCTTTTCTCTAGTCACTGTAGATTCTTCTCTAGTGGCTGCGGTTTTCTGTCCGACTGCTTTCTTTTATCCTCAGGTCGCTGGTCGTTGGTTGTTCAGTCCACCGCGACCTATGATGTTTCCGCTCTGTTCGCTGTTGCTTCTCGCTCTGACTGCTCCCTGTGTTCGTCGAGGTTCCTCTTGCTGGTGTCTTCTTCTTCTAGGGCGGGATGTCTCGCTTTGCCCTCTTACCCGTTTGTCGGTTTACCGCTTACCTTAACCTCCTAGCATGGGTTCTTCTACTGCGACCTCTATTCCAACTGAGGCGGTTGTCACCGTCCTTGAAGTCCATGATGAATTGTGGATTGCCAACATTTCCATCATTGGGAAGATTAACTTTGTGGAGCAGGTGCATTCAGTTCGCCGAGTTCTTCAGTCCAAAGGATTTCAACATCATATAACCCAAGATGTTACTTCTGCACCTACCGACGATTGGCTTCGTAATGATGGTTGTGTACAAACATGGCTTATCAACTCCCTTGATGGAGAACCTTACCACATGGCCATGTATCACGAGAGGACTATGTCAATGTGGGATGACCTCCATTCTCTTTACTCAGCCAAGGATAGTCTCCATCACCTCTATGACATAATAACGGATCTCCAGATCCTTGACCCCAACACTGCTGCTGACTTAACCTCCTTTGTTGCTTGGTACAAGACGTTTGTTCAAGCCTAGATTCAGCATCAGCCTCCTACTACAAATCTTGCTGCCCAGCACGCTCAAAAGGAAGCAGTCGGTATTGTCATGATAATGGCTCGTGTCCCGCCTCATCTTCAGAGCGTTCGGGCTCAGATCTTCTTGTCTGTTGCTACACACTCATTATCTGATGTGTGATCCATGCTGCTAAAGGTTTCACCACCTCCTGATACTATCGGACCTCCCTCCACGGCTCTTCTCCAGTACTCTTCAGCGTTATTACTACCTATCCCTCCCCTTGCTCGTGGAGGACATTCAGGCTCTCAGGGGAGGGGTCGAGGATGTTGGTCGCGTCCTAAGTGTTCTTTTTGTGGTAAGGATGGTCATCTTGAGGCCACCTGCTACCATAAACATGGTCTCCCTCCTCGTCCAAATGCTTCTTTTGCTGTCCTCTGGCCGTCGTCCACTCATGCTGATCTTGATGAAGTTTGCCTCCAGCTCCAACATCTTCAACGATTGCTCCACAACTCATCCATCTCCATTGCCTCTATCTCTAATGAAGGTAACGCTTGTCTCTCCACTAGTTCGAGGTGGATAGTGGATTCAGGTGCTAATCACCATATCACATCTCTGAATCCACCCCGATACTTGGAATCTCAGCATCCAAAGTTTATTACCGTTGCCAATGGCAACACCGCTCCTGTCTCTTGCTCTGCCGACATACCCGTCAATCCTTCTATTTCTCTTCACTCGGCTCTCCATGTCCCGAACTCTCTCTTTAATTTACTATTTGTTAGTCACCTCACTATAGATTTGGATTGTTCTATCATGTTCACCCCCTTCTTTTCTGATACAGGATCGCAGGACACGGGGTATCATTTGTAGAGTATGACTGTGAAACGGGCTCTACCTTCTCGATGTCTGTCCTATCATTCTCTCCCCTGTCTACTCAGTTGATTGCCATCGACGTCTTGGTAATGTTCTGCTTCCCGTTCTCCATAAGGTACTTTCTGAAGTTCTGCTTAAAGTTTTTCTTGTGATTCATGTAATCTGGGGAAACAACATTGATCCTCATTTCCCCCTCATTGTACCCGGTGCTCTGCTCTTTTTATGTTAGTTCATTCTGATATTTATGGTCCCTATAAAATACCAAGCATATCTGGTTATCGTTATTTCATTATTTTCATTTATGATTATTCACGACTGACCTAGTTGTACCTACTTCGTGACCGCTCCGAACTTCCTCGTGTGTTCCGTGCTTTCATTCTTAAGACTCACACTCAGTTTGCCAATACACTCAAAACGCACTGGACAGATAATGCTCGCAAATACAAAAGTCATAAATTCAATACTCTATGCTCTAAATTTAGGATTATTTATCAGACTTCGTGTGCTTATACTGCTCAACAAAACGATGTGGTTGAGCGCAAAAATAAACATCTTCTTGATGTTGCTCGTTGTCTCATGATCCAAATGCTTGTTCCTAAGGCGTATTGGCATTTTGTGGTTTCCATGGCATGCCATCTTATCAACCGTCTCCCTTCCTCCGACCTCAACAATGCTACCCCATTTAGTCTCCTCTTTCCCTCTACAACACCATTTCCTCTCACCCCTGACACATTTAGTTGTACTTGTTATGTTCGTCATCTCGGGCCCTCTACTGACAAGTTCAATCCTCGTGCGGAAAAATATATGTTTATTGGTTACTCCCACACTCAAAAAGGGTATGTTTGTTACTCTCTCACTACCCTCAAGGTGACTGTTTCGATAGATGTTACCTTTCTAGAAGATCAACCGTTTTTTCTACTTCATCATTACCTCCTCCATCTCCATCATTACATCGACCTGTTGTTCCAGTTACGTCTTCTCCACCACCAACACTTCCCACTGAAGTTTTTGTTCACCACCAACCAGCTCTTATTTGTGTCTAAACTCGTCACCCCCCTCGTTCTACCACCCCCAATGTAGCTGGCTTTAACCTCTGGCACTCTGCGACCTGCTGATCTGACACCGGCTTCCACCGCTCATCCCATGGCGAATTATGTATCCTTACATCGTCTATCCCCCGCACTTCAGGACTTTGCCACTACATTATCCTCTATTTCTGTCCCTACATCTGTGCAGGAAGTTCAACATCCGGGCTGGCGGGCGGCCATGGACGAGGAAATCACTGCTCTCTAGGCAAATCACAAGCGGGATCTAATCCCTCGTGTTGGAGCATGCATTCCACACTTCCTGATTTGCTAATAACAAATCCTGTTTGTATTTGATATTTAGATGTTATTGGTGTGCAGGTAACATAGGTTAATATCTCATATCTTTTTGATGATGAATCGGATCAGAATTGAGCTCGGCCGATATCGCCAGGCGATAGTGGGTATCGCGATAGGTAATAGCGCCACTCGACATTCGATGATTTTCCGCTCGACGCTCGACGAAATCATGGCTTGGAGATATCGCCAGGCGATAGTGGGTATCGCGACAGGCGATAGTGCCACTCGACACTCGACAATTTTCTGCTCGACGCTCGATGAAATCAAGGCTTCGAGATATCGTCAGGCGATACTGGGTATCGCTACAGGCGATAGCGCCACTCGACGATTTTCTGCTCGACGCTAGATGAAATCGCGGCCGCCATTATTTCTCTATCGCCCGATGGCGATATCCGGTATCGCGTGGTGATAGTACACGATTCAGCGCTCAACATTTGTGCTATGCGAAAATGAGCAGTTCGTGGGACACGTGGCAGCGGTTACTGCTATCGCCAGATGGCGATACCCACTATTGCCCGGCTATAGCTCCATAATATAAAAGTCTCTCATTTTCTGAGAAAATTACGAATTTCATTACTTGGAGTGCACTTACCTTCATAGACGTTTCAGAGAGCTTCAGAACTCAGAGATACTCGATACACCTAAGAAGGCCAAATAGCGCGAAAGATTGACGGCACGTGCAAAGCATTCAAAGCATCTCTTGCAAGGATTCATCGGCATCTTCAGCGCTTTGTTTGAAGGGAGTGTCTAGTCTAAAGTGCTCAATTTGTTTTTGTTATTTTTCATTTATTTTCTCATTGTAATCGGAAGGGAAATCGCCGCCTTGTGCGTGGCGTCTAGGTCCTTGTTTGGCTTAAGGGAAAATCGTTGCCTTGTGAGTGGCGTCCAAGTCCTTGTGTGGCTTAGGGAGAAATCGTTGCCTTGTGTGCAGCGTCTAGATCGGAGTTAGATCTATGGGAGGCTAGTAGAAAGATTTAGGGAGAGATACGCTTTAGCCCGCCGGTTCTTGGTAGAAGAACCGGCGAATACACTAGTAAGTTATTAATTTCATGAGCCTTTGTCTCTAGCTCAATAGAGAAACATTGTATTCATTGTAACCCTTTTGAAATATATCATTGTTGTTTCTAGCTTGTGTTCATTTGCTCTCTTTTATTATTTTGTTGTTATTCATTGCGTAAAGGTTGCTCAAATTGTTTAAGAAAATTTAGAAGACCCCTTATTCACCCCCCCCCCCCCTCTAAGGGCGCCGTAAGATCCAACACTTGGTATCAGAGCGAGGTTACTCCAAAAACGGTTTCACCACCGGGAGTAATGGTGCAAAACACGCATGTATTTTCTGAGGGGCAAGGTATTAGTAGACCTCCCTTATTCACGGGCACAGACTATAATTATTGGAAAGCTTGAATGCAATGATTTCTAATAGCACTAGATATTGATGTTTGGGGCATGGTAGAAACATGCTACAGTACACCTATTACTATTGTAGGAAGTGTCTCTATGGAGAAACCCAAGGACAAATGGGACGAAGCTGATAAGCTTCGATGTAAAAATAACGCTAAGGCAATGAACGCTTTATTTTGTGCGTTAGATAGGACTGAATTTAACCGTGTTTGTGCATGTGATACTGCATATAATATTTGTAATCTTCTTGAAGTTACTCATGAAGGTACAACATAGGTAAAGGACTCGAAGCTTTTCTAGCTAGAATCGGAGTTTGAGAAGTTCAAGATGGAGGTTGATGAAGAAATAGACTCCATGTACACGAGGTTTAGCAAGATAGTAAATGACTCGAGGATTCTAGGGAAGAATTTCTCAAATGGAGATTTGGTGAGGAAAATACTTAGATCTCTTCCCCCGAAGTTTAATCCTAAATTGACTGCCATCTTGGAGTCACACGATCTAAAGTCTCTCCAAATTGAGAATCTCATAGGAAACTTAAAAACTCATGAAGTAGAGTTGAGGATTCAACAACAAGAGTATAGCTTGGAGCCAAGAAAGAAAGCTTTGGCGTTGAAGTCCAAGAAGGAGAAGGAAAGCGAGTCGGATGAAAGTGATGATGAATATAAAGAGAGTTTGTTTGTTAAGAATTTCAGGAGATTTATGAGAAATCCTGAAAGAAGAAATTCTTTCAAGAGATTTTTCAAAAAGAAAGAATATGGGAATAGCAAAGAAAATCCCAAGCTGAAGAAGAAGATGGTGAAGATAGACCACCGCCTGAATGCTATCATTGCAGGAAGATTGGTCACATAAAGAGCAAGTGCCCAAAGTATCTGAAAGAGTTGAAGGGGAAGAGGCACAAAAAGAAAGATAAGAAGAAGGTTCTAAAGGCTGAAACATGGGATGAAGCCACTTCTGAGGAGTCAAGCAGTTCATGGTCAGAAACTAAAGAGGAGGCCAACATGTGCTTGATGGGATAGAGCTCTTCATCTTATGATGAAGGAAGCAGTGTCCAGAGCGAGACTGAGGTAACTCCTGAAACATATGATGATTTATTTTCAGAATTTTTGAGTACTTGTGAGTATTTAGATAAAAAATTGAATGAAATTAAGTTGATCAAATCTGAAAATAAAGTTTTAAATAAAGAAAATAAAAAACTAAAAAATGAAGTAAAAATTCTTGAAAACGAGAAAGCGTCTTGTCAAGAGGATTGCCCATCTTTGACAAAGATAGTGGAACTTGAGAAAGATCTCTCAAAGACTCAGACCCGGGTTGAGACTCTTATAAAAGAGAAAGAGGCCTTAGAGAGATCTCTAAAATTCTCTCAATCTCAAGTGTAAAGCAGCAGGAAGTTCTTTGCTAATCGTTGCTGCACCATAGTTGCCAAAATGATTTATTAAGGGGACAAGTCCGAAATTTAGAAATGGCCACTAACAAATTTGGAGTGGGCCAAAAATCTCTAAATATGATTTTGGGAAACCAGTACTATGGTTCTGGAAAATTTGGACTTGGATACTCTCCTGAATGCTATCGCCCGACGATATCCACTGTCGCCGACGATAAGAAAAATTCCAGGAAAGTTAATTTTCAGGTTAAAAACAATAAATCACATGTCCCTGCAGCTTCCAGCAAAGGGTGAAAGTTTTCTTTAAAAAAACCATGGACTTCTTTCATCAAGTGTGCCAAATGTTATAAGTTTGGTCACACAACTCATACTTGTAAGGAGACGGGATACTGCTCAGTCGAACAAATCTGGTTGCCTAAGGCTTCCACCTATTCTATGGGAGGAACAACTTGGGTAGCCGGATCTTTACTCTCATCCTCTTTCTAGGTGTGTTGGCAGGCTAAGGATAAAGAAGACGTGTGGTACTTGGACTCAGGGTGTTCCAAGCACATGACGGGCAATAAATCAAAGTTCCTTAGCCTGGAGATGAAGAAAGGAGGAGGAGTTACTTTTGGAGACAACGGAAAGGGTAAAATCATCGGCATTGGAGCAGTAGGTAACAAATCATTTTCTATCTCAAATGTTTTATATGTTAAAGGTTCGAAGCATAATTTAATTTCAATAAGTCAACTATGTGATATTGGATTAAATGTCTTGTTTGATTCATCTTCAAACCTATGCAAAATTATTAACTCTAAAACAAATGATATTGTTATTACCACTCCTAGATTTCGAAATGTTTACATGATTAGATTTAATGATTTATCAGATTCTTCGTTAAAATGTTTTATTTCTAAAAATGAGGAATTAGATTTGTGGCATAGATGTCTTGGACGTTCTAGTTCAAAACTTATCATAAAATTGTCTCAAAATAAACGTGTTAAAGGTTTACCTTCTTTGCATGGAAATTTATCATCTTTATGTTCACCATGTCAAAAAGGAAAATTTACAAAGTCTTCTTTTAAAAGCAAAAATATCGTTTCCACCACTAGGCCTTTAGAACTGATACATATGGATTTGTTTGGTCCTGTTAATACACTAAGCCTAGGAGGTAGAAAGTATAATTTTGTTTTGATTGATGATTTCTCTCGTTTTAGTTGGATAATTTTCTTATCGTCTAAATCTGATGCATTTTTAGAATTTTCCAAATTATGTTTACGTGTTCAAAATGAAATAGAATTAAAAATAAAATGCATTCGTTCAGATCATGGAGGTGAATATGACAATGAGAATTTTGTTTATTTTTGCAATGAGTTAGGATTTAAACATGAATTTTCTGCTCCTCGTACACTGCAACAAAATGATTTGATGGAAAGAAAAAATAGAATTTTGCAAGAACTAGCTTGCACTATGTTATTTGAATACAAATTACCTCGATCATTTTGGGCTGAAGCTGTTAGTACTTCTTGTTATGTTATTAATCGTGTTATGCTTCGACACATCTTAAAATTAACACCTTATGAGTTATATTTTCAAAAAAAAACCGAATGTGTCTTATTTTAAAGTTTTTGGATGTAAATGTTTTGTCTTGAACAATAAGTATAATTTAGGTAAATTTGATGAGAAGTGTGATGAAGGCATTTTTATTGGTTATTCTTCTACAAGTAAAGCTTATAGAGTTTACAATAAAAGGACAAAAGTAGTTAAAGATTCAATACATATTAGATTTGATGAGTTTTCTCCTCGTGTAGAAGCTAATAATACATGTGAAAATGAAGAGCTCTACCCTCTACAAAGGGTGGATGACGGTGACAACCTTGGAGATAAAGATGAAGAAAAAGGAATTGAACAAGAAGAAGAAGAAGAAGAGCAAGGATATATTCCTCCAAGTGAACTAGAATTTTCAAAATATCATCCTCAAGATTTGGTTATTGGAGAACCATCAAGAGGGGTAAGTACTCGTTCATCCGTACGTGAATTATTTTCAAATATGTGCTTTATTTTTGATATAGAACCTAAAAACATTGAAGCTGCTTTAAATGATAATTCTTGGTTTTTAGCTATGAATGACGAGCTTAATCAATTTGAACGTAATAAAGTTTGGAAGTTAGTATAAAAACCGTCTAATCATCCTATTGTAGGGGTTAAATGGATTTTAAAAAATAAACTTGATAGTGAATCTAGGGTCACTAGGAACAAAGCTAGATTCGTAGCAAAAGGATATTCACAAATAGAAGGAATAGATTTCAATGAAACTTTTGCACACGTAGCATGTTTAGAAGCTGTTAGGATATTTCTTGCATTTGCTAGTTTTAAGAAGTTTAAATTATTTCAAGTGGATGTTAAAACTGCTTTTCTTAACGGGTATATTAAGGAGGAGGTTTATGTCGAACAACCTGCAGGCTTTGTTGATGTTAGATTTCCTGATCATGTTTATAAATTAGAAAAAGCATTGTATGGTTTGAAACAAGCACCCCGAGCATGGTATGATAAATTGACTATTTATTTATTAAAGAATGATTATAAAATGGGCAATGCTGATTGTACTTTATTTGTTAAACATATTCATGATGATCTTATCATTCTACAAATATATGTTGATGATATTATTTTTGGATCCACAAATGAAAAATTATGTGATAGTGTTATTGAAATTATGACGAATGAATTTGAAATGAGCATGGTAGGCGAACTCACTTATTTTCTTGGTTTTTAAATCACTCAAAAGCATGATGGAATTTTTGTTTGCCAATCTAAATATATTCATGATGTTTTAAAAAGATTTGGATTTGAAAATCTAAAACAAGCAAATACCCCCATGAGTGTCTCATTAAAGTTAGGAAAAGATAAGAGTGGAATATCCATAGATCAAACACTTTATAGAGGAATGATAGGATCACTATTATATTTGACTGCCTCTAGGCCTGATATTATGTTGCTATATGTTTATGTGCTAGATTTCAAGCTAATCCCAAAGAGTCTCATTTAAAAGCAGTTAAACGCATTTTTAGATATCTTATTGGCACATCTAAATTAGGATTATGGTATCCACAAAATGATACATATATATTACATGGCTTATCTGATTTAGATTATCCTGGATGTTCATTAGATTGAGTAGGAAACATAATTCTGTTGCCTTATCTACCACTGAGGCCAAGTACATAGCACTAGGCAGTTGTTGTGCACAAGCTTTATGGATGAAGCAAATTTTAGAAGATTTTGGTATAGTTCATGAAACCATTGAATTAAAATGTGAGAATAAAAGTGTAATTGACTTAACGTATAATACAATTCATCATTCTAGATCCAAACTTATTGATTTACGTCACCATTTCATAAGAGATCACAAAAAACAAAATACGATCAAAGTCAATTTTATAAACACCGATTCACAGCTTGCGGATATTTGCACTAAACCACTTCCAAAGTCCCGTTTTTCATTCTTACGATTAGAACTAAGAATTCTAGACTTGTCAAATTAATAAATTACCATCGCAAGCCACACAAAAAAATTAACTTAATTCCATTGTTAACACCATGAACATTAAACCAAAATAAGAATTACATGAATCATAAGTGGAAACGCCACAATTTTAACATTCCATACTAAGTCTTATATTCTTCCAGAAGAAATACCACATACCATTACAAAATAGATAATATTACAGCATGAAATCAAAGTCTAAGGAAATTAATGAAATTTCACTATCGCCGACGATAGTGACTGTGGCCCGGCGATAGTGGCAAAATGTCCAGCCTTCCAGAAATCTTCAAATATTTCTGCTATCACCTCCAATGTTCTCTCCTTGATCATTTGCCGAACTGTACTCACTGCTTCGCGTCCGACGTGCTCGGCGGGTCGATGTACGATGTGGCTCCATGAACAGATCTTCCCATTCTGCTGCTTCGGCTGGAGTGGTCTTCAACTTCAAACTTTTGCTCAGAAATTTAAAGAATTTCTGAATTCCCAAAAAGTTTTTCTTTGCATCGCTCTTATGTTGTTCAAACGACTCTCTCAAGTCATCTAACCCTTCTCGCAACGATCCACCTCTAGGAATTGGCGGGCTTCGGATAGTGGACACCGGTTCACTCCTCCTTGATGACCCTCCTCGTGTTGATCGGCCGATTGAAGGTGTTCAACTCGTCGAATATATCATTGGGATACAATCATTGAAGTACAATTCGGGGTCAATCCAAGTATATTTCTTATATAAGATCTATTGGATGACGGCTCCAAGTGGTAGGGTATTCAACTTCTTCCAATTAGGACTTTTCAATCTAAATGAGTATCGTACTATCGAGAGGAAAAAATCCGCTACATCAAATGACTCTCGCTCCAAAATCATATACGTCACATAACTAAGTTGAGCCATTATTTTTCGTGTATCTCCGGATTTGAATAGGACGGTATTCCTTAGAATCTCTTGCACTAGCCGTGCATCCTCCGTCAGGGTGGCCGTTGATTGGATTAGAGTTTTGATGTAATTTCCATGCAAAACCATATTCAATAATGTCCAATCCCTCTCCTTCTGATAGTTCTCTACGACGTCTAGAGTGGTGTCATGCTCTATTAGTCCAAATTCATCTCTCATGTCATAGTGTGTTATTTCTACCGTCTGTCCTTGAATTTTCGATCGAACTCCGCCATTAAATTCCGTGAAATGCGGATCTTTAATATAATTGTAAAATTCTCGGATGAGCACGAAGGAGAATGTGTCTGGAATAATAATTGACATTATTCCAGCCATTGCTAACAAGTCATGAATATGTGCATGCCTGGCCGGGTCGAAGTCAATCACCCGTCTGATTCCTATGTTAGCGTTCTCTATTCCAGGGAATGTTTGATATGATGCGTATGAGTCACTCTTTGTGCTTCTTCATGCTTTGGAACTGGAAGCCATTTCTACGTATAAAATATTTTTGTTTCAGAAATAGAAAAGTTGTTTTTTGGCTATCGCCATACGGCGACACCCACTGTCGCCGGGCGATAGCGGAAAATCATTTTTCTTCATTTTCAGCTTCAGATCTGGTTTCCCCCTTCATCAAAAATAACAGATCTGTACGTTTGTGTTCTTCAAATCAGTTTTTCTCAACTTAAATTCAAGGAAATATTCACCAATTTCACTCATACCACCCTAGTAAATCAAGATCCCCAAACCAAATTTTAACACTTGAAAACCTGGAAATTTCTGCTCTAAACTAACATACTCCACTATTCTTCCAATTAGATCCATAAAAACCTAAGATTTAAAGCAAAATTTAAAGTTTTCATACATAGGTTTAGGGTTTCGCCACCTTCTCCTCCACGTTTCGCACTAAATCTTTAGGCACAATGGTTCACTTTGATGGCTTTGACTGAATGCGCCAGTTTTAAACAATTTTCCAGTATCGCCGACCGGCGATACCCGGTATCGCCGGAGAATAGTGCCATTTTCTTGTTTCTTCACATTGACTTGCTGACTCAGTTTAAGGCCAGGTGTAATGTTTTTTTTTTTGATTTTTATACTAACTTGGTTCTCTAGTTCACCACTCTTATATCTGTTATAGATATTTCAAACTAGTGTTCTTAACCTCGTGAAATTATTTTCGCATGCCTCTAAGTATTAGAAATCTTTTAGTAATGATAATGTTATTTCACTCACAGTTGTGCAAATCTTCGTATGCCTCCATCTTACAAAATGTGAATTGTGCATGTTTTTACCATAACCGATTGTGATGCATGTTTTCAGCTTCTGCTTTATCTGAGTTTAGTATCGTGCACCATCATATTAAATTAATCTGTATGCTCTCACAAGTGAATTCAGACTCATTTGTTCAGCACAAAAAAATAACAAAACATATATATATGAGTGCAAAAGTGTATCATCCCAAAAGAATAAACCTTTGGTGATAGTTAAACACAAAACAAAAAAAAAACCAATAAAAAAAAACCACTCAAATAATAAAGAGCTGACAAGGAACCTCCACCAAGCATTACTTACCCTCCTGATAAGTCTTCATGAGCATTGTGAGTGTAACACCCCCAATCTGTCACATAGCATATAGCAGTAGGTCCGGCCGGGGCCCGACGCCATATACCACAGACAGACCGGGTGGTTACTCATGGAAACCATCCAACCAATCATAACGTCCTACACAGAGCATTCTACGAAAGCAGTTTAATAAGTTGCAATAAAGAACCCAGCACAAAAGCATGAATGTCCACTAATAAACCAAATAGGAATGTCGTACATACACGAGTACAAGCCTTAAGGGCTTACAAAATGGTTTACTTCAATATTACATGTTTTACAAACCACGGAACGTAGGCCGGTCATACATGAATAAAAGCAGTAAACACTCCAATTAGGCCTCTGAGGGCCGGCTTCGCAATTTGGGCTTTAGCCCGCTATTGAACGCTTGGTCCAGCAGCACCTTCAAGCAACAAACCACCATACGGTGGCAAAATAAGGCAATCGTCAGCAATGCTGACCAAATTATAACGATCTCGCCGCCATCTCGGGGCGGCGATGCTTCTTCCCTGCATTTCATTAGCATAAGCGAGCAATTTATCAATAATCATTTCATCACAGGTGTAGGCTCACACGGCCACACACCCCGTGCACTCAGGGCACATTCTCAGTGATCACAGGCTAAGTTTGCCAACTCACCACCATCCCTTTGGACGGCCAAACAATGAGCAGTTTGTCTTCCCGGCATGGGTCACGGTAATTAAAACCATAGACCGTCGAAGACCCTCATCTATGCCAACGGCAAGTGCCACGTAACTTTAGATCTCTTTAACCCGAAAGATATAGAACGGGTACGGTTCCATCTGACCCGTGCTCACATCGCAACGGTAATTTAAACCATATGCGCATGTCAAACTTCTCCTGAGTCCCATTTCCATCACAATTCACATAACCCGATTATGTTCGAGTTGGCTCTCAGGCCACCAAGTTGGCAAGATCACGCATCCGCCCAGTTTTCCGTGTGCACCTTTGGGTTAATACCCAAGGCTCCCTGTTGCAATCTACCACGTAGAAAACTCGAAAAACAAACAATCGCACGGAGTCTTCTCCGGCATTTATGCAATGCAACATCACCGATCCAGACCAACATGTCCGGGTAGGCTTTACACAATATGCATATGTCCGTTCTCGCTTACGGACACCACACAATGGGGACTTTACATATCTACCCGAAGGAACGCATCCAACTCACCGCAAACTCGCGAGAGCGGCTTCCTATGCAAAGAAGGAGAGCTTCAAATGCTCAAGAAGAGAATCGTTACCCTAGTGTTCTTCGTTGGTGCCATGGAAAAGTAAGCGGATGAAAGCACCGCACTCTCTTCGCCTTCGTGGATCCGAAGTCGGCTCGCGATTTGGAGCTTCGGAGCTCCTCCAATGGCCGGATCTAGCTTCGTCTTCCTCCCTTGGCTCTCCTCTCTCTCTATACTTTAGAAAGATAACCACTCAAAAGAAATGAGGGTTTTAAGGGTCCAATCCCATGTATAACCCATCAGGAACAACCCCCAGCCGTTGGATCCCAAATTAAAGAAACGAACGGCCTTGATTCGGGCCTGAAAAGTCAGACCTAGGCCGAACAAGGCCTGACACACGCCCGTGTCCAGGGCCGTGTCTCCCTTTCGCCGTCAAAATCGACGCGCCTGGAACAACACACGGGCATCAAACATGCCCGTGTTCGACCTGACACGTATGTGTTCCAATTGACATGGCTGTGTGGTCGGCCGTGTGCCCCCATCGATTTATCCCGAAAACAACCCGAGAACAACACGGGTTCATGGACACGCCCGTGTCCTAACGCGTGTCCACTCGAACACGCCTGGGCTCCAGGCCATTTTCACGGTCTCGACACTTCGTCGAGCGAAGTTCGTCAACCTCATGACACGGCCTTGGACACGCCCGTGTCCTAGGCCGTGTGCCTTGTCTCAACACTTCGTCGAGCGAAAATGTCGACACCCCGGGCCGGTTGTCGACACGGGCTCGACTCGCCCGTGTCTCAGGCCGTGTGCCTCATCTCGACACTTCATCGAGCGAAAATCATCCACACCCCGGGCCGATCGTCGACACGGGCTCGACAAGCCCTGAGACACGTCCGTGTCTCAGGCCGTGTGCCCTGTCTCGATACAGTGTCGGCCAAAATTCCTCGACTTCACGGCCAAGTCGTCGACTCCAGTCTAACACGCCCTGGGACACGCCCGTGTCCCAGGCCATGTACCTCCTGCCAGATTCCAAATCTGGCCCAAAACTTCCCCCATCGCTCTTTAGAGTTTCGGGGCGTTACAACTCTCCCCCTCTTAAAAGAATTTCATCCACGAAATTATATATAAAGGAAAGACAAGTATAAAAATAAATAGTACCTGAGCAGAACAACTCTGGATATTCGTCAAGCATAGTCTGCTCTCATTCCCAAGAGAGCTCCTCTCGACCGCAATTGTCCCATCGGACCTTGACCATCCTGATCTCTTTATTGCGTAGCCGCTTGACCTCCGAGTCCTCAATCCGCACGGGCTTGACTTTTGTCGTCAACACACTATCCACCGGCACTTGATCAACCGCGATCACATGCGAAGGCTCTTGCACTGCCTTCCAAAGTACCGAAATATGGAATACATCATGTAATCCACCAAGCTCCACTGAAAGCTTCAACCGATAGGCTGCTTCACCAACTCGCTCAATAACCTCAAACGGCCCAAGGTACCTCGGGTTAGCTTTTTCAATCGCCACACCCGCGAGACACCCTTGAACGGCTTGATCTTTAAGTAAACCCAATCGCCCATAGCGAACTCCATGTTCCTGTGCTTGGCATTATAGTACTTCGCTTGCCGGTCCTGAGTGTTAAGCAACCTCTCTCGAATGGTACGCACCAACGAAGTAGCATCCTCCACTTCTGATCGCTTATACAACTTTGACTCACTCGTTTCTAGCCAAGACAACGGCGTGCGACATTTTCTATCATATAGGGCCTCGAAGGACGCCATTTGAATACTCGATTGGTAGCTATTGTTGTACGCGAACTCCACCAAATAAAGATGGTCTTCCCATTGCTTTCCAAAATCCAAGACACACATGCGAAGCGTGTCTTCCATAGTTCTATTGACCCTCTCGGTCTGCCCATCTGTTTGTGGATGGAAGGCTGTGCTGAATTTTAGCTTTGTTCCCAACATTTGCTGCACAAGCCTCCAATCATTGGACGTAAACCGCCCATCTCGGTCACTCACGATGCTGCGGGGCACACCATGAAGCTGTACTATATTATCCACATATAGTTTTGCCAACTTCTCCACCGGATCATCCTTCCTATGCAGAATGAAATGCGCACCTTCGTTAGATGATCTACGACCAACCAAATGGCGTCGTTCCCCTTTTGCGACCTTGGCAAACCGTGCACAAAGTCCATAGAGATGTCGTTGAATTTTCACTCCGGAATAGGCAAGGACTTAAGAAATCCTCACGACTTTTGGCACTCCGCCTTCACCAAGGCGCAAGTTTGGCACTTCGCTACGTAGAGCGCCACATCCTTTTTCAAACCCGGCCACCAAAACAGTTTCTTTACATCGCGTTACATCTTCGTGCTCACCGGGTGAATCGAGTACTTGGTATGGTGTGCCTCGTACAATAATTCCACCTGCAAATTGCCCACACTTGGGACACAGACGACCGTCTTTCCAAAGTAATCCGTCCTCCATGACGAATTGGGAATTTGACCCATCCAGAGCCTCTACCATGAATTGCTTCATAGGGACATCCTTATCCAAAGCCTGCCGAATCCGATCAGCCAGGTCATATTGGACTTCAGTCCAATTCAGTACTGTTTCAGCACTTGATTGATTATCCACACAAACAATCTCCAATGCCTCCAACTCCCGAACCAACCGCTCGTCATGGATCGACATCCAATTGGCTTGAGCTGGGGCCCGACGACTCAATGCGTCCGCAACCGCATTCCCTTTACTAGGTACGTAGTGGATCTTGAATGTATAGTCACCCAGGAACTCCATCCATCCACGCTACCGCATATTCAGATCTTTCTGATCAATCAGATACTTTAGGCTCTTATGATCGGTATAGATATCAATCTTCACACCGTACAAATAGTGTCTCCACAGATTCAAGGCAAAAATCACGGCCGCTTACTCCACGTCGTGGACCAGATAATTACTCTCGTGCATCTTCAGCTGTCTCGAGCCATAAGCTATCACACTTCTGTGTTGCAGTAGCACGGAACCCAAACAGCTGCCCGAAGCATCGCTATAAATCTCATAGCCTTCGGTCCCACATGGCAAACTCAGCACAGGTGCCATGGTCAACCGACATTTCAAAACCTCAAAAGCTCGCGCGCACTCCGGCGTCCAAACGAACTTCTGCTCCTTCCTCGTCAAAGTGGTGAAAGGTAACGCTATCCGCGAGAAGTTCCCCACGAAGCGCCTATAATAGCCGGCAAGCCCTAGAAAGCTCCGGACTTCTGCTACCGTAACAAGCTCAGGCCACTACCGTATCGCAACTATCTTCGCCGGATCCACAGCAATACCCTCCCCACTCACTATATGACCGAGGAACACCACTGAGGATAACCAAAAATCGCACTTCGAGAACTTGGCATAAAGTTGATTCCTCCTCAGCATCTCCAAGACCAAATGAAGATGCTTGAAGTGATCTTCCTCACTCTGCGAGTATACCAAAATATCGTCGATGAAGACGATCAAAAAATGGTCCAAGTACTCCCTAAATGTCCTGTTCATCAAATTCATGAACACTGACGGTGCATTAGTCAGCCCAAACGGCATGACCGTAAACTCATAATGCCCGTATCCCGTACTGAACGCTGTCTTCGGGATATTACTCTCCCTTATTCGCAGCTGATAGTACCCAGACTTGAGATCCAACTTCGAGTACACCGTCGACCCGACCAACTGATCAAAAAGATCATCGATCCGGGGGATCGGGTACTTGTTCTTCTCCGTCAACTTGTTGAGCTCCCGATAATCAATACAAAGCCTCAAGCTTCCGTCCTTCTTCTTAACAAAGAGGACCGGCGCGCTCCAAGGCGAAGAACTTGGGCACACATAACCTTGCTCCAACAACTCTTGCAGTTGAACCTTCAGCTCCGCCATTTCCTTAGGCGCTAGCCGATACGGAGATCGTGACACAGGCTTTGCACCTGACACTAGCTCAATCGCAAAATCTATCTCCCGCTGCGGCGAGGCTCCAGGAAGATCTGCGGGGAACACATCATGGTATTCCGATACCACTGAAATACTATCCAACGCGGGCTTCATCTTTGCAACCTCCACTAGTGTAAAGAACAGTTCTGCACCGGCAAGAACCGCCTTCACCACCTGAAGAGCAGACATCAATGTCTTGCTCGACCCCTTTAAGCCCGTAAAAGTCGTCTCATGACTTGCTCCCAACTTCACTTCCTTGCGACCGCAATTATTATAGGCATGCTGCTCCGAGAGCCGGTCCATGCCAAATATAACGTCGAAGTCCACCAACGAAATTAACGACGCTTGCAGATCAAACTCCTGATTCCCGATACGAATCTTAACATTGCAGATCCTATCCGCGTGCATCGAACACCCATTGGGCAACAACACATCCAACTTATCCTTCGCCATCGAAGAAGGGACTCCGATGCGTGATATAAATCCTTCGGACAAGAAGGAGTGTGAAGCTCAGGTATCGAAGAGTGCTCTTGACAGATTTTCACAAATCAAAACAAACCCTAAACAAGCAGTGGTAAGGTAACATGTGCATAACAAGTATTTAAAGAAAGTAGCTTGCTATAAATTAAACCGTACCTGTCACCACATCTGCATGTTTAATGGCCTCCTGTTGGCCAAGATTATATACCCTTGGTTGGGCCGGAGCATAGTGGGACGCGGTCGACTCCACCGCCTTGCCCTTCTCTTCATAAGTAGCTCCCGGCTTTCTTTCGGACTTGGGACGTCCGCTCCAACAGTCACGGGCAAAGTGCCCCGTCTTTCCACAAGTAAAACTGCCCCCGGGGTCCGACTCGTAGTGGCCCCAGAAGCACCAGAAGGAGCAGGACCCGAATTCTTATGCTTCTTGAAGAATCTTTGATAGCCAGACTTTGAAGTAGTCGGCACTTTGAACCCAGATTTCTTCTCACCAACGTTCTTCTTCGCTTGGACATTCTTCATGTCCTTCTCCAAGCACCGGGCCGTGTTGACCAAGGTTAAGAAACCCTGCGTCATCGGCCCCGAGAGTAGTAGCCTCAACTCATCTCTCAACCCTTCATAGAATCGATTCGTCTTGCGCTCCTCATCCGCGATGGTGGAGCTTGCATAACGACTAAAACGAGTAAACTCATGGAGGTATTCATCCACGCTACTGTCCCCTTGTACCAACTTCAGGAACTCGTTCTCCAACGCTATCCTCTGCACTGAATGGTGGTATCTAGCCAAGAACAATCTCGAGAACTCCTCCATCGAGACATCAACAAGTTGCCTACCTCTCAGTAGATGCAGCTCCAATCCTTCCCACCACATTCTTGCTTCACCGTCCAAAAGGAACGTAGCAATGGTGGTCATTTGCCACTCCTCCGTCTCGGTTGCTGTCATGACTCTCTTCACCCTGGAGAGCCAGTCTTCAGCTTGAGATGGGTTTCCCAACCCCGAGAATACCGGAGGATTAAAGCTCATGACATTCTTGAGTTGTCTATCCGTTGCCCTCCTTGGCACCACCGGTTCCACTACTACCTGTTCCACTCTCCTCGGCTCAGCCTCTTGCAACGGTACCTGCTCCATCGCAGGAGCGGGCTGCTGTGTTTGTCTTGCAGGCTGTGCATTAATCATGGCCAAGACTGCTTCGTCCACCAATCGTATGGTCTCAACCGATAGAGGTGTTGCAGGAGCTTCATTAGGTGCACTGCTAGCCTCAGAAACTCGACGTTCCGACGGCCCAGCTTCACTTCTGGTCACCTATAGTGGTACAAAACACCGTTAAGTGACCAAATAAAATTACAAACAATAATTATAGGAACACGCAGGTTCCTCAAACATGTGTATTTTCATTCCTAAGTGGACATTCATGGGTTCTTTTACTATTATAACGATGACGCACGCACTTGTGCTCACAACCCCTTAAAAAGAATCCGCCCACGAATTTAGTTTAAGCCCGACCAAAACCAGCAGTATGATACCAAATTATAACACCCCCTATCCGTCGCATAGCATATAGTAGTAGGTCCGGCCGGGGCCCGACGCCATATACCACAGACAGACCGGGTGGTTACTCATGGAAACCATCCAACCAATCATAACGTCCTACACAGAGAATTCTAGCGGAAGCAGTTTAATAAGTTGCAATAAAAACATGAATGTCCACCAATAAACCAAATAGGAATGTTGTACATACACGAGTACAAGCCTTAAGGCCTTACAAAATGGTTTACTTCAATATTACATGTTTTACAAACCACGGCACGCAGGCCGGTCATACATGAATAAAAGCAGTAAACACTCCAATTAGGCCTTCGAGGGCCGGCTTCGCAATTTGGGATTTAGCCCGCTATTGACCGCTTCGTCCAGCAGCACCTGCAAGCAACAAACCACCGCACGGTGGCAAAACAAGGCAACGGTCAGCAATGCTGGCCAAATTATAACGATCCCGCCGCCATCTCAGGGCGGCGATGCTTCTTCCCTAGATTTCATTAGCATAAGCGAGCAATTTATCAATAATCATTTCACCACAGGTGTAGGCTCACACGACAACACACCCCGTGCACTCAGGGCACATTCTCGGTGATCACAGGCTAAGTTTGCCGACTCACCACCATCCCTTTGTACGGCCAAACAATGAGCAGTTTGTCTTCCCAGCATGGGTCATGGTAATTAAAACCATAGACCGCCGAAGTCCCTCATCTATGCTAACAAGAAGTGCCACGTAACTTTAGGTCTCTTTAACCCGAACGACATAGAACGGGTACGATTCCATCTGACCCGTGCTCACATCGCAACGGTAATTTAAACCATATGCGTAGGTCAAACTTTTCCCGAGTCCCGTTTACATCACAATTCACAAAACCCGGTTATGTTCGAGTTGGCTCTCAGGCCACCAAGTTGTCAAGATCACGCATCCGCCCAGTTTTCCGGGTGCACCTTTGGGTTAATCCCCAAGGCTCCCTGTTGCAATCTACCATGTAGAAAACCCGAAAAACAAACAATCGCACGGGGTCTTCTCCGGAATTTATGCAATGCAACATCACCGATCCAGACCAACATGTCCGGGTAGGCTTCACACAACATTCCTATGTCCGTTCTCACTTATGGACTCTACACAACGGGGACTTTACATATCTACCCGAAGGAACGCCTCCAACTCACCGCAAACTCGTGAGAGTGGGCTTCCTATGCAAAGAAGGAGAGCTTCACATGCTCAAGAAGAGAATCGTTACCCTAGCATTCTTCTTTGGCGCCATGGAAACGTAAGCGGATGAAAAGCACCGCACTCTCTTCGCCTCCGTGGATCCGAAGTCTGCTCGCGATTTGGAGCTTCTAAGCTCCTCCAATGGTCGGATCTAGCTTCTTCTTCCTCCGTTGGCTCTCCTCTCTCTATACTTTAGAAAGATAACCACTCAAAAGAAATGAGGATTTCAAGGGTCCAATCCCATGTATAACCCATCAGGAACAACCCCCAGCCGTTGGATCCCAAATTAAAGAAACGAACGGCCTTGATTCGGGCCTGAAAAGTCAGACCTGGGCCGAACACTGCCTGACACACGCCCGTGTCCAAGGCCCTGTCCCCCTTTCACCGTCAAAATCGACGCTCCTGAAATAACAAACGGGCATCGAACACGCCCGTGTTCGACCTGACATGCCCGTGTTCCAACTGACACGGCCGTTTGGTCGGCCGTGTGCCCCCATCGATTTATCCCGAAAACAACCCGAGAACAACACGGGTTCATGGACACGCCCGTGTCCTAACCCGTGTCCACTCGAACACGCCTGGGCTCCAGGCCATGTTCATGGTCTCAACACTTCGTCGAGCGAAGTTCGTCGACCTCACGACACGGCCTTGGACACGCCCGTGTCCTAGGCCGTGTGCCTTGTCTCGACACTTCGTCGAGCGAAAATGTCGACACCCCGGGCCGGTTTTCGACACGGGCTCGAAACGCCCTGAGACACGCCCGTGTCTCAGGCCGTGTGCCTCGTCTCGACACTTCGTCGAGCGAAAATCGTCGACACCCCGGGCCGATCATCGACACGGGCTCGACACGCCCTGAGACACGCCCGTGTCTCAGGCCGTGTGCCCTGTCTCGACACAGTGTCGACCGAAATTCGTCGACTTCGCGGCCAAGTCGTCGACTCTAGTCCGACACGCCCTGGGACACGCCCGTGTCCTAGGCCGTGTGCCTCCTGCCAGATTCCAAATCTGGCCCAAAACTTCCCCCGTCGCTCTTTAGAGTTTCAGGGCGTTATAGTGAGGTTGAGCACCTTGGCAAGAATTGTAAAGTGTCTTGTGCGAATTTTACATGAATAATTTCTTTCTTATTTGTGCTGACCTCTTGGGTACAAGTATAGCTCTGCCTATAACCACTATGTTATGTTGTTTTTTAACATTAACATGTTCATGTTTTTTTTGTAAGACTATGCATTCGTTTCGCCACACCACCTCACATGTACACAACATTATCGTCTCTAAACGTTCTTCTTATGAGAATTGGACTGAAAACTGTTTCACCACCACAATTTCAGTAGCACATGTGTTTATGATATACTTTGTTGAACATTGCCGTCATTACTATTTACTCAGTTTATTTCTACTACATTGCTCACCTACCCTCTCTGAGTCTCTCTTTTATGTTTCTTCCTTCTTTCGCTTCTGACGTACTCTTCGATCTCTTTTGACAATACCAAAGGGGGAGAAACTTTACAAAAGCAATCATTCCCGAAGTCTGTTCTTATATCTTTGTGCACACTTGGAAGACATCTTAGTTATTTTAACTATTTTTCACATCTTTAATAATTTCCAATATGCTTCCATTTAGGGGAGATCACATTTAGGGGGTGTGTTTCATGCAAGAGCAATTTGTGCACATACACTTGTTTCGTCTTGATACTCAAATAGGGTAGACCTTTTTAACATTCATGATTTTTTTCTTAATGGATTTGTTATTATCAAAAGTGAGAGATTGTTGGAGCATGCATTCCACGCTTCCTGGTTTGCTAATAACAAATCTTATTTGTATTTGATATTTGGATGTTATTGGTGTGCAGGTAACACAAGTTAATATCTCATATCTTTTTGATGATGAATCAGAACAGAATTGAGCTCGGGCGATATCGCTAGGCGATAGTGGGTATCGTGACAGGCGATAGCGCCACTCGACACTCGACGATTTTTTGCTCGACGCTCGACGAAATCATGGCTTGGAGATATCTCCAAGTGATAGTTGGTATCGTGATAGGAGATAGCGCCACTCGACACTCGACGATTTTCCGCTCGACGCTCGACGAAATAATGGCTTGGAGATATCGCCAGGCGATAGTGGGTATCGCCACAGACGATAGCGCCACTCGACGATTTTCCGCTCGACGCTCGACGAAATCATGGCCACCGTTATTTCGCTATCGCCCGATGGCGATATCCAGTATCCCGTAGCGATAGTGCAGGATTCAGCGCTCAACATTTGTGCGATGCGAAAATGAGGAGTTCGTGGGACACATGTCAGCGGTTACCGCTATCACCAGATGGCGATAACCAGTATCGCCCGACGATAAAGCCGGAATATAAAAGTCTCTCATTTTCTGAGAAAGTTACGAATTTCATTACCAGGAGTGCACTTACCTTCATAGACGTTTCAGAGAGCTCCAGAACTCAGAGATACTCCATACACCTAAGAAGGCCAAATGGCTTGGAAGATTGACGGCACGTGCGAAGCATTCAAAGCATCTCTTGCAAGGATTCATCTGCATCTTCAGTGCTTTGTTTGAAGGGAGTGTCTGGTCTAAAGTGCTCAATTTGTTTTTGTTATTTTTAATTTATTTTCTCATTATAAATGGAAGGGAAATCGCCATCTTGTGCGTAGCGTCTATGTCCTTATGTGGCTTAGGGGAAAATCGTTGCCTTGTGAGTGGCGTCGAATTCCTTGTGTGGCATAGGGAGAAATCGTTGCCTTGTATGCAGCGTCTAGATCGGGGTTAGATCTAGGGGGAGGCTAGTAGTAAGATATAGGGAGAGATACAGTTTAGCCTGCCGGTTCTTGGTAGAAGAACCGGCGAATACACTAGTAAGTTATTTATTTCATGAGCCTTTGTCTCTAGCTCTATAGAGACACATTATATTCATTGTAACTCTTTTAAAATATATCATTGTTGTTTCTAGCTTGTGTTCATTTGCTCTCTTCTATTATTTTGTTGTTATTCATTGCGTAAAGGTTGCTCAAATTGTTTAAAAAAATTTAGAAGAACCCTTATTCACGTTGCAAAAAATTTAGAAAATTTTTCTACGTTGTAAACATCCTCGCTGCGTTCCTTGTCGGTCCATCTAATCTTAGAAAAAAAATCAAAAAAAATTTTTTTTTTGGTCTGCCAATAGCGGACTAAAATCTGTAATTTTCTCCGAAATCTGGAAAAAAAAACTTTTAATGATCTACGCCTTACTCCCATCGGGAATATCTAAAAATATTCAATTTCCAGTATAGCTTCAACCCTAGGAAAATTCATCTTGCCCAGGGTCTCCCAAACCTGAATGCGCACTAGGCTAGGAACGGAGTACACAACCCCGTCTACGTCTAGGATGCTGCGAACGAGCATGGTGATCCCAACACCGAGGTTATAGCGGGTCTTCGTGCCGAAATGGCTGAGCTTAGGAACTTCTTAGCCCAGATCCTACAAAATCAGGAAAGGCCACCCCCACCTCCCGTTAATGTTGCGCAGCCCAACCGGCACCAACCGAACTTTGACTTGGATTCTGAGGGAAACTCTCCCCATGTGCCCCCTCGAGAAACCCGCCCCGAGCGAGGATTTGATATCATGAGGGCCATCAAGATAAATGCCCCCACCTATGATGGCATGGGAGATCCCCAGATCTTCCTCCATTGGGCTATAGACATGGAGTGCTATTTCGAATGGCACAACCTCACGGACCCCCAAAAGTTTCAAGTTGCCAGGATAAAATTTTTAACGGGACGTGCCAAAACTTATTGGCTGAATGAAGAACGTAGGTTAGGAGCTGGTCACGGGGTCCCACTCATTGGATGGGCTGTGATGAAGAACCTGCTGACCGATCAGTACGTTCCCGCGTACCATCGGACGCAGATGTTTGATGAGCTTGCCACCCTTCGGCAAGGCTCAATGTCTGTTGCTGAATATATGGGAGAACTTAAGGACCGTATGGTACGATGTGACCTTCGAGAGCTCCCTGAAGTCACTTTATCTATATTTCGAAAGGGACTTCACCTCGACATTCAGCGGAAACTCTTGCATTACGGTCATACGGACTTGAATACGACTTTCAATGCCGCCTTGGACATTGAAAAGCACCTAGCATCTAAGGCTCACTCCCGTTATTCTAATACGAAGAATAAGTCCACCACTGGGGCATCTTCTTCCACATTTCCTGATAAGGGAAAATTTAGATCCTCTAAGTCGAAATCCGTAGTGATCACCGCTAGAAATACCAAGAACCCCGCTAGTGAGCATATCCCCGTAGGAAAGGTTAGCAAGGCTAACACCACTTGTTACCCATGCGGCATTCAAGGCCACTATGCCTACGAATGCCCCACTAAGACGAAGGCCATAGCCTTGTTAGAGTCTGCTACCGGTCCTGACGATTATGTCTATGAGGCCGAAGAGGAGAGCGACCCCGAAGTAGTCCCTAGTGACTTGGAGGACGATCACTGCCTTATGGTGATGCGCTGTATTTTGACCACTGCTCGTCCCGTAGATGACTGGAAGAGGATGAGCATATTTTCCCGGATCTTTAAGAGTGGAGAAAAACTTTGCAAATTAGTTATCGATGGTGGTAGTTGCGTAAACGCCGTTTCTGAGAACGCTGTTAAGCGTATGACCTTGACTGCCAAGCCGCACCCGAACCCCTACCAGGTTGCTTAGATTAATAAGGTTACTATTCAGGTTACGCAATGATGCATAGTCCCCCTGTCTTTCAAATCCTACACGGATGAGGTTTGGTGCGACGTCCTACCGATGGACGTTTGTCATGTGTTATTAGGCAGCCCTTGGCTATACGGCCGTGATGTGACGCACTATGGTCGTGCCAACACTTATGAGTTCAAATTCAATGGCAAGATCGTCACCTTGAGACCGACTGTGCCAAAAGAGCCGGTAGTCTTGGCTAAGGATACCACCGTCCCAGTAGAGAGGAAAGCCTTGAGTTTAGTTGGTAGGAAGGAATTTGTGAAGGATCCCTTCATTGGGAGTATAATGTACGCTCTCGTTCTCATGAGTGCAAATACTGATAGTGGTGTGTTGGAAGGTTTACCCCGAGAGCTACGTGTATTGTTCGATGAGTTTAGGGATGTATACCCGAAAGAGTTGCCTTCGTCGTTACCACCGCTTAGAGATATACAACACGCTATAGACCTCCCTGGATCGTCCTTACCCAATCAACCGTACTATAGGATTAATCCTGCTGCCCACAAAGAGTTACAAACCCAGATAGAGGATTTGCTAAATAAGGGATTTATTAGGACGAGTATGAGCTCATATGATGTCCCCGCTCTTCTTGCCCCTAAGAAGGATGGCACCTGACGCATGTGTGTTGATAGCCGAGCTCTCAACAAAATTACTATAAAATATAGGTTTCCAATTTCGCGACTAGATGATCTCTTGGATGTCCTATCGGGTGCCACTATCTTCTCAAAATTGGACTTACGGAGTGGTTACCACCAGATTAGGATCCGAGAGGGGGATGAGTGGAAGACAGCGTTCAAGTCTAAGGACGGGTTGTATGAGTGGCTTGTGATGCCCTTTGGGTTATCCAATGCCCCCAGCACCTTCTCCCGGATGATGACACACATCTTTTGGCCATATTTGGGGAAGTTTGTTGTAGTATATTTCGACGACATCCTAGTCTTTAGTACCTCCCCCGCCGAACACCTCTCCCACATCAAAGTAGTCCTCTCCACCTTAAGGACTGAAACCTTATATCTAAATCTTAAGAAATGCACGTTTTATGTTTCAGAGGTTGAATTCTTAGGTTACATAGTTGGCTTTGAAGGAATTCGTGTTGACCCAGGAAAGGTTCAGGTGATTAGATACTGGCCCGAGCCCACTAGCCTTCGTGAGGTGCGTAGTTTCCACGGGTTAGCTACCTTTTATCGTCGTTTCATACGCGATTTTAGTATCATTATGGCACCCATTATGGACTGCATGAAGAAAGGCGAATTCACATGGTCCAAATCCCCCACGTTTGTATTCCGTCGTATTAAGGAGCTTATGACCGAAGCACCGGTGTTACGTCTCCCAGACTTCACCAAGGTCTTCGAGCTTACTTGTGATGCATCTGGCGTAGGGATTGGAGGTTTCTTGAGTCAAGAGGGTCACCCGGTTAGTTATTTTAGTGAGAAATTAACGGGTGCTAAATTAAATTATTCCAATTACGATAGGGAGTTTTACGCGATCGTGAGATGTTTGCATCATTGGAGGCACTATCTCCTTCATAAGGAGTTGGTGATCCCCTCTGATCATGAAGCGTTACGATTCATCAATGGTCAGCACAAAATTAGCCCGCGCCATGCTAAATGGGTATCCTTCTTGCAAGAATACACATTTACTCTCAAGCACCTTAATGGGTCCGACAATCGAGTTGCCGATGCACTCAGTCGCCTCACCCTCTTACTTTCCTCCATGCAAGTCCACGTGGTTGGGTTCAAGCGCATAAAGGATGAATATGCCACATGCCCTGATTTTCAGGAGCCATACTTATCTGCCCAGTATAGCTCTCCCACGACCATCACGGCCTTTTCACTTAGAGATAGATATTTATTCAAACACGGAAAATTGTGTATCCCTCGCTCCTCTTTGCGACTCCACATCATTTGGGAGTTACATAGTGGTGGCTTGAGTGGTCACTTTGGAAGAGACAAAATGATTACGCTCGTAGAGGAGAAATTCTTTTGGCCTAAACTAAAGGCGATGGTTGGGAAAGTAGTGAGCAGTTGCCGTACGTGTCAAGTTTCAAAGGGTACTAAGTCCAATGTAGGTTTATACACCCCTCTACCTATTCCGTCCGTTCTGTGGGAAGGCGTGAGCATGGACTTCGTATTAGGCCTTCCCCCCACCCTTCGACATCATGATTCTATACTCGTTGTTGTGGATAGGTTCTCCAAGATGGTGTACTTCCTCCCATGTAGTAAGACCAACGACGCTTCTCACATTGCGAAACTGTATTTTAAGGACGTTGTTAGTCACCGTGGAGTTCCGAAGACTATTGTCTCGGATAGGGACGTAAAGTTCACTAGCTACTTTTGGAGAACCTTGTGGGTTCTTATGGGAACAAAATTATTATTCTCTGCGGCTTATCATCCACAAACTGATGGCTAGACGGAAGTAGTCAATCGGAGCCTAGGAAATCTTCTTAGATGACTAGTGAGCGATCATAAAGGCACTTGGGATTTACTTCTTCCACATGCACAAGTGGCTTACAATAATTCTAAAAATAGGTCCACGGGTATGCCTCCGAATGAAATTGTTCACGGGTATAAGGCCCCTATGCCACTTTGAAAGATATTGTACCTAAAAACCTAGAGGGGGGGGGTGAATAGGTGACTTGAATCTTTTTAACTTTTTATGGCAGCAATTAATTTCTAACACAGATTTATATCTACTTTTGCACAGCAATCACACAGCAATCACAGCAAATCACAATACACAGAAGACACACAGTTTTATAGTGGTTCCCCAAGGTTTGGGTACATCCACTTTCCCCCTTCGCCTATCTAGCAGTGTACTAGATTCGGCCAAACTCCTCCACTATCTCAGAACCCAAAACAGGCTCCTACACCTCGGGCCCAAGGCCTTACAACTCAGCTTTTTCAAAAAGCCTACACTCAGCCACAAAGGCCTACACTCAGTCACCAAGGCCTACACTCAGCCATCAAGGCCTACACTCAGCCACCAAGGCCTACACTCAGAGATTTAAATCTCCTACACTCAGCCTTTATAATTACAGGCTTACAAGACTCAGATCCAAAGGATCCTACAAGAAAATATGAATACAATAATGTTAACTCAGCAACTCAGAGACAAGAGAGGAGAGTTGTGAGTTTCTTGATGAGTTCTTGGAAGAACTCAGCTGGAATCAATCTGACTTGGCTTTCTTCAAAGCTTCTTGAATGTAGAACACAATAAGATTGACTCCTTCTGCAGTTGATCCTTGATCTCTGCTACTTAAGATTCAGAGTGAATCTGAACCCTTCTTCTCAGCCTAGTTCCAACAGCTGATTTCTTGGATGGAGCTCTCTCTCTCCAACTTCTTAGATCTGCACTTGATTCTTCAAGGAATAGCTAGATCTTCTTTGTTAAATACTTGATCAATAATCTAAACTTGGACTTGTGTTCTATCAACAACTTCAACAACAGTTTCTGTAGACTGTATAAGCCTATTTATAAGTCTTCTTCATGGTAACCGGCTGATCCGGTTCATAACTGATTTCTGACAACTCTGACAGGTGCTGTAGACCGGCTGGAATGGCAGCTGTCAAGTCATCCAGTCAGTTTCTTGAAAATTCTGTAACTGTCTAAAAATGTCGAGACTTTCTGTCTTTAAGTGTCGACACTTATAGACTAAGTGTCGACACAAGTTGTCTAAGTGTCGACACTAGCCTACAAGGTGTCGACACAACTCCTTGTGTTGTAGATTTTATATCTCGACACTACTTCTTCTTCATGCGTCGACACAGATAATTTGTGTCGACACAAGTACTTGTACTTCAGTATTTTGCTGAATTCTTGTAAGTGTCGACACATCTCTTTGGGTCGACACATCTTCATGTGTTGAACTTGTATTAGTGTCGACACATCTTCTTGGTGTCGACACTTGCCTTTAGTGTTGATACTTGCTGAGTGTCGACACAGCTACTTGTGTCGACACATTCTTTCTTGTGTTGAGACTCTGGTTGAGTGTCGACACATCTCCTTAGTGTCGACACTTGTACTTAGAATATTCTTGAACTTTGCTGATCATTGCTAAGTGTCGACACATCTCCTTGTGTCGACACTTTCTTCAAGTGTTGAGTCTTCAGCTAAGTGTCGACACATTATTCTGGGTGTCGACACTTACTTCAAGTGTTGACTCTTCTGTTGTATGTCGACACATTGTTCTGGGTGTCGACACTTGTACTTAGTCTCTGCTAGCTTTTGCTGAGTGTTGATACAGCCTCCAAGTGTCGACACTTTTTGATGTAGACACAGTTTCACTGGGTGTCGACACAACTGCTAAGTGTCGACACAGCTTCACTGGCTTTTCTTCATTGAGTGTCGACACAGCTCCTTGTGTCGACACTTTCTGTCTGGTGTCGACTCTGCATCCCAGGTGTCGACACAAATACTCCAAGTGTCGACACTGCTTGCCTGGGTGTCGACACAAGTCTTCTTAAGTGTCAACACTTTCCCTCTGGGTGTCGACACATGGACTTAGAAACTTTTTCTTCTTTCCTGTAAATACTTAACCTGCACAAGTAAACTCAAAATTCATCAAATATATTTTTGATGTATATCATTGAGTTGGGTGAGGCTTCTTCAAATCAGGTACATTTAAACCAATGTACCCAACAATCTCCCCCTATTTGGAGAAGTCATAACCCTTAGTCAATGATATACATCATTCATAATAAAAATACAAAATGATGTAAAACATGATTATGTATAGCAGGACAATCATAAACATGTATCAACCAAACATGTACACATAGTCATCATCACAGAACAAATATGAAATAGATTTAACATATAACACATTGTTCTAATATCTGTCATATTCATTTTCAAAAGTTTACAGAATGTTTTACATCAAAAAGATTACATAGTAAACTTTAAGAAAATTCTAATTCTATTCTTGATCAGCATCTTTGATCACTATCCCTTTTCCAGATTTTATCCTTGCTTGCACAGGGGCTTCAGCATCTTCTGTTTCAGCAGGCTTCTTACCTTTCAGCTCCTTCTTCTTAAGTTCCTCAGCCTTAATCTTTTGCCTTTCAAAATAATGATAAGGCTTGGGAAAATACCTGCTAGGCTCCTGGACAGTAGGAGGTAGCTTTCCCATCTTGGCCTTTCTTTTGTATTGAACTATAGCCTCCTGCTTGGACTCATGTTTTCTCCATTCAACCTCAGAAAACCACTTGTTCCTGTCATGCACATTATCTTTTGCAGCTTTCCAGGCAGTCAAAATGATATTTCTTTAGGTAGGGCTCCACTGCTCAAAGTCTGGTCTTTGTTCAGCTTGTTCCCTAAACCTCTTCTTAGACAATCTGGTCTCTTCTTCTTTCTGCAGTGCTTCTTGCATAGCTTCAGATATGGGCTGAACAACTTTCTCAATGATGACATTGGCCTTGCCCCCAGGTGGGCTATACATGGACTGTATATCAGCATGTATCATGTCAAAATCTGGAGGAGGGTAGATGACTTGAGCCACTTCAGGTTGCTACCCTCCTAGATATGCAGGATTAATACCAGATTCAGCAACATTATCATCATCACAAAGAGGAGGATATCCAAGAGTTGCTCTGATAGAATTAGATATCCACTTGGCATGATCAGAGCTGGCTTTGACTAAAACCCTCTCCCCCTTTATGACTTCTCTTTCTATATGATCCCTGACATCATTTTTCTGAAATCTCACTTGATTATCCAAATAATTAACTCCATCTTTAAAGAAAGGTTTTAACCTATGGAGTTTGTCAGTTATCAACTTTTGAGAATCTTGGATGGTAGTCTTAACAGCAGTTATTTCCTCTTGGAATACTTTGTCAAAATCTGCTTTTGTTGTAGCTGGAGTCTGCCTTGCAGCTAGATTCTTCAGCTCTGTGACTATAGCATTGTGAGATGCAGTCAAATTATCATTCATCCTAATTTGATTTTCAAGTACATATCCTTGCTTGACTGCAAAGTCATCAACTTGTGCTTTAATCTTTTCTTGATGTGTAGCTAAGTACACCACTGCATTCGCTCCTTTGTAGAAGTAGTCTGTCATCTCCTTCTTATTGAGATTCATCTCAAATCTTATGGACTTTATATCCTGGGCTAGATCAAACTGCAATGATTTCTGCCCTTCATCCACACACTTCTCAATAGCCTGTCTGTGCTAATCAAGTTTAATTTGCATGGCAATCATGAAAGTACTATAATCAACAGTTGGAGCTGACTGTGATATAGGCTGAGGAGCAACAGTTTGCAAAGCCCTCTTATAACTTTGGCTCCTTCTTTTGAGGACTTGAAACTTCTGTTTCTTAGCTCTTGTAGCCTCCTCATCTTCAGAAGCTGAGGAGCTGGCTATGTCTACCCTCTCCTTAGGGCTTGGAGGTAACTCCTTCTGAACTTCAGGTGCTTTCTCAGGTGCTTGCCTTACAGGCTCTTCCAGAATTTGCACTTGCTCCCCCTCAACTGGAGCATTCTCCCCTTCAGCAACTGTACTTTCTTTTCCAAAGTCTTCTTGATCCAGATTTAGGAAAAGATCTTCCATGGTATACTCTTGTGGAGAATGAGCTGGAGAAATTCTTGGCTCTTCAACCACTGGATCAGATACAACTTCATGATCTACAACAGATGTGTCTTTCATTATAACATCTAGGACTTGACTATCAGTCTGTGGTTGCTGATAAACATCAAACAAATCAGTATCCTCTAAAGGAAAATCTAAAGCATTAAGCTCAGTGATTACCTCTAGGATGATGTTGGTTGCTTGTTCACTTTTTAGTGTAGTTGGTTCTTCTACAACTAGAGGCTCCCCCTGGATTTGATCTTGATGTAAGGGGCTAGTTGGTGGTAGCTCCCCCTGCCTTTCAGCATCTACTTCAGTTCCAGTGTCTTCAACATCAGGTGTGAAGACCACTTGTTCTTCACTGTCAGAGCTGCTAGTGGACACTTGAGCCACTGGGGCAGTTTTCTTCTTCTTCCTTGGAGGTGATACTTTCTCAAGAATTATCTTCTCAGGGGTTGGCATCTCCTTAGACAACACCCTGTCCCATCTGGAGAAGATCCTCATATCCATCTTTCTCATATGGTTTATTTTACTTCCAGCAGCTTGACCCATAACTTCTGGTATAACACCAGCAAGGTATAAACTTAAGATTCTGCCCAGGTTGGGCTTCTTTAGGCTTTCCTTAATCTTCTCAAAGATCACTACAGACCAGTCAGTTTTCAGAGTGAAGATTATCCTGGTCATAATGCTGAACATATGGGCAGATACCCTATCATGCCCTCCAGGTTTGCTCAATATTACCTTTCCAACAATTTCAGAAAGGAATTTCCCTTGGCTGTTCATTCCTTTTCTATTGAAAACTAAACCAATCTTCATCTTAGAATCCAGACCACACCAAGTTAGAGCTTCTCTGGTCTTTGAAGCTGTAACTTCATCATCTTCTTTATTTCTAGGTATCTGAAGAATTTTTCTCAGACTTTTGGAAGAGACTTTAACCTTCTCACCATGGACCCTGGATTTGATCTTGAATCCAGATTCGTCCACTTTAGCTCCATTGAGTAATTCCGGTACTTCCTTCTTCCAGATCTTTGTCGGCTCAGAAACTAGGAATTCTAACCCTGAGTTTGCGACTAGGGTTATCACATTCTGGATCTCCGGGTCTGCATCATCAAAAGCATTGCGCACCAGCTCGTAGCCTTCGTTGACGTTCTCCTCAAGCTTTGGCGCCATTATGGTTTGAAGAATTTGAACTGAGAGAAGAGAGGTGTCGACACACAAGTTTTGGTCTCGAAACTTTTGAAAGCGTGTCGACAGACTAAGGCAAAACCCTATTTATACCTTTCTAGTTTTGAAGATGAAAAGACGGGCAGCTAACTTAAATTGGGTCGACACTGTCGATAAGTGTCGACACTGACTTATAATGTCTCGACACCTATGTGTCGACACAAGTTTAGTCAACAGATTATATGTGTCTACACTTGTTTATGTGTCGACACCACTTAACTTGACATTTAGTCGAGACTTTACTTAGATAATTCTGAGTAAATACTAAGTGTCGACACCACCTTGGATGTGTCGACACCTACTTGTCATGTGTCGACACAAACTTTCTGAAGTGTCGACACCAACTTCCTAGATGTGTCGACACCTTTTTCCTGAAGTGTCGACACCTTTTGACGTAGCCATTTCCAATTCTATAAACTTACTCTAAGTTTATCATTCCTAGTTCAATTTTGAACCTATTGAACTTAGTTTCCTCTAAGGGCTTAGTGTACATATCAGCTAGTTGATCATCTGTTCTAACATATTCTAGTAAAATATCTTCTCTTTCTACATGCTCCCTAAGAAAATGATAATTTATTTCAATATGTTTTGTTCTACTATGGGAAACAGGATTATGTGCAATTGAAATAGCACTAGTAGAATCACAGAAGAGTGGAGTTCTACTTACCTGAAATTCATAGTCCTCAAGCTGATATTGTATCCACAGAAGTTGAGCACAGCAACTTCCTGCAGCCACATATTCTGATTCTGCAGTGGAGATAGCCACACTTGTTTGCTTCTTGCTACTCCATGAAATCAGTCTCCCACCTAGGAATTGACAGGTTCCAGTTGTGCTTTTTCTGTTTTCTTTGCATCCTGCAAAGTCTGCATTTGAATAACCTGTTAGTTCAAAATCCCCATTCCTAGGGTACCAGGGGCCTAGATAAGGAGTGCCCTTCAGATATCTCAATATTCTTTTGACTGCTGTCAAATGAGACTCTTTAGGGCAGGCTTGATACATTGCACAGACACATGTAGCATACATGATATCTGGTCTACTTGCAGTCAAATATAGTAGGGAGCCAACTATCCCTCTATACAAGGTTTCATCTACAGGTTTCCCTGCATCATCCTTGCTAAGAGACATACTTGACCCTATAGGAGTCTTCATGGTACTGGATGAATCCATACCATACTTCCTTATGAGTTCTAGGGTGAACTTGGACTGGCAAATGGATAAACCATTCTAAGTCTGTCTTACTTGGAGACCCAAGAAGAACTTTAGCTCTCCCATACTACTCATCTCAAATTGACCTTGCATTAGTTTTGCAAACTTTTTGCAAAGGCTACTTTCAGTAGACCCAAATATAATGTCATCTACATATATTTGTACTAGTATAACTTTGCCTCTAGATTCCCTAAGGAATAGAGTCTTGTCTATTTTCTCCTTTGTGAACTTATTCTCAATGAGGAAACTAGACAGGGTTTCATACCAAGCCCTAGGGGCTTCCTTTAACCCATATAAAGCTTTCCTAAGTCTATAGACATGATTAGGTAGAGTTGAATCAACAAAACCTGATGGTTGTTCCACATAGACTACCTTTTTAAGATTACCATTCAAAAATGCTGACTTGACATCCATTTGGTAAACTTTAAATCCTTGAAATATTGCATAGGCCAGGAACATCCTTATAGCTTCCAGTCTAGCTACTGGAGCAAAGGTTTGATCAAAGTCAATACCTTCTTCCTGCCTATATCCTTTAGCAACCAATCTTGCTTTGTTCTTAATGATGACTCCTTGTTCATCCATCTTGTTCCTATAGATCCACTTAGTTCCAATTATATTGTGGACTTTAGGTTTAGGAACAAGTTCCCAGACCTTGCACCTCTTGAACTGATTCAATTCTTCTTGCATTGTCTCAATCCAGTGAGGGTCTAGGATGGCTTCTTCAAACTTCTTTGGTTCAACTTGGGATAGAAAGCTGGAGAAGATTGCTGCATTCAGATTTCTGCTCCTTGTTTGTACCCCTTGTCTTGGATCACCAATGATTTGTTCCACTGGATGATCTCTAAGATGCCTATTGGCTGGAGGCATCCTTACTTCAGGTTGAACTTCTTCAATTTCATCATCTTGCTGTACTCCTTGTACTCCTTCTGCATTTGGTACATGTAGTACTCCCCTTGGACCACAGCCACTGTCTTCTACCTGCTGTCTTGCAGTAGGTTCTTCTTCTATAGTGAGCTTTTCCATCTTCTTTGTTATACCTGTGGGGCTGCAAACACTACTAGACAACTTATTGTTAATAAGTCTAGTTTCATCAAATACTACATGTACAGATTCTTCTACAACTTGAGTTGACAAGTTGTAGACTCTATAAGCCTTACTGTTGTTACTGTACCCAACAAAAATTCCCTCTTGTGACTTGGCAGCAAACTTAGTCAAGTAAGACTTTCCATTGTTAAGTATGAAGCACTTACAACCAAAGATCCTGAAGTAGGATAGGTTTGGTTTCCTGCCTTTCACAACCTCATAGGGGGTCTTGTTGAGGCTTTTAGTAATGGTAGCCCTATTAATAACATGGCATACAGTATTAACTGCTTCAGCCCAGAAATATTCTGGTAGTGATGTACCACTTAATAGGGTCCTACCAGCCTCAATCAAGGTCCTATTCTTCCTCTCAGCAATGCCATTTTGCTGAGGTCTTCTAGGTGAAGAAAACTCTTGAAATATCTCAAAGTCTTCACATAGTTTTGTTATGCTATCAGATTGAAATTCAGTACCATGATCACTTCTAATCTTGTCCACTGTACTGTCTAGTTCATTCTGAATTTGCTTGACAAAGCTATAGAAGAAACTAGGTGTTTCAGATTTCTGTCTTAGGAAGAACACCCAGTAAAACCTTGAGTAGTCATCTACAACTACAAAGGTATAGACCTTTCTACCTAGGCTGTGAACTGGCATTGGACCAAAGAGATCCATATGCAAGAGGTATAAACACCTCACAACATCTTTGTTTTCAATGCTTCTAAAGGTGGATCTAGTCTGCTTGCCCTTTTGACAAGCTGAGCAAATACCATCTTTAACACACTTAACTTGAGGACCATTCCTCACTAACTCTTTACTAAAGAGTTTGCCAATTGTCTTGTAGTTTAGATGGGCTAGCCTCTTGTGCCATTTAACACAATGAGAGACTTTCTCATCAGCTATAAGACACACTTGAGAACCATTGGTCTCACACATAATGTCTAGGCAGTAGACATTCCTCTTTCTATAACCTGTCAAAATGATCTCTTGATCAGTTGACCTCTTGATATGACAACCATTCTTAACAAATGAGATGTCATACCCTACATCACTTAATTGACTTATACTTATTAGGTTGTGTTTCAACCCTTTAACATAAGCCACTTGAGTAATGGTAACCAAGTTACTAGAAATGTTACCAAACCCTTTGATGATTCCTTTTTCAGAACCACCAAAGGTGACTTTTGGACCATCTTTGATTGGAATGTAGTCCCTTAGTAATCCCTTTGTTCCAGTCATATGTCTGGAACATCCACTGTCCAAGTACCACATTGGGGCATGACCACTTGGACTCACCTGCAAAACAGATTAGTGAACCTTAGAACCCAAAGAATTTTTGGGTCCTTAGTACTTGTTATTTTGCATCCTGACAAAGCTACCTGCAGGCTTTCCTACAGACAGTTTGCTACTCACTTTGGCACTAGCATTTTGCCAACAGTCCATTACAAAGTGGCCCACCTTGCCACAGCACCAACACTCAAACTTATTGTACCTTTGCTTAGGTACTGTCTTTGCTGTTTTATCTACAGCAGACTTGTTGAGAGTTCGGGCTTTGCCTTTGGACTTGGACTTGGACTTGGACTGAACAGTCCTTACAGGTCTAGTAAATCCCAGTCCAGCTTTACCTTTGTGATGAACAAATTCATCAATCAAGGGTAGAACTGACTTAGGTTTAGAAAACCTTGCAACTAAGTCCTTCTCCTTCTGAAGATTAATCTCCAGACTCTTAATTTGATCATTCTTAAATGATATAGTCCCCATCTGAATCACAGTTATGTGCTTCAGTCTGGTTATCTCATTAAGCTTTTTATCAAATAACTTCTCAAAATCAGTTGCAGCAGATTTGAGATCAACAATTTCCTTTGCCTGACTTATGCCTAGGGACTTGATCTTCTTATAAGCTTGCAACAGAACTTTATATTCATCTATCAACTGATGAATATCGTCCTCAGACTCAGATGCACTCTCATCATTTGATGATGATGAATCTGATTCTGTACTGGCACAAGAAACTGAACTTAAAGTTGAACTTTGTACCTTACTGGGTCCTTGCTGCTCCAGGATTTTGTCACTTTCAGTCAATGTCATTAGCCCTTGGCACTGACTGTCTTCTTGTTCATATATAGAATTCATAATCTGCATGAACTCTTCTTCTTCTACCTCAGCAAACAGCCCTATATATGCATCAGCATCTGATTCAGTTTCTGAAGAAGAAATATCTGACAGGCTCTTGTCCTTCTTGACAACAAGTGACTTTTCCTTCTTGCCCTTGTATAGAGTCCTTTTCTTGTCACTAGACTCCTTCCTTTTTTCTGGACAATCTGCAACAATATGGCCTTGTCTATTACAGCAATAGCATACTATTTTTGAAAGAGTTGTCTTGCTAGACTTGGTCTTTTTCTTGTCTTTCTTTGAAGACTTTTAATTCTGATAAAAGTCTTCTTTTCCCTGTGAAGTAGATGGCCCTGTCCTCCACTGTTTCTTCTTTAAGAACTTCTGTAAATATCTTGTAAAGGCAGCAAAGTCCTCATCACTTTCACTGCTTTCAGACTTTGTACTTGCTGACTCATCTGACTCAGTTTCAGCAACCTTTGGAGGTGGAGTTGGTGACTTACTCCTGTACTTTCTGGGGGCTTCTGTTTTGAAAGCAACTGTTCTTTCTTTGTGTTCACTTCTTGTTGATTTCTCCTCTTCTTTCCTCACCATTAACTGCATTTCATAAGACAGCAATTTGCCAAATAGTGTTGGTGGAGGAATTTCTCCCAACTTTGCCATTTCCCTAATGACACAGATCTTGGTGTCCCAATCTTTTGTAAGGGACCTTAGAAACTTGTCATTGAGTTCATAATTACTGAACTCTCTACCATAGGACATGAGTTCATTCACAATCCTGTAGAACTTCTTATAGCACTCAGTTATGCTATCAGCCTTACCTTGTCTAAAAGTTTCATATTCTTGATTTAGCAAGGATTTTCTGTCTTGCCTAACTTCTTTAGAACCCTCCATGTACACAATAAGTGTATCCCACATCTCTTTAGCTGTCTTACAGTGTATCAGATTCTGAAAAGTTGCATCATCTATGGCACTCACTATTATGTTCTGAGCCCTTTTGTCCATAGTGGCTAGAACAATTTCATCATTTGTCATTTCAGAGAAATCCTTTGGTGTTCTCTGATTTGCATCTAAGACTGATACCTTCATGGGCACATATGACCCTTCTTTGACTGTGATATAAATCCTAGGGTCTGAGCCTTCCATAAAAAGTCTCACCCTTTCCTTCCAGATACCAAAGATCTCTTTCCTACATATGGGCAACTTCATGGATCCCAATTTCTTGTGATTTTCAGTGGAACCCATGGTTCTTGATGTTCTTGATTCTGTACTTTGACTTAGACTAAATCTGTCAACAGGATCTAATCAGACAGTTATGTCCTCTTTTGAGTAACCTGGCTCTGATACCACTTGAAAGATATTGTACCTAAACACCTAGAGGGGGGGGGGGGGTGAATAGGTGACTTGAATCTTTTTAACTTTTTATGGCAGCAATCAGTTTCTAACACAGATTTATATCTACTTTTGCACAGCAATCACACAGCAATCACAGCAAATCACAATACACAGAAGACACACAGTTTTATAGTGGTTCCCCAAGGTTTGGGTATATCCACTTTCCCCCTTCGCCTATCTAGCAGTGTACTAGATTCGGCCAAACTCCTCCACTATCTCAGAACCCAAAACAGGCTCCTACACCTCAGGCCCAAGGCCTTACAACTCAGCTTTTTCACAAAGCCTACACTCAGCCACCAAGGCCTACTCTCAGCCACCAAGGCCTACACTCAGCCACCAAGGCCTACACTCAGAGATTTAAATCTCCTACACTCAGCCTTTATAATTACAGGCTTACAAGACTCAGATCCAAAGGATCCTACAAGAAAATATGAATACAATAATGTTAACTCAGCAACTCAGAGACAAGAGAGGAGAGTTGTGAGTTTCTTGATGAGTTCTTGGAAGAACTCAGCTGGAATCAATCTGACTTGGCTTTCTTCAAAGCTTCTTGAATGTAGAACACAATAAGATTGACTCCTTCTACAGTTGATCCTTGATCTCTGCTACTTAAGATTGAGAGTGAATCTGAACCCTTCTTCTCAGCCTTGTTCCAACAGCTGATTTCTTGGATGGAGCTCTCTCTCTCCAACTTCTTAGATCTACACTTGATTCTTCAAGGAATAGCTAGATCTTCTTTGTTAAAAACTTGATCAATAATCTGAACTTGGACTTGTGTTCTATCAATAACTTCAACAACAGTTTATGTAGACTGTATAAGCCTATTTATAAGCCTTCTTTATGGTAACCGGCTGGTCCGGTTCGTAACTGATTTCTGACAACTCTGACAGGTGTTGTAGACCGGCTGGAATGGTAGCTGTCAAGTCATCCAGTCAGTTTCTTGAAAATTCTGTAACTGTCTAAAAGTGTCGAGACTTTCTGTCTTTAAGTGTCGACACTTACAGACTAAGTGTCGACACAAGTTGTCTAAGTGTCGACACTAGCCTACAAGGTGTCGACACAACTCCTTGTGTTGTAGATTTTATATCTCGACACTACTTCTTCTTTATGTGTCGACACAGATAATGTGTGTCGACACAAGTACTTGTACTTCAGTATTTTGCTGAATTCTTGTAAGTGTCGACACATCTCTTTGTGTCGACACATCTTCATGTGTTGAACTTGTATTAGTGTCGACACATCTTCTTGGTGTCGACACTTGCCTTTAGTGTTGATACTTGCTGAGTGTCGACACAGCTCCTTGTGTCGACACATTCTTTCTTGTGTTGAGACTCTGGTTGAGTGTCGACACATCTCCTTAGTGTCGACACTTGTACTTAGAATATTCTTGAACTTTGCTGATCTTTGCTAAGTGTCGACACAACTCCTTGTGTCGACACTTTCTTCAAGTGTTGAGTCTTCAGCTAAGTGTCGACACATTGTTCTGGGTGTCGACACTTACTTCAAGTGTTGACTCTTCTGCTGTGTGTCGACACATTGTTCTGGGTGTCGACACTTGTATTTAGTCTCTGCTAGCTTTTGCTGAGTGTCGACACAGCCTCCAAGTGTCAACACTTTTTGATGTAGACACAGTTTCACTTGGTGTCGACACAACTGCTAAGTGTTGACACAGCTTCACTGGCTTTTCTTCATTGAGTGTCGACATAGCTCCTTGTGTCGACACTTTCTGTCTGGTGTCGACTCTGCATCCCAAGTGTCGACACAAATACTCCAAGTGTCGACACTGCTTGCCTGGGTGTCGACACAAGTCTTCTTAAGTGTCGACACTTTCCCTCTGGGTGTCGACACATGGACTTAGAAACTTTTTCTTCTTTCCTATAAATACTTAACCTGCACAAGTAAACTCAAAATTCATCAAATATATTTTTGATGTATATCATTGAGTTGGGTGAGGCTTCTTCAAATCAGTTATATTTAAATCAATGTACCCAACACACTTGACTTGGTCCCCTTACCTCCCACATACAAAACAAGTCAGTTTGCACAATCCTTCGCCCAACATATTCACGACTTACATGCACGTATACGAGCTACCTTGACTGCTAAATATGAGTCTTATCAAGCGCACGCTAATCTACATAGGAAGGTGTCACACTTTAAAGTCGGCGATCTGGTTTTAGTACGGTTAGTTCCCGAACGAATGCCAACTGGCACCCTTAAAAATTTAGCTCCAAAGCGCGCCGGTCCTTTTGGGATTATAAAGAAGCTAGGTGACAACTCTTTCATATTGGATTTGCCTGCTGAATGGGGTATCTCCCCTATTTGAAATGTCTCGGAATTGATGCTGTTTGTTGCGCCTCCACAAGAGTTAGTTTCTTTGTCATCTTCTCCCTCCACTAAAATTTCTAATGGGTTGGGGAGTGGTAGTTCGGATGATCTCTCTCCTTCGGTCCCTGCAGGTATAACATCGTATGGTACGTTGCCTTATTTTATTCCTACTGCTGACATGTTTCCCAGGTTTCCCAAGATGTTTCTCCATCCAGATATGATACTAGATGTTGAGCCACTTGCTACTCCAGACGGTGCTACGTACCGCTTCCTCATCCGTTGGCGTGACCGCCCACCTTCGGACGACTCATGGGTACTCGTGACAGAGCTTCAACGTTTGGATGCCGAGCTTCTCCGCCGCTATCTTTCAGACCACGCATCGGAGATGCGAGATTTTGAGTGGGGGAGGATTGTTGGCGCGGCCCCTCCAACACTTCCTGATGATGACCCGGTTGCCGCGGCGCAACAATTTAAAGACTTGCGACGTCATGACAACGCCACGGACGCTAACGGAAAGCTGCGATACAACCACCGTCCGCGGCGCGCAAAGCTTGCTTAAAATTTTTAATTAGTTTTATTTTAATTGCTTTTAAAAATATGGCTTGTATTAATTTTTATTTTCATGTTGGTGTGCTACTAAACATTTGGTGTGTATTTAACCGCCCGGATGGATGAGATTTCATCTCCATCACGGACGGTTGGATCTCTTTTGTAACTCCTATTTAAAGGAGGCTATTATGAGGAGTTAAAGGATTGGAAAAGAAAAACCTAAAACTCCCCCTTGAGAATTTCGGCCACCATGGAGAGACTCCATTAGCCGCCCACCCCCTTGGTGTGAAGCCATACCTTGCCTCCTCCATCCCCGTTCGGTGCGACTCCGGCATGGCTTCTATCGGTGCGACTCCGTGGAAGAAGAAAGCAGCCCCATTCAGTGTGAAACCGGTGGATCCGTGGAGAGAGTGATTCTCTCACAAATCTTGTGTGATCATCTTCTTGGTTGGGTAATCTCCTTCCTTTCTTTGTGTTTTCTTGCTGTGAGATTTTGTGGAGGTTATACATCCGTCTTTTCTGCGATTTTAAAGTGTTTTTCTGCTTGCAAAAATCTGAAGCGAAACGCTGTTATTGATCCTCTTGTTATCCGGATTGAGAAGATCCGTTGGACAACAAACTAGGCCTAGCCTTGACTTGTTCCCAAGTTTGGGCACACTTTGTGCTAACAAGGGAGTTAATCTCAAATTGTTCTTGATCGCTCTTTATCATTTACCGCCGCTCCTAAGTATATTATTGCTGCGATTGACGGCTTAGAGTGAGAAGAATGTATGATTGTGTAGGTGCGGTGAGGTGTATGCTTGTTGGACAGGTAGGTCCTAAGGACGTGGTATCGAGTCCAGCTAAGGGCGAGTTGTGTGCTTGTTGGAGAGTTAGGTCCTAAGGACGTGGTATCGAGTCCCGTATTTTTGAGAGCCAACCGACCCCTTTACATTCGCTTTTGGTCGGAGCACTCTCTTTATTTTTATGTTCTTTGATGGGTAAGCTTCCGTTAGCGTAAGCACGTCCGTGTCACGTACACCCCTACACCAGACCAGACATATCCTTTGTTGTTGGGGCGGTCAGCCGATTTATGCATTCTCCTCCGATATCTCATCTTCAGGCCGTCAAACGCATCCTAAGATATCTAAAAACTACTCCTGGTCAAGGGCTGACATACAAAACCTCTTCTTCTACTCCAACATTGGTTGCGTATTCTGATGCAAATTATGCTGCTTCCTTGGATGATCGACGTTCTACCAGTAGATTATGTACCTACTTTGGAGGTCACCTTATTACCTAATGCAGTAAGAAACAAGCTGTGGTTGCTCGATCTTTAACTGAAGCTGAATACCAGACAATGGCATCTGTTGTATCTGAGTTTACATGGCTTGAAAGTCCCTTAAGTGATATGAGAGTAAAACTTTACTCGCCAGTTACTTTACTCTGTGACAGTCAAGCTGCTATACACATAGTTAAGAACCAGGTCTTTAATGAAAGACCGAAACACATTAAAGTCGACTGCCATTTTGTTCGGGAAAAGTTTCAAATGAAGAAGCTGTAATTGAGACATGTTCCGGCTATGAACCAAGTGACTGGCACATTCACTAAGGGCCTATCAAGGGCTCTATTTATCAGTTCTTGTCCAAGCTGGGTTCCTATGACTTGTACGCTTCAGCTTGCGGGGAATTGATAGAAAATACAATGTAAAGGCCCATGTTTTGACCCATTTATGTATTTTCCTCCTACGTGTTTTAGTCTCACATCTTCGATTTGAGATTCTTCTCTTTCTTCTTTCCCTATATATTTGTACTCATACTTGTATTTATATACTGAAGAAGTATATACAAGGTTGACTGGTTTTCCTTCATTACACCTGTACTTCTTTACATAGAGAAACATCAAATTGAGTTTGTATCTCATTATAAAATGTCGTGAACACAGAATAAGTTCAGAACGCTCTTTCAAGAGACAAAACCAAGTACAGCGAGAGAAATCATCAACAAATCTAAAAAATATAAACTTCATCTACTAATAGTCCTAACAGGAGCAAGATCTCAAACATCTAAATGAATTAGTTCAAATTGACGAGAAGAGCTACATACTTGTCTTATTGGAAATGAAGAATGATGATGCTTGCCAAGTTGACAAGCCATACAGTTCAAAGAGGAGTCCTCCTTAGGTAAATCCGGTAGGAGTTGATAGATGAGACGAGGAGGAGGATGACTAAGGTGAAGATACCACTGAAGAATAGAAGCAGAGAAAGTAGTAATATTGTCGAGGAAGAAGAGTCAATTGCTTTCAGTCCCAGTATCAATCTTTTCCTTGGAGTGTGGATCCTGAAAGGAAGAAGTAGAAGTAAATGTAACCATGCAGTTCAACTGTTTATAGAGAGTAGGAACAGAGAGCAAATTGTACGAAAAATATGGAATGTAAAGCACTTCCTCAAGCCTCAAAGTCGGAGTAACACAAACTGTACCAGTCCTGCATACAGGAGACGAATTACCATATGCAACAAAAACTGGAGGAGACTGGTTATGCTTATTCAAGCAAGAGAACAAAGCAGAATCACATGTCACGTGATTAGTAGCTCCTGAATCAATTAGCCAATTACCATGAGTGACTATATTAGCACTTGTAAAAGAGGAGGCAAGCGACATGGACTTCTTTGTGTTGTCGCCCACAGATGGGTGAAGATAATGATACTTAGCTCAGCAATGATCAACAAGATGGCCTGTCTTGCCATAATGAGAGAAGAAATGATGAGACATGCCACGCCCACTGGTATGACCTCTACGGCCCCTAGAATTACCATAGCGAAGCTATTGAGCAAATGTATCAGAATGTGGTGGGGAGGCAAGAAGATGTCGCTAAAGAAGAGTGGTAACAGCTGCAATACGGGCAACAGTGGCATCAAGAGTGGGAGATTCAGCTTCACTAAGAATTTGTTGTCTTATAATGTCATAAGGCTCTGGAAGATGAAGACGATAACACACAACTGGAATTTCCTGAAAGTGTTTGTGTTGCTCAGCTAGATCAGCGGAGAACGGACGCTGTTGTAGAATTTCCGCACAAAGAGCTTGGACTTCCTGATAAGCAGCAGCATGAGTCAAAGTTGGGCGAGCAAACAAATCAGCATATAAAGTATATATGTGTGAGGTTTGAGTGTCTTTCGAATACAAAGCAACAAGATGAGTTATAGAAGCTTTAACGGTCTCATCATGTTGAATAACCGGTAACCACTCATCAGAGAGACTATTAGAAAACCACATCTTGACCAAAGAATCATTTGCATCCCAATTATAAAAGGCAGCAAATCCATGAGTCGGAGGGTCATCAGTGAGATCATGGTGTTTCTGTTGAAACCTTAGTAAGAACACAAATGAAACACTCCAGTCTAGATAATTAGGGTTAGTTAACATGGAAGCAGTTCCAAGATTGTCATAAGGAGTAGAAACTATCAGTGCAGTTTGAGAAGATGCGTATAAACTGGAAGAAAAGCACTCGTTATCCGCCATGAAGAATGCGGCTAGAAAAGGAATCCGCGCGGATAGAAGAAAAGATCATCGGGCGGTAGAAAAATCGGAGTCCGCAGAGATCACAAAGAGGACTGAAGAAACCGTTAAAGGAGAGCAGGTAGAAAAAGGAATCTGCGCGGACTGAAGAAACCGCTAGAGACGAGCGGTTAGAAGCCGAAATCCGCAAGGATCACAATAGAGAAAAAATGGTGGTTAGAAAAGCAGAAACCACACGGATCGAGAGAGCTCTGATACCATGTGAGAATTTAAATAACAAGCTTTTCATTCCACCAAAAAAATAAACATACATGAGTATGACCCCCTATTTATAGAGAGAAAAGAAAGAAGAAAAATACAATAGATGATGTGGGACTAAAATACAACACGCGGTCTAGTCGGTTAAAAATTTTAGACTGCTAAAACTGAGAGGTTAGGCACTGTCCTCGTCATACTGGTACTCGCCGGACTCTACTAGCAGTCTGCGGCTGCTGACCGAGAGCAACAATCCGCTCCATACTAGTGGATAGAAGCAAAAATCGTCCAAACTCCAGACCATCTCCCTTGAGCATCAGGCCTCAACAACTGCCTGTACCCGCAGCTTCGGCCGCTGTTCATATCGTAGCTTTAGTTGTGCCTCTATTCGTAGCGACTTCAAATCTCTGTTCGCCAAGTCCACTACAATGAGATCAGAGTGTGATCACAACACAGCTGGCTAGTCTTTAGAGCAGACCACCAGAGACAGTCCGCAACAGTGGGAACCAGAACGCCAAGGATAACCTGCCAGTCCGTCAAGTTCGCTACAGCGAGATCAGAGTGTGAATGCAACACAACTAGCTAGTCTTCTGACCAGATCTCCAGAGACAGTCCACAAGAGCCGGAACCGGTCCGCCAAGGCTAACCTTCCAGTCTGCCAAGTTCGCTATAGCAAGATCAGAGCGTGATCGCCACACAGCGGGAACCAGTCCGCCAAGTCGAACCTACCAGTCTGCCAAGTCCACTTGTACTAAGTTGTCAGTCTGCCAAACCTCCAGACCGCCTGTACTAAGACGCCCGACCGCCTAACTTCCAGGCCGCCCGACCAAACCGCCAGTACACCAAGCTCCATAAAATCTAACATATATATATACATACATACATATGATCAGATCCGCAAGGGCTTCGCCCGTGCTTGCTGACGCTTAGCGGGCTGTGACCGCATTCGAAACGGGCTGCACCGCATTCGGAACGGGCTGCAACCGCATTCTAGCGGGCTGCACCCGCATTCGAAACGGGCTGCAATCACATTCGAGCGGGCCGCGCCCGCATGAGAGCGGGTTGCACCAACATTCGAGTGTACTACGCATGCCTATGAGCATCATATACATATGCGTATTCAAAATGACCGTAAAAAATATAAATCAAGATTACAATTTTCATTTTGTAAAAAAATGTACGTTTTGACGTACAAATTTTAATTTCTCTCCCTCTCTCTCACTCCCTTCCCTCTATCCCTCTCTCTCTCTTTCTTCATTAATTAAAAATAGCATTGTTTATCTCTCCCATTTTCCCTCTCTCTCTCACACACACATTCTCTTTCTTCATTAAAGAGGCCCACTTCTCCCTCTCTTCCACTCTCTCTTTCTTCCCGCACTCTCTCCCCCACGTGCTTTCTCTCTCCCTCTCTCTCTCATGTAGGTTTAAGAGGTCTATTAATATTCTCTTTTCCTCTCTCCCTCTCTCCTTATTCCTTCTTTTTCTCTCTACATCTAACGGATGAGATTAAATATGTTCTTTGATAAAACGCTTGAGGTCGAGTGTCTGGCGTGCTTGAAGATATGCACATTCATATATGTGGTAGATATATATATCTTTATCATATAATACAATAGACATATTTGAAGCACACCATAAAACTCATATGCACCGTCCGATCTACAAAACATTTCATCTGACCATTGGATCCAAAAGCCAGCACTGTTCACGCACTGTTCACAGCTCAGAAATCCAGATATCCCTCCCTCACTAACGGCCCCTCAAGGCCTCACCCCCGCCGACGTCGGCGGCCTGCCCGGCGCCCACCCGGGGGTTAGCCGTCCTCCGGCGAACACGCCATGTGTTGTCCTGAACGCTCGCCGCCGGACAACCCCCGGCTAGTTCGTCGGAGGCCACCGGACCCGCCGGTGGGCGCAGGGCAGGACGCCGGCGGCTCCGCTGCTGGCGGCAAAGAAGGGCGGCCTACGTGAGCACGCCGAAGCTGGGGGGGGATTTTTGGTTTTTTTTTTCATTTTTTAAATAAGAAATTATATTAAATATATAATTTATTATATCTTTATTTTAATTATTTATTATATTATAATTACGATATAATTCAAAAATATAATTAATTTGTTTAATATTAATTTGTTTATATAATTTTTATTTTTGTTTATAATTTTTGGTTAAAAAAATTAAAATATATGTAAAATAGAAAATTTTGAAGAATTGCACTAAATACTTTTAAATTTTTTTGGGGGCGGGCTTCAACCGTTGGGGGCGGGCGAAGCCCGCCTGAATGTCAAGTGGGCGAAGCCTGCAACGACGCATCAAGAACGGGCGAAGCCCGTTCTAAGATACTAGTATTATATATATATATATATATATACACACACACACACATACATGATTAATTGCCAAAACTTCCTCTGAAAAGTTAGCATAACTACGGACCGCACCCCTCTTATTATTGAAATTACAAAAACCTCCCCGGAACGTTACAAAGCATAACATTTACCTCCCCTGAATTTCACATTTCATAAAATTCATGCACAAATCCCCCCTCGGAAAATGTACTTCGAGGGGGGGGGGGTACTTTTGTGCATGAATGTTATGAAATGTGAATTTCGTGGAGGTAAATGTTATGTTTTGTAACATTTAGAAAAGGTTTTTGTAATTTAAATAACTAGAGGGGTGCAATCTATAATTTTTCAAACTTATAGGGAATGTCCCGGTTGTATACTATATTAAAAAGATTTATGGATGTCTAACATAATGGCTAGGTATATGAGGCATTGGGCTAATCTCAACTGTTCGCTCAAACCAAACCTCCCCCGATAAACATTCCATCAAACCCATCTCCTGTTGTGCTTCTGTGACCCTCGAAGCCCGCCATCCGATTTGCATTTCGCTTTCCCACTGGCCCCAGGCACCGCTCATTGTTGAAATTTGTGAAGTGGAAGTGGGTGACGGGACAGGCCGGGCGGCCTGGGCGGACAGCCTTGGCGGACTAGGCGGACTGGGCGGACTGAGATGTGCGGCCTAGTGGAAGGTCTAGTGGAAAGCCAGTTGTTCTTCTGAGCGGTTTGCACGGGTTGAGTCCGCGGACTATGCGGCCTGGTGTCTGCGGATAGGGTGTTTGCTGATTGGCTTTGCCAAGGAGCGGCCTGAGCGGATAAAGGCTTGCGTACTGGTGCATTGCTCAGTGGCCGCGGGTGCAGGCTTGTGCTGATAGGCGGTTGGCTCGTGTCCGCGGGTAGCTTGCGGACTGGAGTGTCCGCGGTGTGGGCTGTTGCGGACTGGGCTTAGAGCTTGGTTGAGGCCTTGTCGAGCTCTGGTGGCACAACAGGCGATTTGCTGTGGTGACCGGTTGGCGTACTGGTGTTTGGAGTCCGGGAGGAAGCTGCTGCGTTGGACAAGTGCGAGGTGCTCGCGGACTGGTGGCGGTCTGTGTTAGGGTGTTTGGCGGACGGGAGTTTGTGTCCGCCATGCTCGCACTGGCCTTGATGGTTTTGGACTTGGTCACACTTTGTGTCAAGTTCATGGTGTCCGCCGTATCCGCCAAGTCCGCTGTTGACCGGGCGGACTTTTGCTGTCTGCCTTTGGTCGTGGACTTGTGGCGGATTGAGGTGTGAGTCTTGCGGACTGCCTCGGGTTGGTGCGTACTGCCATTGAAGGGGGTGCTGTCCTGCAGTGGTTGGAGCTTTGCGGGCTGATGCCTTGTCTGCATCGCTTGAGCGGACTGGAGAGAGTTCGCCAAAGATTGCCTACTCCTGGCTGTTTCCCTTGGTATCCGGCTAAGTCCATGCGGACTCGGCGGACGGAGGTTTGCTATCGCGCGGGCTGGGGTCGTGTCGCTATCTCTTGGGCGGTGACCACACTCCTCACCTTGCCTATAAATAGGACCCCCCTGGCACATCTACAGTAACCTAAGTAACTTGAGTGAACAGTAAGTTGGGGTGTACAAGGAGCTGCGGTCTGTGTTTTCCAGTCCGCGCGGATTGTTTCAGGCTGACGGTTTGTTGGTTGCAGGTCGCGCGGATAACTTCAAGGAGCCAGGCGTTTGGCTGTGACTTCGGTCAAGTGCTTGGAAGTGTGCGGTCTCTGCAGACTCAGCAGGAGGTCGCTCTGCGGCTTGTCAGTTCTGTCTCAACTTTGCCAGCTTCAATAACCTGTCCGCCGGTTTCAGGCGGGTAGGGGAGTTCCTCAGTTCAGGTTCAGCAGGAGGCGAATAACGGTGTGTCCGCGCGGCCTCGCGGCTTCGGCGGACTCCGTGTCTATTCGGCGGATTGCAGCATAGCTTGGGCGATTTCAGCGGACTCGGCGACCTCGGCGACCTCGCGGTCTCGGCGGACTCCGGTGCTGTCCGCCCGGCTTGTTTTTTGGTGCTTTCTGTTTACAGCTGTTATACTAGCGAAATCATGTCTCGCTATGTATGCCTCGAATTGTAAAGAAGTGAATGTATAAAAGGCCTGCTTGTGCTTCCATTGTTTGTTGGGTGTAACCTTTGATCCTTGGGTTCCGCTGGTTCAACGTGAGAACTGGGTAGTTCCGAAGATATTAATTTGGCGTTTGGGCTATCTTGCTGACCACGTTGAGAAAATTTAACATGGTATCAGAGCCAGGTTACTGAGGTGCAGTTGCGTGAGCGGAAGTCAGCCAGTGTTGTTACTCAGTGACTGAGTGGTGATCAACCTGTGTTGTTGCTCGGAGCTTCTAAAGGTTGCCAACAGGTGTTATAATTGAAGGGAGTTTTGTAAGAGGTCGTGGCATTGAACTCTTAACGCCGACTAACTTCAAGAAGTGGAAGTCGTGCATGAAGAGTTATCTTCTTGGCGAGGAGCTGTGGGAAGTCGTCGGTGGTGACGACAGACAGGAAGTTACTGCTGCTTTTGGTACTGCTGAGCAGGTTAGGCTCTGGAGTAGAACAAATGCTAAGGCGGAGTTCATTCTGAAGAGAGTCGTGTCTCCGGAACTGTTTGATCACATCGTTGGGTGTGAGTCGGCTGCTGATATTTGGACAACCATTGATGAGTTGTTCAATAGGAAGAATGTGGCACGGCTTCAGTTCCTGGAGAATGAGTTGGTCAGGGCAACTCAGGGAGACCTTTCCATCTCCAAGTACTTCTTAAAGATGAAGAGCTTGTGCGCTGAGCTGTCGGCACTGGATCCTGATGAGCCTATCTCTGAGGCAAAGATGAAAGGCACATTATCCGCGGCTTGCGGAAGGAGTATGTGGCCTTTGTTACATCTGTTCAAGGGTGGGCTACTCAACCATCGTTGCTGGAGCTGGAGAATCTACTTGCCTCGCAGGAGAGCTTAGCAAGGCAGATGGCTGTAGTGTACCTGAATCAGGAAGGCAGCGAAGCTCTCTTCTCAGGCAAGAAGAAAGGTTGGGAAGGGAAGAAGAAGAAGAAGAAGGTGCAGGCCGCTGTTGAGAAGGAGACTTCAACTTCATATCCACCGGAGAGGAGCAATGCTCCTAAGGATTGGAAGAAGAATCTGAAGTGCTACTGGTGTCATCAGCGAGGGCACTTCAAGCGGGACTGCAAGGTCAAACTGCAGCCTGGGCATGCTGCGGGAAAGGAGGAAGCTTGCTCGAGAAGTGAAGAAGCAGGATGGGGACGGAGATTTTATGACGGGCACTTGTGTCCGGGCCTTGTCTGCTGAAACTTCAACAGCGAGTGGATCGTGGACTCCGGGTGTGGTCATCACCTCACCGGAGACAAATCAAAGTTCACCTCCATGCAGGCATACTCAGGTAATGAAGCTATTTATCACTGCTGATAATACTGTTTATGCAGTAGATAAGGAGGGGGTCGTGTCTTTGGGTATTGATCAGGGGCCACTCACGTTAAGGAGTGTGTATCACGTACCGGGCATGAAGAAAAACCTCTTCTCGGTGACCAATGCGGTGGACGCTGGGTATCACGTTCTGTTTGGGCCAACAGACGTGAGGTTCTTCGCAACGTATCAGCGGTGAAGGCTGATGTTGCTCATGTTGGGAGGAGGGTGAAGAACTTGTTTGTTCTTTCCACCAATGCTTATGTTGATAAGATGAGGGCCAATGATAGTGCTGCTATCTGGCATGAGAGGCTGGGGCATGTTGGCATGGACAAGCTGAAGGCGATGGCTAGTAGAAGTCTGGTGAGGGGGTTGCCAACGTTGTCCTCCATTGGTGATGGGCATGTTTGTGCGGGATGTCAATACGGTAAGGCACATCGCCTTCCGTTTGATAAATCACAAACAAGGAGCAAGAAACCATTGGAGTGTATTCATGGCGACCTGATGGGACCGACTGTTACTGCCAGCATTGGTGGAAGTAGATACATGCTTGTCTTGGTTGATGACTACTCAAGGTATACTTGGGTGTACTTCTTAAAGGAGAAGTCGGAAGCCTTCCGTTTGTTTGTGGAGTTCAAGGAGTTGGTAGAAGGCCGACTTGGCTTGCGGATTAAGAAGCTTAGAACTGATAACGGGGGTGAATTTGTTTCCTCCGAGTTTTCTAACTTCTGCAGGAAGCACGGGATCCAACGAGAGCTTACTTATGCTCACACTCCACAACAAAATGGGGTAGCGGAGCGGAAGATCCGTCATCTGACGGAGACCTGCAAATGCTGGCTTCATGCGAAAGATATCCCAAGGTCCTTTTGGGCGGAGGGAATGTCTTGTGCTGCTTATGTTATCAACCAAATGCCACTCAGCCCTATTAACATGAAGACTCCTGTTGAGCTGTTGCTGAAGGAGAGAAGCCGAGTGTGGGACACCTTCGGGTGTTCGGTTCAACTTGCTACGTGCATGTCCCGGATGCTTCACGGACAAAGCTGGATGCGAAGGCAAGGAAACTTGTCTTTGTTGGCTATGATGAGCGGAAGAAGGGATGGAAATGCATGGACCCTGTTGTGACGAAGAAGTTCGTGGTGTCAAGAGATGTTGTCTTTGACGAGCTGACGTCATATGGAGGTGGCTCGGTGGAGCTAACCGGAAGTAGCAAGGTTGATGAAGCACCGGTGGAGGCTGCTGAAGGCTTGGAAGAGGAGCTTGCTGTTTCACCAGCAGCTCCTGTTGCTTCGAACTCGAGGCTGAGCCTTCTGGCTCAGGAAGCAGGGGGAGCACTGTGCTCAATGCTTGCCCCAGGTAGGAGTGGAGCCTGAAGAAGCAACGGAAGCCGTGAGCAAGGAGCCGTGTCTTCGGAGATCGAAGAGGGTGGTTAAGCCACCGGCTCGGTACTGTGATGGGAATGCAGTGAGCTTTGTCTCCTGCTTCTTTGCAGGTCCTCTGGATGAGCGAGAGCCTGCAAACTTCAACGAGGCCACTGGAGTGAAGAAGTGGGAAGGTGCCATGAAGGAAGAGATTGATGCTCTGAAGAAGAATGAAACCTGGGACCTTGTGCCCAAGGTTGATGGCATTACTCCGGTTACTTGCAAGTGGGTGTATAAGTTGAAGAAGAAGGCTGATGGGAGCATTGATCGGTTCAAGGCTCGCCTGGTCGCTAGTGGATTCTCACAGCAGTATGGATAAGACTATGAGGAGACATTTAGTCCAGTTGCGAAGATGACTTCTGTAAGAGTGGTGATCGCCTTGGCTGCTTGTAAGGGATGGAGGTTGTGGCAACTCGATGTGAAGAATGTCTTTCTTTACGGAGAGATTGACAAGGACATCTTCAAGGATCAGCCGCTTGGTTTCGTCTCTGAGAAGCATCCGGACTATGTCTGCAAACTCAGGAAGGCTCTCTATGGGTTGAAGCAAGCTCCTAGAGCTTGGAATGTGAAGATTGCAGAGTACTTGCAATTCTGTGGATACCTTGCTTCTAACTCGGATTCAAGCTTGTTCGTCAAGAAGAATGGAGAGCTACGGGTCTTGGTCCTACTGTATGTGGATGACATGATCATCACAGGAAATTCGGAGGAGGAAGTAGCAAGGCTCAGAGCAGAGCTTGCTATACGCTTCGAGATGAAAGACTTGGGAGAGTTGCATCACTTTCTCGGTCTTGAAGTGGAGAGGAAGGAGTGCGGGGTTCTCATTAGCCAGAAAGGATATGCTGATCGTATTGTGAAGCGGTTCGGCATGGGCGAAGGAAGAAGTGCTCTACTCCACTGGAATCTGGGCTGAAGCTTCGACGGGATGAGGGAAGGGTTCTTCATGATCCTTGGTGTTCAGGGCTCTTGTTGGGAGCTTGATTTATCTGACGATTACAAGGCCGGATATAGCTTATGCTGTTGGCCGAGTAAGTCGGTATATGGCTGAACCAAGGCAATCTCATCTAGTGGCGGCAAAGGGAATTCTGAAGTATGTCAAGGCTTCTTCTGACATGGGACTCCTCTATAGAAGGGACGCGGAGTTTGCGTTGCTCGGGTACACGGATGGTGACTATGACGGTGATTCGGATGATCGAAGGTCTACTTCAGGTTATGTGTTCAATTGCGGTTCAGCTAGCATCTCGTGGTGTAGCAAGAAGCAGGACTCGGTGTCGGTTTCAACCACGGAGGCGGAGTATAAAGCTTCGGCCTTGGCTGCTCGGGAAGCCGTTTGGTTGAGAAGACTTATAGAGGATGTTCATGAAGAAGTGCAAGGGCCTACTTTACTCCGGGGTGACAATGAGAGTGCTCTCAAACTGGTAACAATCCAGTGTATCACGCCAGGACCAAGCATATAGAGATTGATCACCACTTCATCAGGGAGAAGGTGTTGGAGGGGTCTCTGCTGGTCGGGCAAGTTCGGAGTGAAGATAATCTTGCTGACATCTTCACGAAGCCACTGTTGAAGGGGCCTTTCGAACGCTTGTGCAGCTTGCTGGGCTTGGTCACCACTTCCCACTTCAAGGGGGAGTGTTGAAATTTGTGAAGTGGAAGTGGGTGACGGGACAGGCCGGGCGGTCTGGGCGTACATCCTTGGCGGACTAGGCGGACTGGGCGGACTGAGATGTGCGGCCTGGTGGAAGGTCTAGTGGAAAGCCAGTTGTTCTTCTGAGCGGTTTGCACGGGTTGAGTCCGCGGACTATGCGGCCTGGTGTTTGCGGATAGGGTGTATGCTGATTGGTTTTGCCAAGGAGCGGCCTGAGCGGATAAAGGCTTGCCGACTGGTGCATTGCTCAGTGGCCGCGGGTGCAAGCTTGTGCTGATAGGCGGTTGGCTTGTGTCCGCGGGTAGCTTGCGGACTGGAGTGTCCTCGGTGTGGGCTGTTGCGGACTGGGATTAGAGCTTGGCTGAGGCCTTGTCGAGCTCTGGTGGCACAGCAGGCGATTTGCTGTGGTGACCGGTTGGCGGACTGGTGTTTGGAGTCCGGGAGGAAGCTGCTGCGTTGGACAAGTGCGAGGTGCTCGCGAACTGGTGGCGGTCTGTGTTAGGGTGTTTGGCGGACGGGAGTTTGTGTCTGCCATGCTCGCACTGGCCCTTGATGGTTTTGGACTTGGTCACACTTTGTGTCAAGTTCATGGTGTCCGCCGTATCCGCCAAGTCCGCTGTGACCGGGCGGACTGTTGTTGTCTGCCTTTGGTCGTGGACTTGTGGCGGATTGAGGTGTGAGTCTTGCGCACTGCCTCAGGTTGGTGCGGACTGCCATTGAAGGGGGTGCTGTCCTGCAGTGGTTGGAGCTTTGCGGGCTGATGCCTTGTCCGCATCGCTTGAGCGGACTGGAGAGAGTTCGCCAAAGGTTGCCTACTCCTGGCAGTTTCCCTTGGTATCCGGCTAAGTCCATGCGGACTCGGCGGACGGAGGTTTGCTATCGCGCGGGCTGGGGTGGTGTCGCTATCTCTTGGGCGGTGACCACACTCCTCACCTTGACTATAAATAGGACCCCCTGGCACATCTACAGTAACCTAAGTAACTTGAGTGAACAGTAAGTTGGGGTGTGCAAGGAGCTGCGGTCTGTGTTTTCCAGTCCGCGCGGATTGTTTCAGGCTGATGGTTTGCTGTGTGCAGGTCGCGCGGATAACTTCAAGGAGCCAGGAGTTTGGCTGTGACTTCGGTCAAGTGCTTGGAAGTGTGCAGTCTCTACGGACTCAGCAGGAGGTCGCTCTGCGGCTTGTCAGTTCTGTCTCAACTTTGCCAGCTTCAATAACCTGTCCGCCGGTTTCAGGCGGGTAGGGGAGTTTCTCAGTTCATGTTCAGCATGAGGCGAATAACGGTGTGTCCGCGCGGCCTCGTGGCTTCGGCGGACTCCGTGTCTATTCGGCGGATTGCAGCATAGCTTGGGCGATTTCAGCGGACTCGGCGACCTCGGCGACCTCGCGGTCTCGGCGGACTCCGGTGCTGTCCGCCCGGCTTATTTTTTGGTGCTTTCTGTTTACAGCTGTTATACTAGCGAAATCATGTCTCGCTATGTATGTCTCGAATTGTAAAGAAGTGAATGTATAAAAGACCTGCTTGTGCTTCCATTGTTTGTTGGGTGAAACCTTTGATCCTTGGGTTCCGCTGGTTTAACGTGAGAACTGGGTAGTTCCGAAGATATTAATTTGGCGTTTGAACTATCTTGCTGACCACGTTGAGAAAATTTAACACTCATGAAACCCTATCTTGCTCCTAATAGCCGCTTGCGATCCCCAGTTTGAGTGCAAGATGTGATTTCGGCTGCGTTTGGGGGGACTTATTTTCACCGGTCAAGCGGTTACGACCGCATGAACCGGACCTTAATTAAGGTCCGGTTCATGCGGTCGTAACCGCTTGACCGGTGAAAATAAGTCCCCCCAAACGCAGCCTTCATGTGTCGCATCAGATTATTACACCGTGAAACAATGAGTAGGATTCTGGCCTAGTTGCTGTTAGTGGCATAGTGTCCAAGTTATCTTTAATTTACTGTCAAATTATATGCTATTAGTAAATTTCAAGTCATATTACTTGTTGGGAGTTAATAGTTTTTTATTGTCATTACGAATCTTGTAAGCATATTTACAGGTAAGTGATGTTGGAATGAAGGTATCTATGAATGAGAATCTACCTTATTGTCTTGCAAAGAAATTAGGGTAGCGCTCTCTCCCTTTTTCCAAGCACATCTCGTTTAGGCGGCCATGATTCCGACTCCATAGTATCCGTGCATCTCAACCTTCGGCCACCTCTCTGGCAACCCCATCGATGTTCTATGGCAAGCCGGTAACAGAGTTCTAGTTTGTTCCATTTTTTAAGTGTTTGGATTTAAATTATAAAATTGAGTGCATTGAAGTGCGGTGTAGTGATTATTTATTCTGCAGTTAATGACTGAAATGAAAAAGAACAAGACATGAATTTAAACATTAAAGGGTGTGAAAACTGAAAAAATAGAACAAAAAACCTCTTTTACCTTTCTTTTCACTGCACAAAACTTACAAACTGAAGCAGACGGTGGTAAAACCTGATTGATAATAAGCCTCTTCACTGGTACATGTTGAAGCCAAAAATGACTTCTGTGAAGTTCGGGGTCCAAAAGAGGGGTGACCGCGCACCTAGTATCCTCAAGCGAACGATCTAGACACAAGATTAGGAACTCAAGGGACAGTCCCAAGATCTCAGCGTGGAGGACCCACCGCATACCCGGAAGATTAACAAACTCTTCTCCTCTCAACCCAAAGGCTGAGCTAAGACACCTTCGGAGGGCGCTCTCGGCCGACCGGAATATCTAAGGAGAATCTCGAGATCGACTCTCTCATATCCAGATGTGTCTCCTTGGGTTTACACAAAATACTGCTCACCCGCCCTACTGATGGCGCAAACTCACCGAGCAATTCCACGACACGCTGCCCAAGTTGGGCCACTAATAGCATAATTCCGCTATTCGCCGCCAACAGGCCATTAGGGGCTTCCCGACAACTATACCTCGGGGCCCCCACGGGGCGAGCGGTTCACGAGCAGACCACTCGCCCAAGACGGAAGGAGTAAACCATACATAAATACGACATCACAAATATTAAAAGAATATTACAGGAATATGAATTCCATACTTCGGCACGCAGACCGGCAATATAAGGAAAAATAGGCGTTCGTGGGCCGGCACAAGCTGAGGCTTAAGCTCGCTATTCCCCGCTTGAAACTGTAACACATGTACGTCAACGTCTCGTCTAGCGCCTGTCAGCTGAACAAACGTCGGCTAACATAAGCTGGCCAAACATATTGCACATACCCCTTTTTCGGGGCTATGGTGCGCATTCCCTGCAAATGGAAAATATACAAATTCCTCAGAGTCTTCTCTGGGAACCCTAGAACATCACCAATCCGGCTCACACGTCCGGATGGGCTTCACACAGCATGCCTAAACCCGTACTCACACTTCCGGGCGCTAACACAGTTAAATGCAGGGACGTACACGTCAACCCGTCGGAGAGCTCCCTTCCTCCACCCGTTGGTGGACAGGGGCTTTCATGCAAATATGGAAAATGAGGGCTTCACCTGCCCAAGTAGAAACATTGTTACCCTTGAAGCGTGCTTGGCGGGGTCGCAACTGCGCTCATTTCCCGAGGCTCCACGTCTAGCGTTCGTAGTGGTTGTCCATGCACGAATCCGACCTCCGCGGGAGAGTTGAAAAGCTCCGAATGATTTTTCCCTCCATGGCCGAGCCTCTCCATGGCCGATCGTACTCCAAGTAACACCGAGGAAGTCGATCCCGACCTCCACAACTTTAGGCGGCGTCGGGGAATCTGATCCCGACTGGCCTAGCTCCAAGCGGCGCCGGGAGAGGAGCTCCCGGCTGACCCTGCTGTAGGCGATGCCGGGAGAGGAGCTCCCGGCCGGCCTTGCTGTAGGCGGCACCAGGAAGAGGAGCTCCCGGCCGGCCCTACTGTAGGCGATGCCGGGAGAGGAGCTCCCGGCCGGCCTTGCTGTAGGCGGCGTCGGGAGAGGAACTCCCGGCCGGCCTTGCTGTAGGAGGCGCCGGGAGAGGAGCTCCCGGTCGGCCGTGCTGTAGGCGAAGCTGGGAGAGGAGCTCCCGAGTCGGGCCGTGCTGTAGGCGGCGCCGGGAGAGGAGCTCCCAGCCGGCCCTGCTGTAGGCGGTGCCGGGAGAGGAGCTCCCGGCCGGCCTTGTTGTAGGCGACGCCGGAGGGAGAACAGAGAGAGAGAGAGAGAGAGAGAGAGAGAGAGAGAGAGAGAGAGAGAGACGAGCTCGGGCTGCCCCTTGCCGGCGGCGGCCTGGACAGAAAAACTGGAGAGGCCCGAGCTCGGGCTGCTGCTTGTCGGCGGCGTCCGGAGAGAGAGAGAGAGACGGGGCGGGGTTGCCGTCGTGCTCCAGCCGATGAGAGAGAGAGAGAGGAGAGGGCGGACTGCTGTCGTGCTCCAGCCAATGAGAGAGAGAGAGGGGAGGGCGGGCTGCTGTCGTGCTCCAGCCGACGAGAGAGAGAGAGAGAGAGAGAGAGAGAGAGGGCGGGCTGCTGTCGTGCTCCAGCCGACGAGAGAGAGAGGGAGTGGGGCGGCGTTCTTTTTCTCTCCAGCCGAACCCTAGCGGGGCAGCCGAACCCCCAAAAAACCCCTGCTCCTCTTCCTTTTTTATTTCCAGTTTCCTCCCTCCATGCCCGTACCCCCCTCTTGCCTTTATTTCCCTTTTTTCCTGTGCTGCCGCCCCATACCCCCCCTCCTGCCTTTTTCTCAAATCTCATACAATATAATATATATATAATAATATATATAATATAATATATATATAATATAATATATATATATTATAACACTAAACTTATATATTTATATATTAAAAGACTATGCACATGAAACCTTCGCACGCACGCAAGAGCACTCGCACGTATTCGAACGGGGCGGCCCCACATTGACGCTCATAGCATGTCCCGAGCGCGCCACTTGGGGAGGATCCCGCTCGACGGGATACGGGATTGTACACAATCCCCGCTCTTTTCGAGTTTGGTACAAGCTCGGAAAGAATTGTCCAACCCCAAGTATCCGGCGAGTGGGAGCTGACCCAAAGAAAATTTTTGGGAGAATCCAAAATTTGCATTTAAAACAATAATCTCTTCGAGCCCCACTTGATGAGTATCACTTTCACAATCCTGTTAGATATTTCAATAAGAGTATCACTAGCCTGTGGTTTTCCTCCTATGCTCATCATCCACAACATACACATTAAACAATGAACTCTAACACAACTAATAATCCACTCCCTTTATAGAGGGAAAAAGGCATGTCAGTGCCTAAAGATCAAAGAACCCTGAAATAGAAATAACTACAATACTAGAATCTACTGAAAAAATAACTATTTGCACATGCCTCTATGAGTGGCCCTTACTAGTATCGTTGAAATGTTCACTGTCTATTCCTCCAAGATTCAAAGTTGCCATTACAGATTTAATGAACTAGAAATAAAAATAGCCTTTTCCTGACATCAGTCGCATGATACCTTCACACAAATTTCGGTTGTAAACATAATTGAGGTAAGGGTCGCCTATCCAACTTTCAAGCATGAAGACAGACTTAGGATGAGGGTGATCCCATAAAAAATTTTGAACATACCATAAGGTTTTTGCTCTTCAAAAAATCAGAATTTTTTTCTTGACAAGTTTTAAAAACAAAGCTTCCTTCTTCTTAAGAACAAATAAAACGAGTACTCTTGGTCAGGACACGACCACGTGACTCTCAACGCTAAGGAGAAGGGTTGAATTCTTTTAAGAAGAAAAAGTTTGTCATTCTTGTGACACGTTCTTAGCTCCCCATTATTTTTACCACGATTACTTAATTGTTCAAAGTCACGATATGTATGAGGTACATAGTCAGTATAAAACAAACACTTGAGTGCAAATCTCTTTCAAAGGGAAATTAAGGGAATAAAAACAAATTATTCAAATCATTCTTTTTGCGTGCAGCGTATCATGGGAATCAAACCTATCCCCTACAAACCAAACCTATCCCCCACAGGCGAGCCTTCGGAGCTGCTAGGTAGATGAGAGCCTGCGCAGCGGGTCTACCTGCGGCTGAGCCGAGCTCGAGGTGCCGATGACATTCTCAAACCAACCAAACCTATCCCCCACAGGAGAGCCTTCAGACCTGCCAGCTAGATGAGAGCCTGCGAAGAGGGTCTACCTGGGGCCGAGCCGAGCTCGGGGTGACGATGACGTTCTCAAACCAACCAAACCTATCCCCCACAGGCGATCCTACGGACCTGCCAGCTAGTTGAGAGCCAGCGCAGCGGGTCTACCTGGGGTCGAGCCGAGCTCGGGGTGCCGATGAAGATTCCACAACCAAAACCTATCCCCCACAGGCGAGCCTAAGGACCTGCCAGCTAGATGAGAGCCTGCACAGCGGGTCAACCTGGGGCCGAGCCGAGCTCGGGGTGCCGATGAAGATTCCACAACCAAAACCTATCCCCCACAGGCGAGCCTACGGACCTGCCAGCTAGATGAGAGCCTGCGCAGCGGGTCTACTTTGGGTCGAGCTGAGCTCGGGGTGCCGATGAAGATTCCACAACCAAAACCTATCCCCCACAGGCGAGCCTACGAACCTGCCAGCTAGATGAGAGCCTGCGCAGCGGGTCTACCTGGGGCCGAGCCGAGCTCGGGGAGCCTATGAAGATTCCACAACCAAAACTTATCCCCCACAGGCGAGCCTACGGACCTGCCAGCTAGATGAGAGCATGTGCAGTGGGTCTACCTGGGGCCGAGCCGAGCTCGGGGTGCCGATGAAGATTCCATAACCAAAACCTATCCCTCACAGGCGAGCCTTCGGACCTGCCAGCTAGTCGGAGCCAGGCAGCGTGTCTACCTGGGGCCGAGCCGCGCTCGGGGTAGTGCAGAACCAAGAACCAGGACCTCTCCCCCACAGGAGCCTTCGGACCTGCCAGCTAGTAGGAGCCAGGCAGCGGGTCTACCTGGGTCCGAGCCGTGCTCGGGGCAGTGCAGAACCAAGAACTAGGACCTCTCCCCCACAGGCGAGCCTTCAGACCTGCCAGCTAGTAGGATCCAGGCATCGGGTCTACCTGGGGCCGAGCCGCGCTCGGGATAGTGCAAGACCAAGAACCAGGACCTCTCCCCCACAGGCGAGCCTTCTGACCTGCCAGCTAGTAGTAGCCAGACAGCGGGTCTACCTGGGGCCGAGCCGTGCTCGTTGTAGTGCAGAACCAAAAACCAGGACCTCTCCCACACAGGCGAGCCTTCGGACCTACCAGCTAGTAGGAGCCAGACAGCGGGTCTACTTGGGGCCGAGCCGTGCTCGGGGTAGTGCAGAACCAAGAACCAGGACCTCTCCCCCACAGGCGAGCCTTCGGACCTGCCAGCTAGATGGGAGCCTGCGCAGCGAGTCTACCTGGGGGTGTCCTCTCCAACCCAACTCCAACCCAACTCCAACCCTCGAGTGAGCCTACAGCTCTGCCAGCTTAATGAGAGTCTGGTCAGCGGGTCTTCTCGGGGTCTCATCTCCAACGCAAATATAAAGCAAACATAAAGGCCCACAAATAACTCAAAAGAACTGTTAACCCGGTCAATCGAGTCAAAGTCCGACACGGGGCATCTCTACCCGCTACGTCCACCCTCCTGAGAACGAGGGTCGATCATATAATATTCTCCCTAAGGTATGTTTTGATCTCCAGGATCGAACATCCTAGCGACAAGAGGGGAATGGGAGGGGACTTCTTTCATCACATGACCCTGGTCGTCACTCGGTTCCTCTTCTATAGCCATGACATTCGTCTGCGTTTTTTCGTGCTAGCCACTCTCCACATTCACCGCACCATAACTGTTGAAGCCAAAAATAACCTCTGTGGAGTTCGGGGTCCCAAAAGATGGGTGACCGCACACCTACTACCCTCAAGCGAATGATCTAGGCACAAGATTAAGAACACAAGGGACAGACCCAAGGTCTCAGCGTGGAGGACCGACCGCATACCCGGAAGACTAACAAACTCTTTCCCTCCCAAGCCAAAGGCTGAGCTAAGACACCTTCGGAGGGCGCTCTTGGCTGACCGGAACATCTAAGGAGGATCTCAAGACCAACTCTCTCCTATCCAGATGTGTCTCCTTGGGTCTACACAAAATGCTCCTCACCCGCCCTTCTGATGGCGCAAACTCGCTGAGCAATTACACGACACGCTGCCCAAGTTGGGCCACTAATAGCGTAATTCCGCTATTCTAAAAAGCTGTCAATAGGCCATGAGGGGCTTCCCGAGGACTTTACCTCGGGGCCCCCACGGGGCGAGCGGTTCACGAGAACACCGCCCGCATAATACGAAGAAGAAAGCTACACATCCACAGAGCATCACAGATATTAAAAGAATATTACAGGAATATGAATTCCATACTTCGGCACGCAGACCGACAATATAACCAAAAATAGGCCTTTGCAAGCTTGGGCTTAAGTCCTGTTGGGTACATTGGTTTAAATGTACCTGATTTGAAGAAGACTCACCCAACTCAATGATATACATCAAAATGTATTTGATGAATTTTGAGTTACATGTGCAGGTTAAGTATTTGCAGGACTGAAGCAAAAAGTTTCTAAGTCCATGTGTCGACACCCAGAGGGAAAGTGTCGGCACTTAAGAAGGCTTGTGTCGACACCCAGACAAGCAGTGTCGACACTTGGAGTCATTGTGTCTACACCTGGGATGCAGAGTCGACACCAGACAGAAAGTGTCGACAGAAGGAGCTGTGTCGACACACAGTGAAGAAAAGTACATTAAAGCTGTGTCGACACTTAACAGCAGTGTCGACACCTAGAAGAACTGTGTCTACAACAGAAAGTGTCGACACTTGGAGCTGTGTCGACACTCAAGCAAAAGCCAGCAGAGACTAAGTTAAAGTGTCGACACCAAGAACAATGTGTCGACACTCAACAGAAGAGTCAGCACTTGAAGTAAGTGTCGACAACCAAGAACAAAGGGTCGACACTCAACAGAAGAGTCAACATTTGAAGTAAGTGTCGACACACAGAACAATGTGTCGACACTCAGCTAAAGACTCAACACTTGAAGAAAGTGTCGACACATGGAGCTGTGTCGACACTTAGCAAAGAACAGAAAGATCAACAAATTATTCTAAGTACAAGTGTCGACACTAAGGGAATGTGTCGACACTCAGCTGAAGTCTCAACAGAAGAATCAAGTGTCGACACAAGGAGCTGTGTCGACACTCAGCAAGAATCAACATAGAAGACTATGTGTCGACACCCCGAAGCAGTGTCGACACTTAACAGATTCAACACAAGAAGTTGTGTCGACACAAAGGAGATGTGTCGACACTTAGAAGAATTCAGCAAAAGATAGAAGATCAAGTTATTGTGTCGACACTCAATTTCAGTGTCGACACATGCAGAAGAAACTATGTCGAGACATAGTATCTACAACACAAGGAGTTGTGTCAACACCTTGTAGACTTGTGTCGACACTTACACAACTTGTGTCGACACTTGGTCTATAAGTGTCGACACTTAAAGACAGAAAGTCTCGACACTTTCAGACAGTTAGAGAACTTTCAAGAACTGACTGGATGACTTGACAGCTGCCGTTCCAGCCGGTCTACAACACCTATCAAAGATGTCAGAATTCAGTTATGGACCGGACCAGCCGGTTACCATGAAGAAGGCCTATAAATAGGCTCATACAGTTTACAGAAACTGTTGTTCAGATTGTTGTTCAAGTAATTGAAGTAATTCAACAAGTGGTTTACAGAGTTATTGATCAAGTATCAAGACAAGAAGATCTTGCAGTCCAAGTGCAGATCTAAGAAGTTGGAGAGAGAGGGCTCCATCCAAGAAATCAGCCGTTGGAACTAGGCTGAGAAGAAGGATTCAGATTCATTCTGGATCTTAAGAAGCAGAGGTCAAGGATCAACTGCAGAAGGAGACAATCTAATTGAGTTCTACTTTCAAGAAGCTTTGAAGAAAGCTAAGTCAGATTGAATCCAGCTGAGTTCTTCCAAGAACTCATCAAGAAACTCTCAACTCCCCTCTCTTGTTTCTGAGTTGTAGAGTTAACAATTGTAAATTCATTTTTATCTTGTAGGATCCTTTGGATCTGAGTGATTGTAAGCCTGTAATTATAAAGGCTGAGGGTAGGGCTTGAGAGCCTGAGTGTAGGAGATTGAAATCTCTGAGTGTAGGCCTTTGTGGCTGATTGTAGGCTTTGTTGAAAAGCTGAGTTGTAGGGCCTTGGGCCTGAGGTGTAGAAACCAGTTTGGGTTCTGAGACAGTGGTGAAGTTTGACCGAATCTTGTACACTGCTAGATAGGCGAAGGGGGAAAGTGGATGTACCCAAATCTTGGGGAACCACTATAAAACTCTGTGTCTGCTGTGCTGTGCTGATGCTTTGCTATGTATGCTGTGTGATTGCTGTGTAAAAGTAGTTAGAATCTGTGATATTAACTGATTGCTGCCATTAAAGTTTAAAAAGGATTAGGTCACCTATTCACCACCCCCCTCTAGGTGTTTAGGTACTATATCTTTCAAGTGGTATCAGAGGGAGGTTGCTCAAAAAGGACTAACAGTCTGAGGAGATCCTGATTGGCAGATTCAGTCTAAGGTAAATTACAGATTCAAGAAAATCAAGAACCATGGGTTCCTCTGAAAATCACAAGGAATTGGGTTCCATGAAATTACCTATATGCAGAAAGGAAATCTTTGAGATCTGGAAGGAAAGGGTAAGGCTAGTTATGGAAGCCTCAGACCCTAGGACCTACATCACAGTAAAGGAGGGGTCATATGTGACCATGAAGATATCAGTTCTAGATGCAAATCAGAGAACTCCAAAGGATTTCTCTGAAATGTCTAAGGATGAGATTGTCCTAGCCACCATGGACAAGAGGGCACAAAACATTATAGTGAGTGTCATAGATGATGCAACATTTCAGAATCTTATACACTGTAAGACAGCCAAAGAGATGTGGGACACTCTTATTGTGTATATGGAGGGTTCTGAAGAAGTTAGACAAGATAAAAAATCCTTGCTAAATCAGGAGTATGAAAGTTTTAGACAAGGAAAGGGTGATAGCATAACTGAGTGCTATAAGAAGTTCTACAGAATAGTGAATGAACTCATGTCTTATGGAAGATAGTTCCGCAATTATGAACTAAATGACAAGTTCCTAAGGTCCCTAACTAAAGATTGGGACACAAAGATTTGTGCCATTAGAGAAATGGCTAAGTTGGAGAAATTCCTCCACCTACACTGTTTGGCAAGTTATTGTCTTATGAAATGCAGTTGACAGTGAGGAAAGAGGAGGATAAATCAACAAGAACTGAACATAAGGAAAGAACAGTAGTCTTCAAGACAGAAGCCTCCAGAAAGTGCAGGAATAAGTCATCAACTCCACCTCCAAAGGTAGTTGAATCAGAGTCAGATGAGTCAGTCAGCACAAAATCTGAAAGCAGTGAAAGTGATGAAGACTTTGCTGCCTTCACTAGACATTTTCAGAAATTCTTGAAGAAGAAACAGTGGAGGTCAAGGCCTTCTACTTCACAGGGAAAAGAAGACCTATATCAGAATAAAAAGGCCTCAAAGAAGGACAGGAAAAGGACTAAATCTAGCAAGGCAACTAGTTCAAAAATAGTGTACTATTGCTGCAATAGACAAGACCATGTTATTGCAGATTGTCCTGAAAAGAGAAAGGAGTCTAGTGACAAGAAGAAGACTCATTTCAAAGGCAAGAAAGAGAAGTCTTTTATTGCCAAGAAGGAGAAGACTCTGTCAGATATCTCTTCTTCAGAAACTGAGTCTGATGCTGAGGCATACATAGGGCTGTTTGCTGAAGAAGAAGAAGAAGAATTCATGCAGATCATGGAGTCTATATATGAACAAGAAGACAGCCAATGCCAAGGGCTAATGGCTTTGACAGAGAATGACAAAATCCTGGAGCAGCCAGGACCCAGAAAGGTACAAAGTTCAACTCTAAGTTCAGTTTCTTGTTCCAGTACAGAATCAGATTCTTCATCATCAAGTGATGAGAATGTATCTGAGTCTGAGGATGATATTCATCAGCTTATAGATGAATATAAAGTACTGTTACAAGCTTACAAGAAGAGCAAGTCCCTAGCCAAAAGTCAGGCTAAGGAAATTGCTGATCTTAAAGCTGCTGCAACAGATTCTGAGAAGCTATTTGATCAAAAGCTTAATGAGATAGCCAGGCTGAAACACATAACAGTGATTCAGATGGGGACTATCACCTTTAAGAATGATCAAATCAAGAGACTGGAGGTCAATCTTCAGAAAGAGAGAGAGTTTGTTGCTAGGTTTTCTAAACCTAAGTCAGTGCTACCTTTAATTGATGAATCTGTTCATCATAAAGGCAAGGCTGGACTGGGTTTTTATTAAACCTGCAAGGACTGAGCAGTCCAAGTCCAAGTCCAAGGGCAAAGCCCCAACATTCAACAAGTCTGCTGTAGATAAGACAGCAAAGATAGTACCTAAGCAAAGTACAATAAGTTTGAATGTTGGTGCTGTGGCAAAGTTGGCCACTTTGCAATGGACTGTTGGCACAATGCTAGTGCCAAAGTGAGTACCAAACTACATGTTGGAAAGCCAGTAGGTAGCTTTGTCAGATTGCAAACTAACAAGTACCAAGGACCCAAGAATTCTTTGGGTTCTAAGGTTCATTAATCTGTTTTGCAGGTGAGTCCAAGTGGCCATACCCCAACATGGTACTTGGACAGTGGATGTTCCAGACATATGACTGGAACTAGAGGATTACTAAAGGACTACATTCCAATAAAAGATGGTCCAAAAGTAACCTTTGGTGGTTCTGAAAAAGGAATCATCAAAGGATTTGGTAACATTTCTAGTAACTTGGTTACCATTACTAAAGTGGCTTATGTTAAAGGGTTGAAACACAACCTAATAAGTATAAGTCAATTAAGTGATGTAGGGTATGACATCTCATTTGTTAAAAATGGTTGTCATATCCGGAGGTCAACTGATCAAGAGATCATTTTGACAGGTTATAGGAAGAGGAATGTCTACTGCCTAGACATTATGGTTGAGAACAATGGTCCTCCAGTGTGTCTTGTAGCTGATGAGACAGTCTCTCATTGTGTCAAATGGCACAAGAGGCTATCCCATCTTAACTACAAGACTATTGACAAACTTTTTAGCAAAGCGTTAGTGAGAAATGGTCCTCAAGTTAAGTGTATTAAAGATGGTATTTGCTCAGTTTGTCAAAAGGGCAAGCAGACTAAATCCACCTTTAGAAGAATAGAAAACAAAGATGCTGTGAGGTGTTTATACCTCTTGCCTATGGATCTCTTTGGTCCAATGCCAGTTCACAGCTTAGGTAGGAAGGTCTATACCTTTGTAGTTGTAGATGACTACTCAAGGTTTTCTTGGGTGTTCTTCTTAAGACAGAAATCTGAAACACCTAGTGTCTTCTATAGCTTTGTCAAGCAAATTCAGAATGAACTAAATAGTACAGTGGTCAAGATTAGAAGTGACCATGTGTAACGCCCCAAAACTCAAAGGAGCGAAGGGGGATGTTTTGGGCCAGTTTGAGTTCTGGCTGCAGGCACACGGCCTGGGACACGGGCGTGTCCCATGGCGTGTCAAGTCTGTGTCGACACTAAGGCGGGAAGTCGACACTCTGATCTCGACATTGTGTCGAGACTGGGCACACGGCCTGTGACACGGGCGTGTCGCAGGGCGTGTCGACCCGTGTCGACACTTAGCCGCGAAGTCGACATTGTGCTTTGACGAAGTGTCGAGACATGGCAAACGGCCTGCGACACGGGCGTGTCGCACGGCGTGTCAGCCCGTGTCGACACTCGTCCCGCGAAGTCGACACTTTGGTGTCGATAATGTGTCGAGACATAGCACACGGCCTGCGATACGGGCGTGTCGCAGGGCGTGTCGACCCGTGTCGACACTTAGCCGCGAAGTGTCGAGACCGTGTACACGGCCTGGGGTCCAGGCATGTCAATGTGACACGGGCAGGGACACGGGCGTGTCCTAGAACCCGTGCAGTGCTCGGGTTGAAAAAGGGGAAAAATCATGGGGTATACGGCTGGCGACACGGCCGTGTCAGGTGGAACACGAGCGTGTCAGCTCGAACACGTGCGTGTTTGATACCCGTGTGAGGTTCCAGGTGATTCGATTTTGACGGCGAATGAGGCACACGGCCCTGGACACGGGCGTGTCCCAGGCCGTGTTCGGTCCAGATTGTGCATTTCAGCCCCGAATCAAAGCCGTTCGTTTCCTTGTTTTGAGATCCAACGGCTGTGGGATGTTCCTGAAGGGATATACCCGTGAGTTGACTTGGAAAACCCTCACTTTTCATACCTTATTCTCTTTCTAAGTCCTTAGAGAAAGAGGAGAGCTAAGTGTGGAAGAGGAGCTAGATCCGCCATTGGAGGAGCTTCGGAGCTCCGAATCGCAAGCCGACTCCGGATCCACGGAGGCAACGCAAGTGCGGTGATTTCCATCCGATTACTTTTCAATGGCGCCAAAGAGGAACTCAAGGGTAACGATCCTCATCTTGAGCATGAGTCGCTCTCTTTCTTTGCATAGGAAGCCCGCTCTCGCGAGTTTGCGGAGAGTTGGAGGCGTTCCTTCGGGTAGATATGTGAAGTCCCCGTTGTTTAGAGTCCGTATGCGAGAACGGACATAGGCATGATGTGTGAAGCCTACCCGGACATGTTGGTCTGGATCGGTGATGTTGCATTGCATAAGGCCGGAGAAGACTCCGTGCTATTGGTTGTTTTTCGGGTTTTCTACGCGGTAGATTGCAGCAGGGAGCCTTGGGGATTAACCCAAAGGTGCACCCGGAAAACTGGGCGAATACGAGATCTTGCCAACTTGGTGGCCTGAGAGCCAACTTGAACATAACGGGGTTATGTGACTTGTGATGAAAATGGGACTCGGTGGAAGTTTGACCCGCGCAAATGGCTTAAATTGCCGTTGCGATGTGAGCACGGGTTAGATGGAACCTGTACCCATTCTATGTCGTTCGGTTAAAGAGACCTAAAGGCACGTGGCACTTACCGTTGGCATAGATTAGGGTCTTCGGCGGTCTATGGCTTAAATTGTCGTGACCCAGGCCAGGAAGACAAATTGCTCATAAGTTTGGCCGTCTAAGTGGTGGTGGTGAGTCCGGAATGTCAATGGCTTTAAATTGACGTGACATCGACCGGTTCACCGAGAATGTGCCCTGAGTGCACGGGGCGTGTGGCCGTGCGAGCCAACGTCTGTGATGAAATGGCTATGGTTATATACATTGCTCGCTTATGCTAATGAAATGCAGGGAAGGAGCATCGCCGCCCCGAGTTGGGGGCGGGATCGTTATAATTTGGTCAGCATTGCTGACCGTTGCCTTGTTTTGCCACCGTGCGGTGGTTTGTTGCTTGCAGGTGCAGCTGGACCAAGCGGTCAATAGCGGGCTAAAGCCCTTTTTGCGAAAGCTGGCCCTCGAAGGCCCAAGTAGAAGTGTTTACTGCTTTATTCATGTATGACCGGCCTGCGTGCCGTGATTTGTAAAACATGTATTATTCAAGTGAAACATTTTGTAAGGCCTTAAGGCCGGTTTTGGGTATTTTTGTATAACATTCCTATTCTCTTTAGTGGACATTCATGCTCCTATGCTGGGTTCTTGTTTACAACTCTTATAAACTGCTTCCGCTAGAATGCTCTGTGTAGGACGTTGAGATTGGTTGGATGGTTTCCATACGTAACCACCCGGTCTGTCTGTGGTATATGGCGTCGGGCCCCGGCCGGACCTACTGCTATATACTATGCGACGGATAGGGGGTGTTACAATTTGGTATCAGACTACTGGTTTTGGTCGGGCTTAAAGTGAATTCGTGGGCGAATTCTTTTTAAGGGGTGGTGAGCACATTGTGTGCGTCATCGTTATAATGGTAAAAGAACCCATGAATGTCCACTTAGGAATGAAAATACTCGTGTTTGAGGAACCTGCGTGTTCCTATAATTGCTGTTTGCAATTTATTTGGTCGCTTAACGGTATTTTGTACCACTATAGGTGACCCAAAGTGGTGTTGGGCCGTCAGAACGCCGAGTTTCTGAGGCTAGTAGTGCACCGGATGTTGCTCCTGCAACACCTCTGTCGGCTGAAAATATACGATTGGTGGCTGAAGCGGTGTTGGCCGTGATTAATGCGCAGCCTGGAAGGCAAGCGCAGCAGCCCGCTCCTGTGATGGAGCAAGTACCTCTGCAAGAGGCTGAGCCGAGGAGGGTGGAGCAAGTGGTTGTGGAACCAATAGTGCCAAGGAGGGCAACTGAGAGGCAGCTAAAGCATGTAATGAGCTTTAACCCTCCGCTATTCTCGGGGTTGGGAACCCCATCTCAGGCTGAAGACTGGCTCTCCAGGGTGAAGAGAGTCATGACAGCGACGGAGACGGAGGAGTGGCAAATGACCACCATCGCTACGTTCCTTTTGGACGGAGAAGCGAGGATGTGGTGGGAAGGATTGGAGCTGCACCATTTGAGAGGTAGACAACTGATAGCGTTCCGATGGAAGAGTTCTCGGGATTGTTCTTAGCAAGATACCTCCCTTCTACTCAGAGGATTTCAATGGAGAATGAGTTCCTGAAGTTGGTGCAGGGTGAGAGGAGCGTGGATGAATATCTCCACGAGTTTACGCGGTTGAGTCGTTATGCTAGCTCCACCATCATGGATGAGGAGCGCAAGACTAATCGATTTTATGAAGGCTTGAGGGATGAGTTGAGACTGTTACTGTCGGGGCCAATGACGCAGGGTTTCTTAACCTTGGTCAATACTGCCCGGTCCTTGGAGAAGGACATGAAGAGCGTGCAAGCGAAGAAAAGCTTGGGTGAAAAGAAATCTGAGTTCAGAGTGCCGACTACTTCAAAGTCCGGCTATCGGAGGTCTTTCAAGAAGCATAGGACTTCGGGTCCAGCTCCTTCTGGCGCTTCTGGGGCGACTACGGGTCGGACCCCGGGTGCGTGCTTTACATGTGGAAAGACGGGGCATTTCGCCCGTGACTGTTGGAGCGGACGTCCTAAGTCCGAGAGAAGGCCGGGAGCTACTTATGAAGAGAAGGGAAAGGCGGTGGAGTCGACCGCATCCCACTATGCTCCGGCCCAACCAAGGGTCTATAATCTTGGCCAACAGGAGGCCATTAAACAAGCTGATGTGGTGACAGGTATACGATTTAATTTATAGCAAGTCAATTTCTTTATATGCTTGTTATGCACATGTTACCTTACCACTACTTGTTTAGGATTTGTGTTGATTTGTGAAAATCCGGCACGAGCACTCTTCGATACGGGAGCTTCACACTCCTTCTTGTCCGAAGGATTTATATCACGCATCGGAGTCCCTTCTTCGATGGCGAAGGACAAGTTGGATGTGTTGTTGCCCAATGGGTGTTTGATGCGAGCGGATAGGATCTGCGATGTTAAGATTCGTATTGGGGAGCAGGAGTTCGACCTGCGGGCGTCCTTACTTCCGTTGGTGGAGTTCGACGTCATATTTGGCATGGACTGGCTCTCGGAGCAGCAGGACCACATAGATTGCGGTAACAAGGAAGTCAAGCTGGGAGCAAGTCGTGAGACGACTTTTACGGGCTTAAAGGGGTCGAGCAAGACGTTGATGTCTGCTCTTCAGGTGGTGAAGGCGGTTGTGCCGGAGCAGAACTGTTCTTTACACTAGTGGAGGTTGCAAAGCCGAAGCCCGCGTTGGATTGTATTTCAGTGGTATCGGAATACCCTGATGTGTTCCCCGCAGATCTTCCTGGAGCCCCGCCTCAGCGGGAGATAGATTTTACGATCGAGCTAGTGCCAGGTGCAAAGCCTGTGTCACGATCTCCGTATCGGCTAGCGCCAAAGGAAATGGCGGAGCTGAAAGTTCAACTGCAAGAGTTGTTGGAGCAAGGGTATGTGCGCCCGAGTTCTTCGCCTTGGAGCGCACCGGTCCTCTTTGTTAAGAAGAAGGACGGAAGCTTGAGGTTATGTATTGATTATCGGGAAAGCTAAACAAGCTGACGGAGAAGAACAAGTACCCGATCCCCCGGATTGATGATCTCTTCGATCAGTTAGTCGGGTCGACGGTGTACTCGAAGTTGGATCTCAAGGCTGGGTACTATCAGCTGCGAATAAGGGAGAGTGATATCCCGAAGACAGCGTTTAGTACGAGATACGGGCATTATGAGTTTACGGTCATGCCGTTTGGGCTGACTAATGCGCCGTCAGTGTTCATGGATTTGATGAACAGGACTTTCAGGGAGTACTTGGACCATTTCGTGATCGTCTTCATCGACGATATTTTGTGTACTCGCAAAGTGAGGAAGATCACTTCAAGCATCTTCATTTGGTGTTGGAGACGCTAAGGAGAAATCAATTGTATGCCAAGTTCTCGAAGTGCGAGTTTTGGCTATCCTCAGTGGCGTTCCTCGGGCATATAGTGAGTGGAGAGGGTATTGCTGTGGATCCGGCGAAGATTGTTGCGATACGGGAGTGGCCTGAGCTTGCTACGGTAGCAGAAGTCCGGAGCTTTTTGGGGCTTGCCGGCTATTATAGGCGCTTCGTAGAGAACTTCTCGCGGATAGCGTTACCTCTCACTACTTTGACGAGGAAGGAGCATAAGTTCGTTTGGACGCCGGAGTGCGCGCGAGCTTTTGAGGAGTTGAAGTGTCGGTTGACCACGGCGCCTGTGCTGAGTTCGCCATGTGAAACCGAAGGCTATGAGATATATAGCGATGCTTCGGGCAGCGGTTTGGGTTGCGTGCTACTGCAGCACGGAAGCGTGATAGCTTATGGCTCGAGACAGCTAAAAGTGCACGAGAGGAATTATCCGGTCCATGACTTGGAGTTAGCAGCCGTGATTTTTGCCTTGAAGCTGTGGAGACACTATTTGTACGGTGTGAAGATTGATATCTACACCGATCACAAGAGCCTGAAGTATCTTATTGATCAGAAGGATCTGAATATGCGGCAGCGTAGATGGATGGAGTTCCTGGGGGACTATACATTCAAGATCCACTACGTGCCTGACAAAGGGAATGCGGTTGCGGACGCGTTGAGTCGCCGAGCCCCATCTCAAGCCAATTGGCTATCGGTGCATGATGAGCGTTTGGTGCGGGAGTTGGAGGCGTTGGAGATTGTTTGTGTGGATAAGCAATCAAGTGCTGAAGCAGTTCTGAATTGGACTGAAGTCCAATATGACCTGGCTGATCGGATTCGGCAGGCTTTGGATATGGATGCTCATATGAAGCAGTTTCATGATAGAGGCTCTGGATGGGTCAAATTCCCAATTCGTCGTGGAGGACGGATTACTTTGGAAGAGACGGTCGTTTGTGCGTCCCAAGTGTGGGCAATTTACGGGTGGAGTTGTTGTACGAGGCGCACCATACCAAGTACTCGATTCACCCGGGGAGCACGAAGATGTACCGTGACCTGAAGAAACTGTTTTGGTGGCCGGGTTTAAAGAAAGATGTGGCGCTCTACGTAGCGAAGTGCCAAACTTGCGCCTTGGTGAAGGCGGAGTGCCAAAAGCCGGGAGGATTTCTTAAGTCCTTGCCTATTCCGAAGTGGAAATTCGACGACATCTCTATGGACTTTGTGCACGGTTTGCCAAGGTCGCAAAAGGGGAACGACGCCATTTGGGTGATCGTGGATCGGTTAACGAAGGTGTCGCATTTTATTCCGCATAGGAAGGATGATCCGGTGGAGAAGCTGGCAAAGCTTTATGTGGATAACATAGTACGGCTTCATGGTGTGCCCCGCAGCATCGTGAGTGACCGAGATGGGCGGTTCACGTCCAATGATTGGAGGCTTGTGCAGCAAATGTTGGGAACAAAGCTGAAATTCAGCACAGCCTTCCATCCACAAACGGATGGGCAGACCGAGAGAGTCAATAGAACCATGGAAGACATGCTTCGCATGTGTGTCTTGGACTTTGGAAAGCAATGGGAAGACCACCTTTATTTGGTGGAGTTCGCATACAACAACAGCTACCAAGCGAGTATTCAGATGGCGCCTTTCGAGGCCCTATATGGTAGGAAATGTCGCACGTCGTTGTCTTGGTTAGAAACGGGTGAGTCAAAGTTGTATAAGCGATCGGAAGTGGAGGATGCTACTTCTTTGGTGAGAACCATTCGGGAGAGGTTGCTTATCGCTCAGGACCGGCAAGCAAAGTACTATAATGCCAAGCACAGGAACGTGGAGTTCGCTGTGGGCGATTATGTATACTTGAAGATCAAGCCATTCAAGGATGTCTCGCGGGTGCGGCGATTGAAAAAGCTAACCCCGAGGTACCTTGGACCGTTCGAGGTTCTGGAGCGAGTTGGAGAAGCGGCCTATAGGTTGAAGCTTTTAGTGGAGCTAAGTGGTTTACATGATGTATTCTATATTTCGGTGCTTCGAAAGGCGGTGCAAGAGCCTACGCAAGTGATCGCGGTTGATCAAGTGCCGGTGGATAGTGGGCTAACGACAAAGGTCAAGCCCGTGCGGATTGAGGACTCAGAGGTCAAGCGGCTACGCAATAAAGAGATCAGGATGGTCAAGGTCCGGTGGGACAATTGCGGTCGTGAGGAGCTCTCTTGGGAGCGAGAGCAGACGATGCTTGACGAGTATCCGAAGTTGTTCCGCTCAGGTACAAAATTTTGGTTTTGTACATGTCTTTCCTTTATGTAATTTCGTGGACGAAATTCTTTTAAGAGGGGGAGAGTTGTAACGCCCAGAAACTCAAAGGAGCGAAGGGGGATGTTTTGGGCCAGTTTGAGTTCTGGCTGCAGGCACACGGCCTGGGACACGGGCGTGTCCCATGGCGTGTCAAGCCTGTGTCGACACTAAGGCGGGAAGTCGACACTCTGATCTCGACATTGTGTCAAGACTGGGCACACGGCCTGCGACACGGGCGTGTCGCAGGGCGTGTCGACCCGTGTCGACACTTAGCCGCGAAGTCGACACTGTGCTTTGACGAAGTGTCGAGACATGGCACACGGCCTGCGACACGGGCGTGTCGCAGGGCGTGTCAGCCCGTGTCGACACTCGTCCCGCAAAGTCGACACTTTGGTGTGGACAATGTGTCGAGACATAGCACACGGCCTACGACACGGGCGTGTCGCAGGGCGTGTCGACCCGTGTCGACACTTAGCCGCGAAGTGTCGAGACCGTGTACACGGCCTGGGGTCCAGGCGTGTCAATGTGACACGGGTAGGGACACGGGCGTGTCCTAGAACCCGTGCAGTGCTCGGGTTGAAAAAGGGGAAAAATCATGGGGTACACGGCTGGCGACACTGCCGTGTCAGGTGGAACACGGGCGTGTCAGCTCGAACACGGGCGTGTTTGATACCCGTGTGAGGTTCCAGGTGATTCGATTTTGACGGCGAATGAGGCACACGGCCCTGGACACGGGCATGTGCCAGGCCGTGTTCGGTCCAGATTGGGCATTTCAGCCCCGAATCAAAGCCGTTCGTTTCCTTGTTTTGAGATCCAACGACTGGGGGATGTTCCTGAAGGGATATACCCGTGAGTTGACTTGGAAAACCCTCACTTTTCATTCCTTATTCTCTTTCTAAGTCCTTAGTGAAAGAGGAGAGCCAAGTGTAGAAGAGGAGCTAGATCCGCCATTGGAGGAGCTTCGGAGCTCCGAATCGCAAGCCGACTCCGGATCCACGGAGGCAACGCAAGTGCGGTGATTTCCATCTGATTACTTTTCAATGGCGCCAAAGAGAAACTCAAGGGTAACGATCCTCATCTTGAGCATGAGTCGCTCTCTTTCTTTGCATAGGAAGCCCGCTCTCGCGAGTTTGCGGAGAGTTGGAGGCGTTCCTTCGGGTAGATATGTGAAGTCCCCGTTGTTTAGAGTCCGTATGTGAGAACGGACATAGGCATGATGTGTGAAGCCTACCCGGACATGTTGGTCTGGATCAGTGATGTTGCATTGTATAAGGCCGGAGAAGGCTCCGTGCTATTGGTTGTTTTTCGGGATTTCTAAGCGGTAGATTGCAGCAGGGAGCCTTGGGGATTAACCCAAAGGTGCACCCAGAAAACTGGGCGGATACGAGATCTTGCCAACTTGGTGGCCTGAGAGCCAACTTGAACATAACGGGGTTATGTGACTTGTGATGGAAATGGGACTCGGTGGAAGTTTGACCTGCGCAAATGTCTTAAATTGTCGTTGCGACGTGAGCACGGGTTAGATGGAACCGTACCCGTTCTATGTCGTTCGGTTAAAGAGATCTAAAGGCACGTGGCACTTACCGTTGGCATAGATTAGGGTCTTCGGCGGTCTATGGCTTAAATTGTCGTGACCCAGGCCAGGAAGACAAATTGCTCATAGGTTTGGCCGTCTAAGTGGCGGTGGTGAGTCCGGAATGTCAATGGCTTAAATTGACATGACATCGACCGGTTCACCGAGAATGTGCCCTGAGTGCACGGGGCGTGTGGCCGTGCGAGCCAACGTCTGTGATGAAATGGCTATGGTTATATACATTGCTCGCTTATGCTAATGAAATGCAGGGAAGGAGCATCGCCGCCCCGAGTTGGGGGGCGGGATCGTTATAATTTGGTCAGCATTGCTGACCGTTGCCTTGTTTTGCCACCGTGCGGTGGTTTGTTGCTTGCAGGTGCAGCTGGACCAAGCGGTCAATAGCGGGCTAAAGCCCTTTTTGCGAAGCTGGCCCTCGAAGGCCCAAGTAGAAGTGTTTACTGCTTTATTCATGTATGACCGGCCTGCGTGCCGTGGTTTGTAAAACATGTATTATTCAAGTGAAATATTTTGTAAGGCCTTAAGGCCGCTTTTGGGTATTTTTGTATAACATTCCTATTCTCTTTAGTGGACATTCATGCTCCTATGCTGGGTTCTTGTTTACAACTCTTATAAACTGCTTCCGCTAGAATGCTCTGTGTAGGACGTTGAGATTGGTTGGATGGTTTCCATACGTAACCACCCGGTCTGTATGTGGTATATGGCATCGGGCCCCGGCCGGACCTACTGCTATATACTATGCGACGGAAAGGGGGTGTTACACCATGGTACTGAATTTCAGTCTGATAGCATGACAAAACAATGTGAAGAATTTGGGATATTTCAAGAATTCTCTTCACCTAGAACACCTCAGCAAAATGGCATTGCTGAGAGGAAGAATAGGACCTTGATAGAGGCTAGTAGGACCCTATTAAGTGATACATCACTACCAGAATATTTCTAGGCTGAAGCAGTTAACACTGCATGCCATGTTATAAATAGGGCTACCATCACTAAAAGACTCAATAAGACCCCCTATGAAGTTGTGAAAGACAGAAACCAAACCTATCCTACTTCAGGATCTTTGGTTGCAAATGCTTCATACTTAACAATGGGAAGTCTTACTTGACTAAGTTTGCTGCCAAGTCCCAAGAGGGAATTTTTGTTGGGTACAGCAACAACAGTAAGGCTTATAGAGTCTACAACTTGACTACACAAGTTGTAGAAGAATCTGTGCATGTAGTTTTTGATGAGACTAAACTTATTAATGATGAGTTGTCTAGTAGTGTATGCAGCCCCACAGGTTTAACAAAGAAGATGGACAAGCTTACAAAAGAAGAAGTACCTGCTGCAAGACAGCAAGTAGAAGACAGTAGCTGTTATCCAGGGGGAGAACTACATGTACCAATTGCTGATGAAGTTCAAGGTATACAGCATGATTGAAAGTCCACCTAGTGTCAGCTATGTGCACCTATGGGGGGGGGGGGGGGGAATAGGTGACGAATAGCGCTTTTGCGGAATTTACGAACATACCTGCACAATAAAAATAAAAAGCACAGCACACAGAATACACAGACAATTTATAGTGGTTCCCCGACTTGGGTACATTGAAAGATATGGTACATAAACACCTAGAGAGGGGGGGGGGGTGAATAGGTGACCTAAACCTTTTTTGAAACTTTGTTGGCAGCAAAACAGTTATCTCACAGATTTCTACAGCTAACAGCAATAACAAAATATAAACTGCCAATCCACAGCACAGCACAGCACAGCAGACACACAAATTTATAGTGGTTCCCCAATCTTTGGGTACATCCACTTTCCCCCTTCGCCTATCTAGCAGTGTACTAGATTCGGCCAAACTTCTCCACTATCTCAGAACCCAACTAGGTTCCTACACCTCAGGCCCAAAGCCTTACACTCAGCCACCAAGGCCTACACTCAGCCACCCAGGCCTACACTCAGCCAATCAAGGCCTACACTCAGAGTTCTTCAACTCCTACACTCAGGCAACCAAGCCCTACCCTCAGCCTTTATAATATAGGCTTACAATTCACTCAGATCCAATGGATCCTACAAGTTAAAATTGAATTACAATAACTAACTCTACAACTCAGAAAATAAGAGAGGAGTTGAGAGTTTCTTGAAGAGTTCTTGGAAGAACTCAGCTAGATCCAAACTGACTTAGCTTCCTTCAAAGCTTCTTGAGTAGAACTGAATTAGTCTGAATCCTCTGCAGTAGATCCTTGACCTCTGCTTCTTGAGATCCAGATGATTCTGAATCCTTCTTCTCAGCCTTAGTTCCAAAGACTGAATTCTTGATTGGAGCTCTCTCTCTCCAACTTCTTAGATCTGCTGTTGGACAGCAAGATCTTCTTGATTTGTATCACTTGGATAACTTGATCAGCAACCCTTGAACAAATCTCTTAGATTGTTCTGCACTGGGTCAGAACTTAATCTTCTTAACAATACTTCTTTTCAACTTCTTATTAACACCTTATCAACACGCTTTCTGTAAACAGTCTGTGCCTATTTATAGGCCTTCTTCATGGTAACCGGCTGGTCCGGTTCATAACTGACTTCTGACATCTCTGACAAGTGCTGTAAACCGGCTGGAACGGCAGCTGTCATGTCATCCAGTCAATTCTTGAAATTCTCTAACTGTCAGATAGTGTCGAGACTTTCTGTTCTTAAGTGTCGACACTTATAGACCAAGTGTCGACACATGTTGTGTAAGTGTCGACACAAGTCTACAAGGTGTCGACACAACTCCTTATATGTCTCGACACAGATTCTTCTTCAAGTGTCGACACTGAAATCAAGTGTCGACACAAGTACTTGATCTTCTGTAACTTGTTGAATTCTTCTAAGTGTCGACACATCTCCTTTGTGTCGACACATCTTCATGTGTTGAAACTGTCAAGTGTCGACACTGCTTCTTGGTGTCGACACAAGTCTTCAATTTTGTTTCTTCAGCTGAGTGTTCGACACATTCCCTTAGTGTCGACACTTGTACTTAGAATATTTTGTAAACTTTTCTGTTCTTTGCTAAGTGTCGACACAGCTCCTTGTGTCGACACTTTCTTCAAGTGTAGAGTCTTCAACTAAGTGTCGACACATTGTGCTGGGTGTCGACACTTTCTTCAAGTGTTGACTCTTCTGGTTGTGTGTCGACACATTGTGCTGAGTGTCGACACATGCTTCAAGTGTTGACTCCTTTGAGTGTGTGTCGACACATTGTGCTGAGTGTCGACACATTCTTCATATGTTGACTCTGCTGATTGAGTGTCGACACATTGTCTTGAGTGTCGACACTTGTCCTTAGTCTCTGCAGAATTTTGCTGAGTGTCGACACAACTCCAGGTGTCGACACTTTCTGATGTAGACTCAGCTCTTCTAGGTGTCGACACTTCTGCTAAGTGTCGACACAGCTTTTCTGCATTCTTCTTCACTGAGTGTCGACACAGCTCCAAGTGTCGACACTTTCTGTCTGGTGTCGACTCTTCTTCTCAGGTGTCGACACAATTACTCCAAGTGTCGACACTGCTTGTCTGGGTGTCGACACAAGCTTTCTCAAGTGTCGACACTTTCCCTCTGGGTGTCGACACATGGACTTAGAAACTTTTAGCTTCAGTCCAGTGAATACCTAACCTGCACAAGTAACTCAAACAAACATCAAATACATTATGATGTATATCATTGAGTTAGGTGAGGCTTCTTCAAATCAGGTACATTTGACCAATGTACCCAACAATCTCCCCCTATTTGAAGAAGTCATAACCCTTAGTCAATGATATACACCAGTCATAATTAAAAATTAGAAAATGATGTAAAGCAGGTATATGTCAACAGGGTAAACTTAAACATGTAATAAAGCACACATGTATACTCATTAAACATTGCAGAACAAACAAGAAATAGACACATGCTTCTGAACAATCATGAGATATATTTATCAAAACTTGTTCTAACATTGTTTTAATACATTTCCATTATTTTACAAAAATATTTCATATGTAAAAGATTACAACAATGTTTCTTAGTCTAATCTTAGTCTAGTTCTGATCAGGTTCTTTTATAACTATTCCTTTCCCAGCTTGTACTTTGGCCTTTACAGCAGCAGCAGCAGGCTCAGTATCAGCAGTCTTCTTTCCTTTGAGATCGAGCTTATCATCCTTGATCTTTTGCCTTTCAAAGTAATGATAGGGCTTAGGAAAGTACTTGCTAGGCTCCACAGCTGTAGGAGGTAGCTTTCCTAACTTAGCCTTCCTTCTATACTGGACAATGGCTTCCTGCCTGATCTCATGCTTCCTCCATTCAGCTTCTGAGAACCACTTGTTTCTATCAGTAGTGTTGTCTTTAGCAGCTTTCCAGGCAGTGAGAATGATATTTCTAGAGGTAGGGCTCCACTGTTCAAAATCTGGCTTTTGTTCTGCTAGTTCCCTAAACCTCTTCTTTGACAGCCTTGTCTCTTCTTCTTTGTCCAAAGCCTCTTGCATAGCTGCTGTTATAGGTTGAACAACCTTTTCCAGAACAACATTTGACTTTCCAGCAGTTGGGCTATACATTGTGCTTACATCTGCATGAACCATGTCAAAATCTGGAGGTGGATAAATCACTTGAGCTACTTCCTGTTGCTCACCTCCAAGATATGCACTTTGAATCCCTGATTCAGCAACATTATCATCATCACACAGGGGAGGATATCCAAGGGTAGCCCTGATGGAATTTGATATCCACTTAGCATGGTCTGAGCTTGCTTTGACTAACACCCTCTCCCCCTTTATGACTTCTTGTGCAACATGATCTCTTACATCATCTTTCTGGACCCTGATTTGGCTGTCCAAGTACCTGATTCCATCCTTAAAATAAGGTCTAAGCTTTGTAAGCTGTTCAGAAATGACCTTCTGTGAATCGTTGATTGCAGTCTTGACAGCAGCAATTTCATCTTGAAAAGCTTTATCAAATTCAGCCTTTGCAGCAGCAGATGTTGAAGATTCAGCTGGCTTACTCTTCAATTCAGTGACTATAGCATTGTGGGATGCAGTCAAATTATCATTCATCCTTAATTGATTTTCCAGCACATAGCCTTGTTTCAATGCTATATCATCTACTTGAGTCTTGATCTTCTCCTGGTGAGTAGCCAAATAGACTACTGCATTCCCACCCTTGTGGAAGCAGTCAGTCATCTCCTTTTTATTAAGGTTCATTTCAAAGCCTTATTGACTTGATTTCCTGTGCCAGATCAAATTGTAGGGTCTTGTGCCCTTCATCAACATAAGTCTCTATAGCCTTCCTTTGCTCATCCAGCATGAGCTGTAGTGCAATCAGTAAAGCACTATAGTCAGCAGTTGGAGCTTGCTGAACTATAGGCTGTGGGGCAATGGATTGGAGGGCTTCCTTGTAGCTCTGACTTCTTCTCTTGAATACAAAGAGTTTCTTCTTTTTAGCCCTAGCACTCTCCTCATCTTCAGAGGCAGAGGTGCTGGCAATCTCAACCCTATCCTTAGTGCTTTGTGGTTTTTCAGCTTGCACATCTAGTGCCTTCTCAGTGTCTAGCCTTCCAGGCTCTTCCTGAACTTGCAGTTGCTCCCCCTCAGCAGCAGCACCCTTCTCTTCAGCAGCAGCAACCTTGTCCATGTCAAAATCCTCTTGATCTAAATTCAGAAAGAGGTCTTCCATTGTATATTCAGGAGGTGACTGTGCAGGAGAAGTACTGGGTTCATCAACTACTTTATCAGGAACCACTTCTAGGATAACTGATGTGTCTTGGAGAACAACATCTGGTTCTTGATTTGCTTGCTGAGTTTGCTGATGGACATCAGACAAATCAGAATCTATTACAGAAAAATCTAAAGTATTGAGGTCAGTAAGTACCTCTTGGATAATGATTGTGGCTTGCTCACTGTCCAGAGTAGAGGGTTCTTCTACTGCTGGAAGCTCCCCCTGGCTTGGATCCTTATACTTGGGGCTAGCTGGAGGCAGCTCCCCCTGGATCTCAGCTGTCTCTTGAGGAGCAGGAGACTTCTCTGCAGCCACTTCCTCTTGACTATCAGGAGTGAAAACAACTTGTTCTTCACTACCTGAACTGCTGGAGGACTCCTGTGTCACAGGAGCTATCTTCCTCTTCTTCTTTGGAGGTGAATCTTTCTTAGAAACTTGCTTCTCTGGGGTAGGTATTTCCTTAGATAGTACTCTTTCCCACCTGGAAAATATCCTCATATCCATCCTTCTCATATGGTTGATCTTGCTACCAGCAGCATTGCTCATTACCTCTGGTATTGTACCAGCCAGGTAGAGACTTAGTATTCTGCCCAGATTGGGCTTCTTCAGACTCTCCTTAATTTTCTCATACACAACCATTGACCAGTCTGTTTTTAGGTTGAAGATAATTATGGTCATAACACTGAACATGGAGGTTGACACCCTGTCATGCCCTCCAGTCTTGCTGAGTATAACTTTCCCCACAATTTCAGACTGGAATTTTCCTTGGTTATTCATTCCTTTCCTGTTGAATACAGATCCTATCTTCATCTTAGGATCTAGACCACACCAGGTAAGTGCTTCCCTGGTCTTAGATGTAGTCACTTCCTCTTCTGCTTGAATTTTAGGTAGCTGAAGTACCTTTCTCAGAGTTTTGGGTGAAATCTTGACCTTGGTTCCATGCACTCTTGATTTGATTCTGTAACCTGAGTCATCTACAGAAGCTCCAGTAAGGAATTCAAGAACTTCCTTCTTCCATATTTTGGTTGGTTCTGAAACCAAGTACTCCAATCCAGAATCGGTGACTAGGGTTACCACCGATTTGATTTCTTGATCGCCATCGTCGAACGCGCCACGAACCAGTTCATAGCCTTCATTGACGTTCTCCTCGAGCTTGGGAGCCATTAGGGTTTGTAGAATTAGTCTTTAGAAAAGAGAAATGTCGACACAGTAGTTTGGTCTCGAAACTCTGAAAGCGTGTCGACAAACAAAGACAGAATCCTATTTATACCTTTCTGGTTTGAAGACGAACAGGCGGGATGGATTACTAAAGATGTGTCGACACTGGAAATAAGTGTCGACACTGACTTATAATGTCTCGACACTCATGTGTCGACACAAGTTTAGTCAACAGATTTTATGTGTCGACACTTGGTTATGTGTCGACACCACACTACTCGACATGTAGTCGAGACGTTACTTAGAAAATTCTGAGTAAAACTTAAGTGTCGACACCTCATTGGATGTGTCGACACCAACTCGACATGTGTCGACACTAACATTCTGAAGTGTCGACACCAACTTCCTGAAGTGTCGACACCATTTTCCTGAAGTGTCGACACTTACTATTCTGTGTCGACATAGACTTGTCTATGTGTCGACACCTTTTTACTTAGCCAATTTTTAGTTCTGTAAACTTAGTCTAAGTTTATCATACCTAGTTCAATTTTGAACCTATTGAACTTAGCTTCTTCTAAGGGCTTAGTAAACATATCAGCTATCTGATTATCAGTTTTAACATATTCAAGTGCAATATCATTTCTTTCTACATGCTCCCTAAGAAAGTGATATTTAATCTCAATATGTTTAGTTCTACTATGTGATACAAGATTATTAGCTATTGAAATAGCACTTGTAGAAGTCACAGAAAAGTGGAGTTCTACTTACCTGAAATCCATAGTCTTCTAGCTGATGTTGAATCCACAGAAGTTGAGCACATCAACTTCCTGCAGCTACATATTTTGACTCAGCTGTGGAGATAGCCACACTAGTTTGCTTCTTACTACTCCATGAAATGAGTCTTCCACCTGATGGCTGCTCCACATAGACTTCTTCTTTCAAATTACCATTTAGGAATGCTAACTTGACATCCATTTGGTATACCTTGAATCCTTGATAGGTTGCATAGGCCAAGAACATCCTTATGGCCTCCAGTCTGGCTACTGGGGCAAAGGTTTGATCAAAATCAATACCTTCTTCTTGCCTATATCCTTTTGCAACCAGTCTTGCTTTATTCTTAATGATGACCCCTTGTTCATCTAACTTATTTCTGTAGATCCACTTAGTTCCTATAACATTGTGGTCTTTTGGTTTAGGAACCAGGTCCCAAACCTTGCACCTTTTGAACTGATTAAGCTCTTCCTGCATTGCTTCAGTCCACTGTGGATCTTGTATAGCTTCTTCAAATTTCTTTGGTTCTATTTGAGACAGAAAACTTGAATATACTACAGCATTCTAATTTCTGCTCCTTGTCTGAACACCTTGTCTTGGATCTCCAATAATCAGCTCTACTGGATGATCTCTTAGATGCCTGTTGGCTGGAGGCATCCTTACTTCTGGTTGTACTTCAACAACATCTTCATCATGCTGAGTTCCTTGTACTTCTTCAGCTCCTGGTACATGTAGTTCTCCCCTGGATATAAGCCATCTTCTTCTACTTGCTGTCTTGCAGCAGGTACATCTTCTATGGTTAGCTTGTCCATCTTCTTAGTAAGACCTGTGGGGCTGCACACACTACTAGACAACTCATTGTTAATAAGTTTTGTCTCATCAAAAACTACATGCACAGACTCCTCTACAACTTGTGTAGTCAAGTTGTAGACTCTATAAGCCTTACTATTATTGCTGTACCCAACAAACACTCCCTCTTGGGACTTGGCAGCAAACTTAGTTAAGTAAGACTTCCCATTGTTAAGTATGAAGCATTTGCAACCAAAAATCCTGAAATAGGATAGGTTTGGTTTCCTGTCTTTCACAACTTCATAGGGGGTCTTATTTAACCTTTTAGTGATGGTAGCCCTATTTATCACATGGCATGCAGTGTTAACTGCTTCAGCCCAGAAATACTCAGGCAGTGATGTATCACTAAGTAGGGTTCTACCAGCCTCTATCAAGGTTCTATTCTTCCTCTCAGCAATGCCATTTTGCTGAGGTGTTCTAGGTGAAGAGAATTCTTGAAATATCCCAAAGTCTTCACATAGTTTTGTCATGCTTTCAGATTGAAACTCAGTACCATGGTCACTTCTAATTTTGACCACAGTACTATTTAGTTCATTCTGAATTTGCTTGACAAAGCTGTAGAAGACACTAGGTGTTTCAGATTTCTGCCTTAAGAAGAACACCCAGGAAAACCTTGAGTAGTCATCAACAACTACAAAGGTATAGACCTTCCTACCTAAGCTGTGAACTGGCATTGAACCAAAGAGATCCATATGCAAGAGGTATAAGCACCTCACAGCATCTTTGTTCTCAATGCTTTTAAAGGTGGATTTGGTCTGCTTGCCCTTTTGACAAGCTGAGCAAATGCCATCTTTAACACACTTAACTTGAGGACCATTCCTCACTAACTCTTTGCTAAAGAGTTTGCTAATAGTCTTGTAGTTAAGATGAGCTAGCCTCTTGTGCCACTTGACACAATGAGAGACTGTCTCATCAGCTACAAGACAAACAGGAGAACCATTGTTCTCAATCATGATGTCTAGACAGTAGACATTCCTCTTTCTATATCCTGTCAAAATGATCTCTTGATCACTTGACCTCTTGATATGATAACCATTTTTAACAAATGAGATGTGATACCCTACATCACTTAACTGACTTATACTTATAGGTTGTGTTTCAACCCTTTAACATAAGCCACTTGAGTAATGGTAACAAGGTTTGAAGAAATGTTACCAAACCCTTTGATGATTCCTTTTTCAGAACAACCAAAGGTCACTTTAGGACCATTTTTGATTGGAATGTAGTCCTTCAGTAGTCCCCTTGTTCCAGTCATATGTCTGGAACATCCACTATCCAAGTACCATGTTGGGGTATGGCCACTTGGATTCACCTGCAAAACAAATTAATGAACCTTAGAACCCAAAGTAAACTTGGGTCCTTGGTGATTGTTAGTTTGCAACATGACATAGCTACCTACTGGCTTTCCACCAGGTAGCTTGCTACTCCCATTGGCACTTGCATTGTGCCAACAGTCCAAGGCAAAGTGGCCAACTTTGCCATAGCACCAGCATTCAAACTTGTTGTACCTTTGCTTAGGTACAGACTTGGCTATCTTGACTACAGCAGGCTTATTGAATGTTGGGGCTTTGCCCTTGGAATTGGACTGATCCTGAACAGTCCTAGCTGGTTTAATAAAACCCAATCCAGCCTTTCCTTTATGATGAACAAATTCATCAATCAAGGGTAGCACTGATTTAGGTTTTGAAAACCTAGCAACTAGCTCTCTTTCCTTCTGAAGATTGATCTCCAGTCTCTTAATTTGATCATTTTTATAGGTGATAGTTCCCATCTGAATCACAGTAATGTGTTTCAGCCTGGCTACCTCATTGAGCTTTTGATCAAATTTCTTCTCAAAATCTGTTGCAGCTGCCTTGAGATCAGCAATCTCCTTTGCCTGACTTTTGGCTAGGGTCTTGCTTTTCTTATAGGCTTGCAACAGTACTTTATATTCATCTAAGAGCTGATGAATATCTCCCTCAGATTCAGAAGCACTTCCATCACTTGATGAAGATGAATCTGACTCTGAACTAGAACTGGAATCTGAACTTTGAGTTGGACTTTGTACCTGACTAGGTCCTGGCTGCTCCAGGATTTTGGTACTTTCAGTCAATGCCATCAGTCCTTGGCACTGACACTCTTCTTGTTCATAGATTGATTCCATGATCTGCATAAACTCTTCTTCTTCTTCAGCAAATAGCCCTATGTAGGCTTCAGCATCTGTCTCAGTGTCTGAAGAAGAAATGTCTGAAAGAGTCTTCTCATTCTTTGCAACAAAGGACTTCTCCTTCTTTCCTTTGAAGTGAGTCTTCTTTTTGTCACTGGATTCTTTTCTTATCTCAGGACAATCTGCAATAACATGACCCTGTCTATTGCAGCAGTAACACACTATCTTAGACCCAGTTGCCTTGCTAGTCTTTGTCTTTTTCTTGTCCTTCTTTGAAGGCTTCTTCTCCTGATACTGGACTTCTTTCCCTTTGGAAAATGAAGGTCTGGACCTCCACTGTTTCTTCTTCAGGAATTTCTGAAAATGTCTGGTGAATGCAGCAAAGTCTTCATCACTTTCACTGCTTGTAGACTTTGTGCTAACAGACTCATCAGATTCTGATTCAACTACCTCTGGAGGAGGAGTTGATGACTTAGTCCTGCCCTTTCTAGGTACTTCTGACTTGAAGGCAACAGTCCTTTCCCTGTGCTCAGTCCTTGTTGATTTTTCCTCCTCTTTTCTCACTGATAGCTGCATCTCATAAGACAACAACTTGCCAAACAGTGTGGGAGGAGGAATTTCTCCCAACTTTGCCATTTCTCTGATGGCACAGATCTTGGTGTCCCAATCTTTGGTTAGGGACCTTAAGAACTTATCATTCAATTCATAGTTAGTGAACTCTCTTCCATAGGACATGAGTTCATTAACAATTCTATAGAACTTCTTGTAGCATTCAGTGATGCTATCTCCTCTTCCTTGCCTAAAGCTCTCATACTCTTGATTAAGCAAGGACTTCCTATCTTGCCTAACTTCTTCAGAACCTTCCATATAGACAATGAGAGTATCCCACATCTCTTTTACTGTTTTACAGTGAATTAAGTTCTGAAAAGTGGCATCATCAATGGCACTTACTATAATGTTTTGTGCCCTCTTGTCCATAGTGGCTAGGACAATTTCATCCTTAGTCATCTCAGAGAAATCCTTTGGAGTTCTCTGTGTAGCATCCAAAACTGAAACCTTCATGGGCACATATGGCCCCTCATTGACTGTGATGTAGATTCTAGGGTCAGAGGCCTCCATAAATAGCCTTACCCTTTCTTTCCAGATCCCAAAAATTTCCTTTCTGCAAATAGGTAATTTCATGGAACCCAATTATTTATGATTTTCAAAAGAACCCATGGTTCTTGATTTTCTTGAAGCTGTTTTCTGACTTAGACTGTTTCTGCCAAACAGGATCTCCTTTGACTGTTAGTCCTTGTTTTGAGGAACCTGGCTCTGATACCACTTGAAAGATATGGTACCTAAACACCTAGAGGGGGGGGGGGGTGAATAGGTGACCTAAACCTTTTTGAAACTTTGTTGGCAGCAAAACAGTTATCTCACAGATTTCTACAGCTAACAGCAATAACAAAATATAAACTGCCAATCCACAGCACAGCACAGCACAGCAGACACACAAATTTATAGTGGTTCCCCAATCTTTGGGTACATCCACTTTCCCCCTTCGCCTATCTAGCAGTGTACTAGATTCGGCCAAACTTCTCCACTATCTCAGAACCCAACTAGGTTCCTACACCTCAGGCCCAAAGCCTTACACTCAGCCACCAAGGCCTACACTCAGCCACCCAGGCCTACACTCAGCCAATCAAGGCCTACACTCAGAGTTCTTCAACTCCTACACTCAGGCAACCAAGCCCTACCCTCAGCCTTTATAATATAGGCTTACAATTCACTCAGATCCAATGGATCCTACAAGTTAAAATTGAATTACAATAACTAACTCTACAACTCAGAAAATAAGAGAGGAGTTGAGAGTTTCTTGAAGAGTTCTTGGAAGAACTCAGCTAGATCCAAACTGACTTAGCTTCCTTCAAAGCTTCTTGAGTAGAACTGAATTAGTCTGAATCCTCTGCAGTTGATCCTTGACCTCTGCTTCTTGAGATCCAGATGATTCTGAATCCTTCTTCTCAGCCTTAGTTCCAAAGACTGAATTCTTGATTGGAGCTCTATCTCTCCAACTTCTTAGATCTGCTGTTGGACAACAAGATCTTCTTGATTTGTATCACTTGGATAACTTGATCAGCAACCCCTTGAACAAATCTCTTAGATTGTTCTGCACTGGGTCAGAACTTAATCTTCTTAACAATACTTCTTTTCAACTTCTTATTAACACCTTATCAACATGCTTTCTGTAAACAGTCTGTGCCTATTTATAGGCCTTCTTCATGGTAACCGGCTGGTCCGGTTCATAACTGACTTCTGACATCTCTGACAAGTGCTGTAAACCGGCTGGAACGGCAGCTGTCATGTCATCCAGTCAATTCTTGAAATTCTCTAACTGTCAGATAGTGTCGAGACTTTCTGTTCTTAAGTGTCGACACTTATAGACCAAGTGTCGACACATGTTGTGTAAGTGTCGACACAAGTCTACAAGGTGTCGACACAACTCCTTGTATGTCTCGACACAGATTCTTCTTCAAGTGTCGACACTGAAATCAAGTGTCGACACAAGTACTTGATCTTCTGTAACTTGTTGAATTCTTCTAAGTGTCGACACATCTCCTTTGTGTCGACACATCTTCATGTGTTGAAACTGTCAAGTGTCGACACTGCTTCTTGGTGTCAACACAAGTCTTCAATTTTGTTTCTTCAGCTGAGTGTCGACACATTCCCTTAGTGTCGACACTTGTACTTAGAATATTTTGTAAACTTTTCTGTTCTTTGCTAAGTGTCGACACAGCTCCTTGTGTCGACACTTTCTTCAAGTGTAGAGTCTTCAACTAAGTGTCGACACATTGTGCTGGGTGTCGACACTTTCTTCAAGTGTTGACTCTTCTGGTTGTGTGTCGACATATTGTGCTGAGTGTCGACACATGCTTCAAGTGTTGACTCCTTTGAGTGTGTGTCGACACATTGTGCTGAGTGTCGACACATTCTTCATATGTTGACTCTGCTGATTGAGTGTCGACACATTATGTTGAGTGTCAACACTTGTCCTTAGTCTCTGCAGAATTTTGCTGAGTGTCGACACAACTCCAAGTGTCGACACTTTCTGATGTAGACTCAGCTCTTCTAGGTGTCGACACTTCTGCTAAGTGTCGACACAGCTTTTCTGCATTCTTCTTCATTGAGTGTCGACACAGCTCCAAGTGTCGACACTTTCTGTCTGGTGTCGACTCTTCTTCTCAGGTGTCGACACAATTACTCCAAGTGTCGACACTGCTTGTCTGGGTGTCGACACAAGCTTTCTCAAGTGTCGACACTTTCCCTCTGGGTGTCGACACATGGACTTAGAAACTTTTAGCTTCAGTCCAGTGAATACCTAACCTGCACAAGTAACTCAAACAAACATCAAATACATTATGATGTATATCATTGAGTTAGGTGAGGCTTCTTCAAATCAGGTACATTTGACCAATGTACCCAACATACATCCACTTTCCCCCTTCGACCTATCTCCCCAACAAGGGACGACTCGGTCACTTCTCCAACGGGATTGAAATCCAATCCCTGCACTACCGGAAGGAACCCTTCCACACGTGAGAGTCAACACTCCCACAAAACGGGTTGCACCCAACCCTTACAACACGGAACAATCGTTCCTTTACAACAGAATTAAATATAGAAAGTACATGAGATACAAACTTCGTTTGGAGACTACGGTGTTCCTCTTCGTTCGACGACGTGTTCGTGAAGTCAACGAAAAGTTTACAACCTTGGTCTCTCTTGGAAAGGATCTTCCCGAAACCGGCGGCGGCAATCTGAGCGGCGGCTTGGTTCGGGATCGACGGCAACGACGATGCGCGGCAGCAGTACTTCTGAGATCCAATCTTCGTTGCAAAGCAAACTAGGTCTACCAACGGTCACTCTATGATCGGTCGTCTCGATCGATTCGGACGGGGAGTTTTTCCCGGTCAACAAATCGAGAGACAAGGGATCTCTGGATAGACACGTGAGACTCAAGCTTTGCTAAGCTTCTGTCGCCGGAGATCGGGAAGAAATGCGATCAGCAGCGGCGATGGACTTGCGCGAGCGGCGACGGAGGCGGCGGAGAGATTTCACGATTTTAGGGTTGCACTCGCTCGTCTTCTTTCTGTCTAGGTATTCCGTTCAAAATACCCGTGTATAAATACTATAGCTAACTCCAATATGACCGTTTGTGGGACCCACAATAGAAATCCCCAAATCCCGGTCCAGAAATTTAACAGCGGCAGAATCCGGTTCAGGAAGTTCCAGAAAAACGCCAAGTCAAAATCGGTGAGAATCGAAAGTGATTCTCGCCGAGTCGCCGAGAATCAAAGTGATTCTCGACGATTCGGCGAGAATCAAAGATGATTCTCGTCGAATTTGCCTTGGTTGCACGCACTGCTTTAAGCCAGGTCGAGACGGCGAGAATCAACCAGTGATTCTCGCCGAATCGGCGAGAATCACTAAGTGATTCTCATCGATTCTTACTTAGACGCAGAGGTGCTTGCTTAGAAGTTGCTGGATCGAGTTCGGCGAGAATCAACTTCTGATTCTCGACGAATCGGCGAGAATCCCAAGTGATTCTCGCCGAATCGGCGAGATTCACTTGGTGATTCTCGTCGATTCTAACTTAGACGAAATTTCGTCTTTCCACCTATGAGATGCTCCTTGACCCATCCTTGCTCCTTGTCTGCTCCTGCATATTTACAGCCCTGTGCTTGAAAATAAGTGCACTCCAATAGAGAGAGTACACGTAGGCCAACACACTGATCTGCTCAACGAGAGATTACGTCGTGCAGACCCGTGTATATTGACCTACTGCACCCTGACATTGGTGTGCACTTAGCGTGGAAAAACTGCAAGCACAACTAGAAGGATTTTATCAAATACATAGTCTATTGACCTTAGCTTGTCCAGGGGCTTCTTCAAATCAGGTACATTGTGGATACAATACCCAACAATCTCCCCCTATTTGAAGAAGCCTAAACCCTACAAGCTAAGGTGAATAGAGCAAATGAGAATGAAAACCATAAACTGAAAAGAGAGTTGAGTGAGTTATCCATTACTATTACCAATTTCTTGGGAGCAAGCTTGGAGCCACCTTAGCCTTAGCCGAGAGGGTAATCTCCCCCTTTTCGGCTTCTACAAATCGGGGTCTATAGCGTTTTACCCTTTGCTCCCCCTCAGTTCTTGCACGGGCCTGGAGCCTCTGTAGTCTTCATTCCTTATAATTGAGCATCCCCAATTCAGTCTTGAAAAGATTGAACTTGGCCTCGTCTAGGGGCTTTGTGAATATATCAGCAATCTGCTTGTCCGTGGGGACATAACAGAGAGAGATATCTTTGTTCTCCACGTGCTCCCGAATGAAGTGGTAGCGTACTTCAATATGCTTCCATCCTCAGAATGTTTCACTTGAAGTCCTAAGAAACACTTGAGCTCTCCCATACTGCTCATTTCAAACTTTCCTTGCATAAGTTTAGAAAACTTTTTGCAAAGATTGTTCTCCGTTGAGCCGAATATTATGTCATCGACATAGATTTTTACCAGCAAAATCTTGCCTTTGACTTCCCTGAGAAACAATGTTTTATCTATTTTACCTCTGGAGAACTTGTTCTCAAGAAGAAAACTAGATAAAGTCTCATACCAAGCTCGTGGAGCTTATTTCAACCCATATAAGGCCTTATTAAGAAAATAAACGTGATTGGGATAAGTAGGATCGACAAAACCTGGGGGTTGAGCGACGTATACTTCCTCTTTCAGGTCTCCGTTCAGGAATGCCGATTTCACATCCATTTGATAGACTGTGAATCCTTTGTGTGAAGCGTACGCCAGGAACAACCTGATTGCCTCGAGCCTTGCTACTGGTGCGAAGGTCTGGTCGAAGTCAATCCCTTCCTCCTGTCTGTAACCTTGAGCCACCAGCCTGGCCTTGTTCTTTACGATGACACCATGTTCATCCAGCTTGTTTCTGAAGATCCACTTCGTGCCAATCACATTCTGCTTGTATGGTCTGGGAACCAGCGTCCAGACATTGCAACGTTCGAATTGATGTAGTTCCTCTTGCATGGCCAGAATCCATGCCGCATCCTTGTTCGCCTCGTCGAACTTCTTTGGCTCAACCTGTGACAGGAAGCTAAGATGCAATACTTCGTTAACTGTACCTCTTCGAGTTCTGACACCAACATGAGGATCCCCGATGATCTGATCTCTAGGATGATCTCTCACATGCCGGAGCTCTAGAAGTCTGGCGTCTGGAGCTTCAACTACTTCTTGGGCTTCTCTTTCTTCTAAGAGATTTGTCCCATCTTGATCTTCAACATTTTCAGATGACGTGGAGGTGGAAACTTTGACGTACTTGGGAGCGTCATCTTTAGCGGTCTCATCCAGACTCAGCTGTTCAAGTCTAGCACCTGCATCTTCAAGAATACTACTGGAAGAATTGCTGTTAAGCAAACTTCCTTCATCAAATATAATATTTATTGATTCTTCTACCACTAGGGTTTTCTTATTGAAGACCCTATATGCCCGACTATGGGAACTATAGCCCATGAATATGCCTTCGAAGCATTTTTCACCGAATTTAGTACGCGGGTACTTCCCATTATTCAGTACATAGCATCTACAACCAAAAATCCTCAAGTAGGACATGGTTGGTTTCCTGCCTTTCAGTAGCTCGTAGGGCGTCTTACGATGATGCTTGTTGATCAATGCTCGGTTTTGTACATGACATGCCGTATTGACACCCTCTGCCAAGAAGTATTCCGGGAGAGAAGCGTCTTTCAACATTGTCGTGCAGGCTTCAATGAGAGTTCTATTTCTCCTCTCCGCAACTCCATTTTGCTGAGTAGTGCGCGGGGAGGAAAACTCATGAAAGATACCTTGTTCTTCACAAAATTCTGTCATTGCACCAGATTCGAATTCTGTTCCATGGTCACTTCTGATTTTGACCACGGAGCAATTAAATTCGTTCTGAACCTGCTTGACAAAATTAGTGAAGATGTCAAACGTATCTGACTTTCGTTTCAAAAAGAACACCCATGTAAACCGAGAATGATCATCAACTATCACTAGCGTATAGGACTTGCCTCCCAAGCTATGAACTTGCATTGGACCAAACAAGTCCATATGCAAAAGGTAAAGACATCGGGAAGAGTCTTTGTCAGCGATGCTCTTAAAGGTAGCCCGAGTCTGTTTGCCCATCTGGCATGCAGGACATGGGCTATCTTTGATGCACTTGATACTGGGAGCATCCCTTACCAAGTCCATAGAAAACAGCATACTAATTGTCTTGAAATTAATATGTGCCAATCTCTTGTGCCATTGTTCACAAAGAGATGCACTGCCTGTTGCCACAAGGCATACAGGGGTAGATGAATCTAAACTGAGAAAATCTAAACAAAAGATATTTCTGCTCCTAATGCCTGATAATACCGTTTCAGAAGAGGTACGTGAAATTATCAGACATTTATCCTTGCAGAACTTAACGTCATAACCTTTATCACATAACTGACTTACACAGATCAGATTATGGTTTAACCCTTCAACATAAGCCACGTCGGTGATAGAGATTATACCGTTGGAAATCATACCATAACCTCTGGTGACTCCTCGATCTGACCCTCCAAAGATGACTTTGGGTCCATTCTCGACTGGAGTGTAATCACGCAGCAGGCTTCTTGTCCCGGTCATATGCCGGGAGCATCCACTGTCCAAATACCAGATCGGTGTTTTGGTGGCCTTTGGACATTCCTGCAAAACAAAATTAATTTGCCTTAGGAACCCAATCGAACTTGGGTCCTAGATTCCTGGTTAGCACACTCCCCCTCGGTTGGTTAACCCTACGAGTGGTCGGTCTCGCATTGCTAACATGGGGAGTCTCGTAGTTCCTTGGATTAAACCAACAATCCACGGCAAAGTGACCGACTTTGCCACAGCACCAACAGTCAAATCTGTTGTACCTCTTCCTAGGCTCCTGCCTTACCTTGGGAACGGTGGGTACTGCTGGGGCCTTGGATCTAGAGGTGGAGGCCTCATGGTGACAACAGTCGCATGACTTTGTCACCTTCTGTATAACAGGCTTGGCTTTTGGTGCATGCTTTCCATTATGGCCGCTAGAGAACGGACCATAATTTCCTATGTGGATTTCCTCATAAGGTGCCTTGAAGGCACTCTCACCGAAGTTCCGGGGAAAGTTCCAACCGTCATACCGGCTCTTTGGCTTGGCAACCGAGGGCCGGAAATGATGCCCAAATGTTGACTCAAAGTCGTGTTGGTTGCAAGGAAAGTCAGGCTTTCTGAACGCAACATTACTAAGAGGAGCCTTACCCTTTTCATTAGCAGAGGCCTTCTTGGCGGCCTTATTCTTCCTCTGGTTCTTGTTTCTCCTAGGTGAAGAACCAGATACCCCTATATGCCCCAAGCCAGCTCCTTTGGCCTGAGTAGAGAAGGTATCAACGACTGGAAGAACTGTTTTTGGCATGGAGAAGCTCTTGACGATCTTCCTTTCTGCCGCAAGTAGTTCTTCCAACTTGTCGACTTCCTCCTGCTTTAGATCAAGGAGCTTCAAAGACTCTGAATGCTTGGAAGTCAGGTCAAGGTGTTCCTGTCGGAGAGTGATCAAGCTAGTGACCTCTTCCCTTAGGGATACACACTCACCCTTAAGGAATTTTACTTCCTTCTTCTCAGCCTTCAGTCTCTTTCGGCACTCATCGAAAGTGTTGAGCAGAAGCTCATACTTCTCGAGGAGCTCAGCTTCACGGGCTGAAGGGCCATCCTCAGGTTCATCATCCTGAGACTCAGGATCGGAGTCGGAGTCGGAGAGAGGGGTGTGAGCTTTTACCTTCCCAGTAAATGGGGGACATTCTCCTTCTGAGTCGGAGCAACCCACCAGCCCGAAGTAGGCTTCCTCATCATCACTGGAGTCTGAGGAATCAGACTCACTTAGTGTCTTTGGCCTTCTTGTGATGTAGCTCCGCTCCTTCTTCTTATCTCTGGAGGATTTGAGCTCCTCTCCTTTCCCTTTTTCTCTTTTGCTTTGATGGCAGTCGGCCACGACGTGTCCTGGCTTATTGCATCCAAAGCAAATAATGTCAGAAGAACGATGTTTGTTAGGTTTAGATGCATACCTGTCAGAAGAATAATTTTTCTTCTGATGCCTGGAGGAGGAGCTGTCTTTCTTTCTTTGATTCCTCATCTTGAGGAACTTCTTGAACTCTCGGGTGATGAGGGAGAAATCCTCCTCCGACAGCTCTGAGCCGGAGGAGCATGGTTCAGAGTCCTCCTCCTCTTCCTTATTCCTCGCACGGTATGACATCGCACCCTTGCCCTTTCTGGAGTAACTGGCTTTTAGGGCCACAGTCTTTTCTTTTGCAGCAGCCTTCTCTGCTTCTTCCTCTGCCTTCCTGGTGTTCAGCTGAAGTTCATAGGACATCAGCTTCCCAAATAGGATTTGTGGATCAGTTTCTGCTAGTCTGCCAAATTCTCTGATGGCGCAGATCTTTGTGTCCCATTCCTTAGTAAGGGACCTAAGGAATTTGTCATTGAGTTCACCATTGGTGAACACTCTTCCGTAGCCCTTGAGGGCGTTGACAATCTTTATGAAGTTCTCGTATGTGACTCCGATTTCTTCCTTAGGCCCTTGCATGAAGGCCTCATATTTTTGGTTCAGGAGGGATCTCCGATCATCCCTCACTTCATCCGTGCCCTCCATTAGGATGATCAGGCACTGCCAGATCTCCTGAGTTGTCCTGCAGTTGCTGAAATTTTGCATCATGGAATCATCAACTGCGCTCACCAGAATGTTTCGTGCCTTCTTGTCCAGTCCCACGAGCACCATCTCGTCTTTGTCCATTTCAGAAATTGTCTTCGGCACCTTCTTGGTGGGATCGATGGTGGAGGCCTTGGTGGGGACGTAAGGTCCCTCCTCCACGATCATGAAGAGTCGAGGATCGACTGCTTCCATGTAAAACCTGATTCTTTCCTTCCAGATCGGAAAGTTTAGCCTGGTGCATACTGGGATCTTGCCGGAGAACTTGAGCCCGTCCATAGTAGATATTTGTCTTCTTCTTGACACTAGGGGCAGGATTCAACTCAAGGTGTTGACCTTTTTGATGAGTAACCTGACTTTGATACCACTTGAAAGTCCACCTAGTGTCAGCTATGTGCACCTATGGGGGGGGGGGGAATAGGTGACGAATAGCGCTTTTGCGGAATTTACGAATGTACCTGCACAATAAAAATAAAAAACACAGCACACAGAATACACAGGCAATTTATAGTGGTTCCCCGACTTGGGTACATCCACTTTCCCCCTTCGACCTATCTCCCCAACAAGGGACGACTCGGTCACTTCTCCAACGGGATTGAAATCCAATCCCTGCACTACCGGAAGGAACCCTTCCACACGTGAGAGTCAACACTCCCACAAAATGGGTTGCACCCAACCCTTACAACACGGAACAATCGTTCCTTTACAACAGAATTAAATATAGAAAGTACACGAGATACAAACTTCGTTTGGAGACTACGGTGTTCCTCTTCGTTCGACGACGTGTTCGTGAAGTCAACGAAAAGTTTACAACCTTGGTCTCTCTTGGAAAGGATCTTCCCGAAACCGGCGGCGGCAATCCAAGCGGCGGCTTGGTTCGGGATCGACGGCAACGACGATGCGCGGCAGCAGTACTTCTGAGATCCAATCTTCGTTGCAAAGCAAACTAGGTCTACCAACGGTCACTCTAGGATCGGTCGTCTCGATCGATTCGGACGGGGGAGTTTTTCCCGGTCAACAAATCGAGAGACAAGGATCTCTGGATAGACATGTGAGACTCAAGCTTTGCTAAGCTTCTGTCGCCGGAGATCGGGAAGAAATGCGATCAGCAGCGGCAAAGGACTTGCGCGAGCGGCGACGGAGGCGGCGGAGAGATTTCGCGATTTTAGGGTTGCACTCGCTCGGCTTCTTTCTGTCTAGGTATTCCGTTCAAAATACCCGTGTATAAATACTGTATCTAACTCCAATATGACCGTTTGTGGGACCCACAATAGAAATCCCCAAATCCCGGTCCAGAAATTTAACAGCGGCAGAATCCGGTTCAGGAAGTTCCAGAAAAACGCCAAGTCAAAATCGGTGAGAATCGAAAGTGATTCTCGCCGAGTCGCCGAGAATCAAAGGTGATTCTCGACGATTCGGCGAGAATCAAAGATGATTCTCGTCGAATTTGCCTTGGTTGCACGCACTGCTTTAAGCCAGGTCGAGACGGCGAGAATCAACCAGTGATTCTCGTCGATTCGACAAGAATCACTAGTGATTCTCGCCGAATCGGCGAGAATCACTAAGTGATTCTCGTCGATTCTTACTTAGACGCAGAGGTGCTTGCTTAGAAGTTGCTGGATCGAGTTCGGCGAGAATCAACTTCTGATTCTCGACGAATCGGCGAGAATCCCAAGTGATTCTCGCCGAATCGGCGAGAATCACTTGGTGATTCCCGTCGATTCTAACTTAGACGAAATTTCGTCTTTCCACCTATGAGATGCTCCTTGACCCATCCTTGCTCCTTGTCTACTCCTGCATATTTACAACCCTGTGCTTGAAAATAAGTGCACTCCAATAGAGAGAGTACATGTAGGCCAACACACTGATCTGCTCAACGAGGGATTACGTCGTGCAGACCCATGTATATTGACCTACTGCACCCTGACATTGGTGTGCACTTAGCGTGGAAAAACTGCAAGCACAACTAGAAGGATTTTATCAAATACATAGTCTATTGACCTTAGCTTGTCCAGGGGCTTCTTCAAATCAGGTACATTGTGGATACAATACCCAACAATGATGAAGATGCTGAAGAGGTTCAACCAGAAGTTAGGATGCCTCCAGCCAATAGGCATCTTAGAGATCATCCAGTAGAGCAGATTATTGGAGATCCAAGACAAAGAGTACAAACCAGGAGCAAAAACATGAATGCAGCAATCTACTCCAGTTTTCTATCTCAAGTTGAACCTAAGAAGTTTGAAGAAGCAATACAAGATCCACAATGGACTGAAGCAATGCAAGAAGAGCTTAATCAGTTCAAAAGGTGCAAGGTCTGGGAACTTGTTCCTAAACCTAAAGACCACAATATAATAGGAATCAAGTGGATCTACAGGAATAAGATGGATGAACAAGGGGTCATCATTAAGAATAAAGCAAGATTGGTTGCTAAAGGATATAGGCAAGAAGAAGGTATTGACTTTGATCAAACCTTTGCTCCAGTAGCCAGACTTGAAGCCATAAGGATGTTCTTGGCCTATGTAACCTATCAAGGATTCAAGGTTTACCAAATGGATGTCAAGTCAGCATTCCTGAATGGTAATCTTAAGGAAGAAGTCTATGTGGAACAGCCTTCAGGTTTTGTTGATCCAACTCTACCCCATCATGTCTATAGACTTAGGAAAGCTTTATATGGGTTAAAGCAAGCCCCTAGGGCTTGGTATGAAACCCTATCTAGTTTCCTCATTAAGAACAAGTTCTCAAGGGGGAAAATACATAAGACTCTATTCCTTAGGGAATCTAGAGGCAAAGTTATACTAGTCCAAATATATGTAGATGACATTATATTTGGGTCTACTGAAAGCAGCCTTTACAAAAAGTTTGCAAAACTTATGCAAGGTCAATTTGAGATGAGTAGTATGGGAGAGCTGAAGTTTTTCTTGGGTCTCCAAGTTAAACAGACTGAAAATGGTTTATCCATATGTCAGTCCAAGTTCACCCTAGAACTCATAAGGAAGTATGGTATGGATTCATCCAGTACCATGAAGACTCCTATGGGGTCAAGTATGTCTCTGAGCAAGGATGATGCAGGGAAACCTGTAGATGAAACCTTATAAGAGGGATAGTTGGCTCCCTATTATACTTGACTGCTAGTAGAACAGATATCATGTATGCTACATGTGTCTGTGCAAGGTATCAAGCCTGCCCTAAAGAGTCTCATTTGACTGCAGTCAAAAGAATATTGAGATAACTAAAGGGCACTCCTTATCTAGGCCTCTGGTACCCTAGGAATGAGGATTTTGATCTAACAGGTTATTCAGATGCAGACTATGCAGGATGCAAAGAAGATAGAAAAAGCACTACTGGAACCTGTCAATTCCTAGGTGGGAGACTAATTTCATGGAGTAGCAAAAAGCAAACCAGTGTGGACTATCTCCACTGCAGAGTCAGAGTATGTGCCTGCAGGAAGTTGCTGTGCGCAACTTCTGTGGATACAATATCAACTAGAGGACTATGGATTTCAGGTAAGTAGAACTCCACTCTTCTGTGATTCTACTAGTGCTATTTCAATAGCTAATAATCCTGTATCTCATAGTAGAACAAAACATATTGAAATTAAATATCATTTTCTTAGGAGCATGTAGAAAGAGAAGATATTTTATTAGAATATGTTAAAACTGATAATCAAGTAGCTGATATGTATACTAAGCCCCTAGAAGAAGCTAAGTTCAATAGATTTAAAATTGAACTAGGAATGATAAACTTAGAGTAAGTTTACAGTATTGAAAATGGCTAAGTAAAAAGGTGTCGACACATAGACAAGTCTATGTCGACACAGAATAGTGGTGTCGACACTTCAGGAAATAGGTGTCGACACATCTTGAAAGTTGGTGTCGACACTTCTGTCTATTAGTGTCGACACATGCCAAGTAGGTGTCGACACATCCAAAGTGGTGTCGACACTTAGTATTTACTCAGAATTTTCTAGGTAAAGTCTCGACAATGTGTCGAGTTATGTTGTGTCGACACATAACCAAGTGTCGACACATAAAATCTGTTCACTAAACTTGTGTCGACACATATGTGTCAAGACATTATAAGTCAGTGTCGACACTTATTTCCAGTGTCGACACATTTTAAGTTAGCTGTCCCGCCTGTTCATCTTCAAAATTAGAAAGGTATAAATAGGGTTTTGTCTTTGTTTGTCAACACACTTTCAAAGTTTCGAGACCAAACTTGAGTGTCGACACCTCTATTCTCTCAAGACAAATTCTACAAACCCTAATGGCGCCTATGCTAGAGGAGAACGTCAACGAAGGATATGAGCTGGTGCGCGGCGCTTTCAATGATGCTGATCAAGAAATCCAGGCGGTCGTAACCCTAGTTGCCAATTCCGGGTTAGAATATCTAGTTTCTGAACCCACAAATATATGGAAGAAAGAGGTACTCGAATTCCTCAATGGAGCCAAAGTGGATGAATCTGGATACAAGATCAAATCCAGAGTTCATGGAACAAAGGTTAAGATTTCACCAAAGAGCTTGAGGAAGGTGCTTCAATTGCCAAGAATTCAAGAGGAAGATGAGATTACTGCTACAAAGACCAGGGAAGCTCTAACCTGGTGTGGACTGGATCCTAAGATGAAGCTTGGATCAGTATTTCTTAGAAAAGGGATGAACAATCAAGGCAAATTCATGTCTGAGATTGTTGGAAAAGTACTACTCAGTAAGCCAGGAGGGCATGACAGAGTGTCTGCCTCTATGTTCAATATAATGACCAGAATTATCTTCACTTTAAGAACTGATTGGTCAGTTATAGTATTTGGGAAAATTAAAGAAAGTCTGAAGAAGCCCAACCTGGGCAGAATCATAAGTCTTTACCTTGCTGGAACCATACCAGAGGTAATGCAACAATCTACTGGAAGTAAAATTAATCACATGAGGAAAATGGACATGAGATTGTTCTCAAGATGGGACAGGGTGTTGTCAAAGGAGATGCCAACCCCTGAGAAGGTAGTACCTGAGAAAGAAATTCCTCCCAAGAAGAAAAGGAAGACTGCTCCAGTGGCACAGGAGTCCACTAGTAGCTCTGACAGTGAAGAACAAATTGTCTTCACTCTAGAAGAACATGAGGTGAGCCTGCTGTAAAAACTCCTGCTCCTCAAGAGGTTGCTGAGATCCAGGGGGAGCTACCTCAAGCTAGCCCCATCCATAAGGATCAAAGCCAGGGGGAGCTTCCAGTTGTAACTGAACCCACTACACTGGAAAGTGAACAAGCAACAAACATCATACTAGAGGTAATCACTGAACTAAATACTTTGGATTTTCCTATAGAAGATACTAATTTATCTGATGTTCATCAGCAAATTCAGTTGGATACCCAAGTCCCAGATGCTGTCTTGGAAGACACATCTGCTGCAGCTCAGTATGTATCTGATCCAGTGGTTGAAGAGCCCAGAGTTTCTCCAGCTCATTCTCCACAAGAGTTTACAATGGAAGATTTGTTTCTAAATCTGGATCAAGAGGATTTTGATAAAGAAACTGCTGCTGAAGGAGATAATGCTGCTGTTGAGGGGGAGCAAGTGCAGAATCTGGAAGAGCCTATAAGGCAAGAAACTGAGAAGGCACAAGATGTGCAAACTGTAAGGCCTCCAAGCCCTAAGGAGAGGGTGGATATAGCTAGCACCTCTGCCTCAGAAGATGAGGAAGCTGAAAGGGCAAAGAAAAAGAAACTTTATGTCTTCAAGAGAAGAAGCCAGAGTTACAAGAGGGCTCTCCAAACAGTTGCACCACAGCCTATAATTCAACAAGCCCCAGCCATTGATTATAGTGCACTGATGGTGGCAATGCAAATCAAGTTGGATGAGCAAAGGCAGGCCATAGAGAAATATGTAGATGAAGGGCAAAAATCACTCCAATTTGATCTAACCCAGGATATAAAATCAATCAGGTTTGAGATGAATCTCAACAAGAAAGAGATGACAGAATGTTTCCACAAGGGTGGAAATGCAGTGGTGTACTTGGCAACACACCAGGAAAAGATCAAAGCACAAGTGGATGACATAGCATTGAAGCAAGGATATGTTCTTGAAAATCAACTAAGGATGAATGACAATTTGACTGCTTCCCATAATGCTATTGTCACTTAATTAAAGAACCAGGCTGCTGGACCTTCTACTTCTACTGCTGCTATTAAAGCTGAATTTGACAAGGTATTTCAAGAAGAAATCAATGCTGTTAAGACTACTATTCAAGACTCCCAGAAGGTCATATCTGACCACTTAAAAAGCTCAAAACCTTTCTTTAAAGATGGAGTCAGATACTTGGATAATCAAATCAGATTCCAGAAGGATGATGTTAGTGATCATATGGCTAGAGAAGTCATAAAGGGGGAGAGAGTTTTAGTCAAAGCTAGCTCTGATCATGCCAAATGATATCTAATTCCATCAGAGCTACACTGGGCTATCCTCCACTTTGTGATGATGACAATGTTGCTGAATCTGGAATTCAGCCTGCATATCTTGGAGGTGAGCAACCAGAAGTAGCTCAAGTGATCTATCCTCCACCAGATTTTGAAATGGTGCAAGCTGATATTCATCACATGTATAGCCCAACTGAAGGGAATTCTAATGTCATTCTGGAGAAAGTGGTTCAGCCTATATCTGAAGCTATGCAAGCAGCTCTTCAGAAAGAAGAAGAAGCTCTACAAAAGAAGAAGAGACAAGGTTGTCTAAGAAGAGGTTTAGGGAACAAGCAGAACAAAGGCCAGACTTTGAACAGTGGAGCCCTACCTCTAGGAACATTATATTAACTTCCTGGAAAGCTGCCAAGGATAACATTCATGACAGGAACAAGTGGTTCTCTGAAGCTGAATAGAGAAAACATGAATCAAGACAAGAGGCAATAGTCCAGTATAAAAGGAAGGTCAAGATGGGAAAGCTACCTCGTACTACTCTGGAACCTAGCAAGTACTTTCCAAAGCCATACCATTACTTTGAAAGACAGAAGATCAAAGCTGAAGAGCTTAAGAAGAAAGATCTGAAAGGCAAGAAGCCTGCTGATGCTGAAGCTGCTGATGCTCCTGTTCAAGCTAAAGTTCAAGCTGGAAAAGGCATAGTGATTAAGGAGCCAGAACAGAAATAGCTTAGAACATTTCTTAAGTTTACCATGTATTCTTTTGATATAACTCATGCTGTAAACTTTTGACAAAGAATATGACAAAGTATTGGAACAATGTTTTGTGTGATAAATTTGTTGTGTTAAATTTATTTCATAATTGTTCTGTGATGCAATCTATCTGTATATGCATGTTAGTTTTATACATGTGATGTACTTTCCTGTTTACATAATCCTGTCTTTACATCATTTTGTAATTTAATTATGAATGGTGTATATCATTGACTAAGGGTTATGACTTCTCCAAATAGGGGGAGATTGTTGGGTACATTGGTTTAAATGTACCTGATTTGAAGAAGCCTCACCCAACTCAATGATATACATCAAAATGTGTTTGATGACTTTTGAGTTACATGTGCAGGTTAAGTATTTGCAGGACTGAAGCAAAAAGTTTCTAAGTCCATGTATCGACACCCAGAGGGAAAGTGTCGACACTTAAGAAGGCTTGTGTCAACACCCAGATAAGCAGTGTCGACACTTGGAGTCATTGTATCGACACCTGGGATGCAGAGTCGACACCAGACAGAAAGTGTCGACACAAGGAGCTGTGTCGACACTCAGTGAAGAAAAGTACAGTAAAGCTGTGTCGACACTTAACAGCAGTGTCGACACCTAGAAGAACTGTGTCTACAACAAAAAGTGTCGACACTTGGAGTTGTGTCGACACTCAGCAAAAGCCAGCATAGACTAAGTTAAAGTGTCGACACCAAGAACAATGTATCGACACTCAACAGAAGAGTCAGCACTTGAAGTAAGTGTCGACACCAAGAACAAAGGGTCGACACTCAACAGAAGAGTCAACATTTGAAGTAAGTGTCGACACCCAGAACAATGTGTCGACACTCAGCTAAAGACTCAACACTTGAAGAAAGTGTCGACACATGGAGCTGTGTCGACACTTAGCAAAGAACAGAAAGATCAACAAATTATTCTAAGTATAAGTGTCGACACTAAGGGAATGTGTCGACACTTAGCTGAAGTCTCAACAGAAGAATCAAGTGTCGACACAAGGAGCTGTGTCGACACTCAGCAAGAATCAACATAGAAGACTATGTGTTGACACCAAGAAGCAGTGTTGACACTTAGCAGATTCAACACAAGAAGTTGTGTCAACGCAAAGGAGATGTGTCGACACTTAGAAGAATTCAGCAAAAGATAGAAGATCAAGTACTTGTGTCGACACTCAATTTCAGTGTCGACACATGCAGAAGAAACTATGTCGAGACATAGTATCTACAACACAAGTAGTTGTGTCGACACCTTGTAGACTTGTGTCGACACTTACACAACTTGTGTCGACACTTGGTCTATAAGTGTCGACACTTAAAGACAGAAAGTCTCGACACTTTCAGACAGTTAGAGAACTTTCAAGAACTGACTGGATGACTTGACAGCTGCCGTTCCAGCCGGTCTACAGCACCTGTCAAAGATGTCAGAATTCAGTTATGGACCGGAACAGCCGGTTACCATGAAGAAGGCCTATAAATAGGCTCACACAGTTTACAGAAACTGTTGTTCAGATTGTTGTTCAAGTAATTGAAGTAATTCAACAAGTGGTTCACAGAGTTATTGATCAAGTATCAAGACAAGAAGATTTTTCAGTCCAAGTGCAGATCTAAGAAGTTGGAGAGAGAGGGCTCCATCCAAGAAATCAGCCGTTGGAACTAGGCTGAGAAGAAGGATTCAGATTCATTCTGGATCTTAAGAAGCAGAGGTCAAGGATCAACTGCAGAGGGAGACAATCTAATTGAGTTCTACTTTCAAGAAGCTTTGAAGAAAGCTAAGTCAGATTGAATCCAGCTGAGTTCTTCCAAGAACTCATCAAGAAACTCTCAACTCCCCTCTCTTGTTTCTGAGTTGTAGAGTTAACAATTGTAAATTCATTTTTATCTTGTAGGATCCTTTGGATCTGAGTGATTGTAAGCCTGTAATTATAAAGGCTGAGGGTAGGGCTTGAGAGCCTGAGTGTAGGAGATTGAAATCTCTGAGTGTAGGCCTTTGTGGCTGAGTGTAGGCTTTGTTGAAAAGCTGAGTTGTAGGGCCTTGGGCCTGAGGTGTAGGAACCAGTTTGGGTTCTGAGATAGTGGTGAAGTTTGGCCGAATCTTGTACACTGCTAGATAGGCGAAGGGGGAAAGTGGATGTACCCAAATCTTGGGGAACCACTATAAAACTCTGTGTCTGCTGTGCTGTGCTGTGCTTTGCTGTGTATGCTGTGTGATTGCTGTGTAAAAGTAGTTAGAATTCTGTGATATTAAGTGATTGCTGCCATTAAAGTTTAAAAAGAATTAGGTCACCTATTCACCCCCCCCCCCCTCTAGGTGTTTAGGTACTATATCTTTCAAGTCCGCTACTCCCCGCTTGGTACTGCAACACCTATACGTCAATGTCTCAAATGACGGCGGTCAGCTAAACGCCGTCGGCTAACATGAGCGGACCAAATATATTGCACCCACCCCTTTTTCGGGGGCTGTGGCGCGCATTCCATGCAAATAGATAATATACAACTTCCTTGGAGTCTTCTCCGGGAACCCCAGAACATCACCAATCCGGCTCACACGTCCGGATGGGGTTCACACAACATGCCTAAACCCGTACTCGCACTTCCGGGTGCTAACACAGTTAATTGCAGGGACGTACACGTCAACCCGTCGGAGAGCTCCATTCCTCCACCCGTTGGTGGAGAGGGGCTTCCATGCAAATATGGAAAATGAGTGCTTCAACTGCCCAAGTAGAAACATCGTTACCCTTGAAGCGTGCTTGGAGGGGCCGCAACTGCACTCATTGCCCGAGGCTCCACATCTAGCGTCCGTAGTGGTTGTCCATGCACGGATCCGACCTCTGCGGGAGAGTTGAAAATCTCCGAATGATTTTTCCCTCCATGGTCGAGCCTCTCCATGGCCGATCGTACTCCAAGTAACACCGAGGATGTCGATCCCGACCTCCACAACTTCAGGTGCCGTCGGGGAAGCTGATCCCGACTGGCCTAGCTCCAAGCGGCGCCGGGAGAGGAGCTCCCGGCTGACCCTTCTGTAGGCGATGCCAGGAGAGGAGCTCCTGGCCATCCTTGCTGTAGGCGGCACCGGGAGAGGAGCTCCCGGCCGGCCCTGCTGTAGGCAATGCCGGGAGAGGAGCTCCCGGCCGGCCTTGCTGTAGGCGGCGCCGGGAGAGGAGCTCCCGGCCGACCTTGCCGTAGGAGGCACCGGGAGAGGAGCTCCCGGTCGGCCGTGATGTAGGTGGCACCGGGAGAGGAGCTCCCGGTCGGCCGTGCTGTAGGCGGTGCCGGGAGAGGACCTCCCGGTCGGCCCTGCTGTAGGCGGCGCCGGAGAGGAGCTCCCGGCCGGCCTTGCTGTAGGCGGCGCCGGGAGAGGAGCTCCCGGTCGGCCCTGCTGTAGGAGGCGCCGGGAGAGGAGCTCCCGGCCGGCCTTGCTGTAGGCGGCGCCGGAGAGAGAACAGAGAGAGAGAGAGAGAGAGAGTGAGAGAGAGAGAGAGAGCGGAGCTCGGGCTGCCCCTTTCCGGCGGCGGCCTGGACAGAAAACCAGGAGAGGCCCGAGCTCGGGCTGCTGCTTGCCGGCGGCGGCTGGAGAAAGAGAGAGAGAGAGAGAGACGGAGGGGGAGGGGCTCTGTTGTTGGTCCAGGCCGAGAGAGAGAGAGAGGGAGGGGGCTGGGCTCTGCTGTTGGCCGAAACCTAGCTGGGGAGAGAAGAAGATGCCCGATCCCTTTTCCTTTTTTCTTCCTGTCCTGATGCCCGTGCTCCTCTTACCTCTCTTTTTTTTGCTTTTTTATTTCCCTCCCCATTTACCGAGTCATCCCCTGCCCTGCTTTGTAATTTCTTTTTTTTGTCCATTTTTTGTTGTCACCTGCTCTCCTCCCCCTCTTTCTTTATATATAAACATGAACTTATATATATAATATATATATATATATATAATATAATATATATATAATATAATATATATATAATATAATATAATATATATTATAAGCCTATGCAAATAAAACCTCCGCACGCACCCACGAGGACCCGCACGTCTTCGAACGGGGCGGCACTACATTGCCGCTCATATCACGTCCCGAGCGCGTAACTTGGGGAGGATCCCGCTCGACCGGATACGAGGTTGTACAGTACACTCTCTTTCTTCAGGGATGCAGAAAGTCTGGATGATTCACTTATTGCCATGACCTAAACAGAATATGATGAATCTAAATTTTCCATGCATCAAAATTTCACATTTCCATAAATTGTTCAATGCTCAAATATAAATAAGCTTCCATGGAATGACTACAGCATTGATAGAAAAGGATAACAAGATAGCACATACCGTCGGAATTGTCACAATAACAAATTCAGTCGATTCCGTGTCACGAAACAGCTCTCGCACTTTGATCATTCTCTCTCTCAACTGCTCCAGTTTATCTGACTGTACAAAAGAAGAACAAATTTTCACAATTTTTTGGGAATCATATTCTGGTTTTCAAATGAAACACTTACACAAATCATCCCGTTGTTGTTCCTGTCCAAAGACAGATTTAATGGCTGATGTTGCCGAAGTTATCTTCTATTTTAGCTGAAGTAGGAAAGGAAAGCAAGCATGAATTTTTTGTTCCGTGAAAAAAAGCAATATAAGAATAGAACTAAACTCAGACACTAGACCACAGCGCGGAGGTCCGGGTACACACCTGAAAGATTGAAGAGAACTTCCGCTCCCTAACCAATGCTGAAGCACGACATCTTAGAGGGCACTTGAACGCAACCAAAGCTAACCTAATGAGAAAAAAGTCAAAGAATCTGATCGTCGAACAAAGTTGTTCCCTTTGCGTTCGACGAATTTCGAACTGAAATCGTCGAACGGAGTTGTTCCCTTTGTGTTCGACGATGTTCGAACTTTTTTCGTCGAACGGCCTTTGCATTTGGCGATCTGGCTGTTTCCTTCCTCCTTCTCGAGTAGTTTTCCTGCTCCCGAGATCTTTGCCTTTCTGGTAGTCGAGAACTGCTCTGGTTCCCGAGAGGTATGTTTCCTGTTCTCGAGTTATGCTTCCATGTTCTCGGGAATTGCAGTTTGGTTCTCGAGATAAGTATCCGTTCTCGAGAAATTGTTTTCTGCTTGTTCTCGGGATGTTCCCCTACTTCTTCTCTAGAAGCCCGGTTCAACTCCCTGTTTCATCTCTTAAGTGCGGTTATCGTAATTACCCTTAGAATATAAATACCCATTTCTTCTTCCTACTTCTATTTTTAGACTGATTTCTTGTTCGTCTTTCGAACCAGAGCGGCTTGAGAATGAGTTTTTTTCGTGATTCTTCCGGTGGCCGCCGACGGTGCTCCGGTGCTAGAAATATTCAACCGAATATAAATTCGGAAAGCTCTGACGAGAGCTACGCAGTGCAAAATTAAAATACTATTTTTAGGTATGGAAAAAAGTGTTTACGTTTGCTAGAAAATAGTATTTTAATTTTAGAAAGATGACAAGTATGAAATACTAGTTGTTATTCTTGTATAAGTTAAAATATCTAATATGCAACTAGTGGAGTTGACCATATGTAGTTAATAGGGGCTTGTTTCTTTCCGGATGATTTAATCATGACCTATTTTCCCTTATAGTCTTGTTCATTTGGGGTGCTTTGTGGCACGTGATGCTTCACGTAAGTGTTTCTTTTTGGCTTTTGTACATTTCTGCTGTACTTTAATTAAGTATTTTTCCTTTGGCCTTGGGCTGGTACCTCTCGACTTTGTTTACTTTTGGCTTACTTTCCGTCATTACTTCTAAATTCTTGCTGAGGTGTTCTGTCTTTGGAATGCCTCAGGTTCAGAGCTGTAGCTGGTAGCCGTGGTAGTTTTTGGAGTTTCTGAGCAGCAGTGTTGGTTGTGTTCTTTGCCTCGCTGTAGTGAGGTAGTTTGTTGTTTCTGTTTATTCACTAGTTCAGACATACTTTTCTTTTATGGGTTCGTGTCAGTTTGTTGACGCCCACAAGATTGTTATTTTTGGATACTTGCTAGCTGCTTAGCTTTCTTTATGTGTGTTTGGGATACTTGCTCTCGGGGATGTTTTATGTTAGCAATGCATGTTAGATATTTTTAACTTATAAAACCATATTATTAGTACATCATACATGAAGTCTCTTTAAAAATTAAGTCACTACTTTCTGGTTAGCGTAAAGACTTTTGGCTAAATTCATTATAAATCTTAGGTCTTGCATACAATGAGTTGTTCCCTGGGGGACGTTTACACTCATATAGGATGTTTAATCTCATAATAGAAGTATTTTCTGCTGGGTATAAATAATTTCTTTGTAAACTAGATCTGCCACTAAGCCGAGGGATACAACTAACTACTGTACTTAAAATTGATTTTAACTCTAAATAACTTAAAGAACCTTTCTTCGTGGCTAAGTAGGTGTTTTGCCTGAGCGTCCGCAATTTTCCCCTACTGACGTGGCATCATGACGCGCATTTTTCCCTTACTCTGATATACTTATTTGGTGGTGAAAATACGGGTTCTTGATGCTCTTAAGAACAAAAAGGCTAAGGTTATGCTTTGCTAGCTAAGGGAATGAGATCTCGTTGTTAAATACAAGAGCCCAAGTAAGATCTATTAAGAGGAAAGTGAGACGCTCTTTTCCATCCAAATAAAAGCTCGTTCATGGCTCCGAAATAGATTACTAGGGTAACGATCTTCCTTCTTGGACAAATGAAGTCCTTATTTTGGCATGTGCATGGAATACCCCACGAAAAGGTGGAAAAACAAAGGGAATTCCTTTGGGTCGATTCGTGAAATCCCCAGTGAGTCTTGCATATAGATCCGAAAATGTGTAGTACAGAATAAGCATGTTGTGTGAAGCCCATCTAGACAGGTTGGTCTGGATTAGTGATGTCTATTTTGCATGTCGGAGAAGACTCCGAGTCTAAACGAGTAGTTTACGGGGTCTGTGGGGTTATACTTGTGACCAAAGGTAACAGGAAGTACTGATGTTGCACTCTAGGAAAATACACTCAAAATTCCACGGTTTCAAGACCAGTTAGATATTGTCGGGCGATAGTGAGTATCGTCAATGACGATAGCTCTTGGTGAGCTATTTGTGCAGTTTGATATGAAAAGACCAGTGTTTCTGCCACTGCAGGATGCTGCAGAGTTTTGGGTTGAGATTGGGTGAAGAGAGAGAATTTTTGTTGGTCCCGGCAAGCGATCGTGACAAACGGTGGCAATAACTACATTTTGATTGTAAAGATAGTCTCTGGGAGAATGTGAGGCTAATCTGTGAGCTGTGAGCTCCTAAAGCACAGTGAGCCGAACAGACAGGGGGAAGCTTATCTGCATCATACTAGACATTGATTTGACGATTTGAGCAACATGAAAGGCTGAACAGTATCTGTGTTATGGTTGTCTAACTCGTGTGCCTAAGTTATTGGCATTCGTTAGGATCACATAATGAAAGTCTTATGCTGTGCGCCGTTAAGAATAAAGACTCAGGCTGGGGGCCGTGAAGACTTGAAATGCTCAAAGTGAACCATTATGTTTGGGACCTCTGAACGGTGGTGGGACCCTGGCAACAGGTACACCGAAAATATGCCCTGAGTGCACGAAATGTTTTGTCGTTGAGGCATTTGTTTGTGATATATTGAACTATGCGTGAGTGCACATTATTGTGATATATCTGCTTGTGAAAATGCTATGCCTGTAGGGAAGGAATACCATTGCCACGAAAAAGGGTTAGGGTCGTTATAAATTGGTCAGCTGAATGTTGACTGTTTCCTTGTTTGCCACCCTTGTGGTGAATTGTCCCTAAACAGGTGCTGGAGAGCCGAGCGGGAAATAGCGGGCTGAAGCCCTTGCTGTTATGTTGGCCCTCGAAGGCCGAGTGAAGAAGTATTATTGTTTTCATGTGTGCCCCGCCTATGCACCGATGTTTGTAAATCACACTTGTGGAGTATAACTGTAAGGCATTAAGGCAATAACTTTGGTGTACTTGTCATTAACGTTCCTGATATATATATAAATGATGTATTTTATATATAGTGGACATTCAGTTGGTACGAGTTCATACAACCCTAAAGCTTCCGCTTGAATGCTTTGAGTTAGGATTCGAGTAATTCCTTGATATTAACCTGTAATCCCACCATCTGTTTGTACAATATGGTGTGGGGCCCTGGCCGGACAAATTCATGCAAGTACTCCTCAACCTTATGCATTCCTCAGATTCAACCGATTTTATGATACCGCGTGGTGGTAGACTGCTACCGCGTGCCTGTAGTGTCAAGCATTGATAGAATCGAGATGATCTACCGCCTAGCGTTAGTATTATCACTGGCGGTAGCATGGTAAATTAAATTGACAGAGCTATCGGTATGTTACCACACGGCGGTCGTAGCTAGTGCGCGACGTTAGTGTGGGTGATAGTTTCATAAACGACATCTGGTACGGCTTGGCGGTATTAACCTATTGCGTGGTTGATGTCTAAAATTCGTTTCAAAAATAATTTTGAACTAGCAATCCAATGAAGGCAAGTATACCTATCGAATTGTAGCAAGGGGACACAAGTGTCATATTGAAATCCGGGAACCTTTGAATAATTGTACTCACACGAATTACTGTTATCTTATCGAAATATATTTTAGGGCTTGCGTGGAAAATTAGAAAATGAAAATTACTTGCAAATAAAGAGATGGGTTTAAACGATGATAAAAAAATAGTACTTGATTGTGAATCACCTCGATATAAGTTAATCAAAAACTGAAATAACAACCTAAGTATTAATAAGGTAAAGGACCTTGACCGTGGGGGTTCCCAAAGCTCGAACACGCATCTCTCAGTGACATGCCCAACTGAGTTTAAGAAGATCCGACCAAACTCTTGTCTTGTATTCAGTAAAGTTCGCCTTAAGTAATGAAGCCCTCTATTGGATTTCACTCCAATCCGGGAGATTTACGTCATCCTATCTCGAGGGGTGCGTGCAACCCTCTTTACTTTTGAGTGTTCACTTAAAACAATGAGCCTCTCGGCTAGCAAAGAGGGAAAACCTAAACAGAGACTATATATCAATAATATAGTTCCATTCGAAATAAATCAAGAGTAAATCAAAGCCCTAAGCCCTAAAAAGAAGAAGAATGATAAAGCATGATAGCTGATTAACTCATCCTCGGATCATCAAGATCGAGTACTATGAGGATTTAGTTACTCATGGTGTAGAGAATGAAAATCCTATTAAGAATATGCATAATAAGAAAGAGAGAGAGAGAGAGAGAGAGAGAGAGAGAGAGAGAGAGAGAGAGAGAAAGGAATATCGAACTATTTTATTTCTTATTGGAAAGAAATTACCAAAAGGAACAAAGGACATTACAAAGAGTGTTTGCAAAAAGATTACAAATAAGATAAACAAGATTGCAAGAACGTTAAGAAATGAAAATATTAAGCTAAAACACTCTGAAAATAAACTCTCAACAGCTCTATATAAGGCTCAGATCTCTCTCAAATAGTTGGAGCTTCTGCTATTTATAGGAATTTTTTCGGGAAGTACACGCCCCCCTGACACGCCCGTGTAGCGGGGCGTGTCAGCGCTATTGATTTTGGTGGATGAAATTAACGTCTGGAAGTGATTGACGTGGAAGTTGGGTTACACTCCCTGATGACACGACCGTGTAGGAGGGGCACGTCAGTTGCGCCGTGACGGTGGAGTGGGGAAAATTCGCAATGTGGTGATTTTTCAGGACTTGGAGGGACACGCAGCATAGACATGCCCGTGTGAGGGAGGCGTGTCAGTTGAATTCTTCTTATACGTTGACCGGGGCGAATCTACAGCGGATTTGGTTACTTGCTTAGAGTACATGCCCGTGTAAGGAGTACACGACCGTGACCCATGGGAGTGTAAGGTTGATTATTCTAGAAACAAACCTCGGACCGTTGCTTCATTCCACTCGGGCTACATGCCCAAAGTACACGCCCGTGACTTTTGTACACACCTGTGACCTAGTGTACACGCCCGTGACTTGGTACAAAACGTGGAAAATGTCATAATCCTAAAAACCAAAAAAAAATTATGTTAGAATAATTTTCATAAAAATAAACTAAATATGGGATAATTGCATACGTTTAAAGTAATAAAATTTTAACTTTTTCCCTAGTAAATTAAACTAGAAAAGGCATTATCAAATTCCCCCAAGCTTATGCTTTGCTTGTCCCCAAGAAAGGATATACTAACTTGCTAACATAAAAGTGGCTAATCAAAATGTTCTAATTAAGCTAAACACAAGTACCCTGCGAAATTCTAAGTAGAGATAAAATGAAAAGTAAGTCTAAAGAAAGTAATTAAACATGATTTAACAATTTATAAACTTTGCTAACAAAAATTATTCATCCAAAATTTTAACCAAACTACTTTTAAATAGATTTAAGTAAGGAAACAAGTGAGTAAGCGCATTGAGTTGTTACTTGGTCCAAGAGACACATTATACCTATATCAATCAAACAACAAAAATTAAATTCATACCCAAAACTTAACTAATCTAATTTTCTTCTCTACCTAGCTAATACACAAACCTACGAGCATGAATCAAAAGGACTTATTAGGACCAAAATGTTTGTCTTAGGTAAATAATTAGCAGTGGAATTCAAATATAAACATGGTGGCTAAAATCACACTAAACCAAAACATGAGTTTCAAAAATTTTAACATAAAGGGTGAAAATCAAATATAAACAAATTTTTCATTTTTTTTATTTTGATATAACAATAATTTTTAATTTTTTTATTAGTGTTTTTTTGAAAGGGAAGGCCATAATAATTTTTTTCTTCTTTTCGAAATTGGCCAAACAAAAATTGAAACTTATCTTTTAAACTCATGCAGGTATGTATCAATATCAGCCTCACCCTGCACCAGGCGTTGAAACTCGTTCTCCATCGCAATCCGCTGCGACACCGACAAATACTTGGCGAGAAACAATCTGGAGAATTCCTCAATTGAAACCTCCGCTAAATCTCGACCTGCCAAGTGATGTACCTCCATCTCATCCCACCATAGTCTCGCATCTCCTTCTAGCAAAAAAGTGGCTAGGGTCACTTTCTGCTCCTCTGTAGTCCTGATTGTAGTCACGATCCTCTTTACTCAATCCAACCTATATTCCGCCTGCATTGGGGAAATCGCCCCACCAAACGTAGGTGGATGAAACTCCATAAAGCTTTTTAATGACTCATTCGTGGCTTGCTCCTCCACCACAACTGCCGCACACTATTGCCTTGCACCAGGCCGTACTGGCACCCCTGCAGGCCTTGCCTGCTCAGTCGGCTGTGCCTCTAACACCGCTAGTACCTTTTCGGTCACCACCCTTATGGTCTCTGCCGAAGGAAGCGTAGGCGCTTCAACGGGTGCTGCACTCTCATCAGATCGTTTGGGAACCGCCTGCCCAGCACCACTCCTCGCCACCTAGCAATGTATAAAACACCATTACTCAGCCGTGTCATAACGATAATTATACATTGACTACACACTCATGCCCCTTACGTGCATGAAATACATTCCCAGTGGACATTCGTGAGTTCAATTATATTCTCGCCTCCCAAACAATCTTAACTGGCTCTGATACCACTTTGTAACGCCCCCACTCGTCATGTGGCATATAACGGTGGGTCCGGCGGGGGCCCCACGCCATATGTCACAGACAAGTGGCGGAATTACTTGTGGAAATCAAAATCTACTCGCATCATAACTCAATACATTCTAGCGCAGCATTTTAAGTTATCATGAACTCAACTCAAAGAATGTCCACTACTATATAAACTTCACATTTATATATCCAAACCAAAAATGTATTACAACTCACACACACATGGCCTTAAGGCCTTACAGGTTCCTCTTTACACAAATACATTTTCGTACATCGGCACACAGGACAACCATACATGAAATCCAAACACGCTTCGCACGGACTTCAAGGGCCTTTAGCTGCAGTCCATCCATTCCGCTCATTTCAATTCAAGCAGCAACACTTGTAATTAGCCATCCAATCCAAAGAGGAAAACAAAGTAACGATCAGCATTAGCTGACCGATTATAACGACCCTACCCCTTACCCGGGGCAGCGGTACCCTCCCTGTATGCATTGCCATCATATTCCATTTCAATCTACCAATCACAACATATCACAAACGTCGGTATCCACCATACGCTACATGCTCTCAGGGCACCTTTTTGGTGAAGCGGACATACCAGTCATTCACAGCCAATCAGAGGTTTTTAACTTGTTAGCTGGGCGGTTCAATCCAAGTCCACCAGCGCGGAGGCTGGCGACATCCCGTCCATACTACTCAGAGGTACTAACCTCCAAGCATCCACAAACATAACAAGAGCAGATCGACCCACCCACGTGGTGTCGCAAGCCGGGTTAATCGCTGCTCCCCGGGCATTACCACCGATCGACCCCTCACCTATTTCCTGATCGACCCACCCTTGTGGTGCAGCAAGCCGGGTGCTCGCTTCCCGGACATGCCACCAATCGATCCCTTCTCTATCTAGATCAACACACCCTAGTGGTGTAGCAAGTCGGGTTTATCTCGCTCTGTAATGCCCCGTATTTCTTTTTCGTTGAATGATTACATACGCTTGATGGGCGTTACGTTGGCTTTGACCGTTGTTTGAGCATGGTTTTCCCGCGGGCTTGCGAGTGGCTGTTTTGGTAGACGAGTTGCACGATTCCCCAGCAAGCTGGAGTCCAATTTGGGGACTCGGTGAGGCCTCTTAGGGAATGCTTGCACTTTTTCGAGCCCGGGTAAGGTTGCTCAAAACGGGTTGATTGCATGGAAGGTGTACAGAAAACAAAAAGGGGTAAAAAGTCCTTAAGGAAAAAATGGTCTAGGACGAGAAAGAAACACTTTTCAAAACAGTGAAAAATGGTCATTTTTTTGTGACACGGCCTGGGACACGGGCGTGTCCCGGGGCTTGTCCAGCTTGCGGTTTGGCTTTGTGGTCGTCGAACTTCGTTCGACGAAGTTGCGGGAGGAACACGCCCCCCGACACGGGCGTGTCGGGGCGTGACCCAGGGCGTGACCTAGGGCATGACCTCCTTGTCTCGACGAATTTTCTTGCGTCGAGTTGACCTCGACGAATGGGGTACACGCCCCGTGACACGGGTGTATCACGGGCCATGTCCCGCTATGTCGAGTGTCGAGTGTCGAGTGTCGAGTGTCGAGTGTCGCGTGTCGAGTGTCGGGTGTCGAGAGAGGGGACACGACCTGTGACACGGGCATGTCACAGGGCATGTCAAGCTTTGTCGAAGTGTCGACACATTTGGTCGACAAGATGTCGAGACACGGGCTACACGCCCTAGGTCACGGGCGTGACCGACCCGTCATGGGCGTGTACCCGACCGTGTACCTTGTGGATAAGCTGGAAATTGTTGGCGTCTGCGCCGCTTAAGGTACACGCCCTGTGACACAGGCGTGTCACAGGGCGTGACAGGGCCGAAAATCGACTTTTTCCAGTTTTTTTGTGCCGTTCATTTCTCTGATTCTGGATCTAACGGTCCAGCTCTGTTCTGGAGGGAATACGGCCGAGAAAGAGATTCTTTCTCCTCACTTATCCCTTTCTCCATCTTCTTCTTCATTCTCAAAGAGAAAGCAAGGGAGAAAAGCTAAAGCAAGGCAAGGAAAGAGAGGAGCAGCCGTCGCGGTGTCATCTCGGTTCAGGCAAGCGGTGTTCTTCACCCTTGCCAATCTTGTTTTCTTGTTCTTTGATTGTGCAAGTTTAGCTAGCTTTCCTCTTTCAATTTTAATAGCTTGTTCAATTTGATTAGCCTTGTTACTCTTGTTTTTATTTAGTACTCACAAACATGAAGCCTCTTGTTCCTTCAAGTCTTACATACTTATCGCCTAATTATCGAATTTTCCCTATGCTCAATTAATTCTTATGCTCATTTGATTCATGTAGCCTTTCTTGTTCATGTAGTCATAATCATGTTAGAATAAGCTTGTTGGTTTGGTTAGCGTTGTCCTTTGTGGAGTAAGTAGAAATCCAAACGCTAATAAGTTTGACATAACATGGGTAATGTGTGGTCATGAGTGAGGACGATGAAATGAAACGTGTTTCGCTTGGGTTATGTTGAGTTTTGCGAGGCGAATTGTGAACCATGGCAGGAGCATTTGTGTACGGATTCGGTAAGGGTTGGTGTGGTTTCAGCCTTGGTGGCCACCGGGTTTTGGTTTGTGGTGTAGAGCACCGTTTTGTCCCCGATTTGGGCTGGCTTTTATTGGTGCGTCCCACTTTAGGGCCGCCACCAAAAGACCCTTGCGGAATCGACCTTCACTACTGCTTATGTTTCACTAGTATAGGTGTTTCATGTTGTCAAGATAATGGAATGGGCGTATAGATTGCCTTTTTGCTCCTGCGGGTTATGTTTCACTAGTATAGTGACTTGATGAGAATTGCACGCACTTGGTGTGTTTTACACTTTGGGTTGATAGTGTTTAACACTTGTTTTCTACCTGTTCTTTTCACTTGTTTTACATGAAAAAGTGATACGGGGTCGGTAAGCCCATTCGTCATATTTTATGAACTTTATACTCTATTGTGTAGCTTTGATGATTGCTGAGGTGTTCTTTATTGAATGCCTCAGGTGCAGGTTGTAGTCGGTTGAGCGGCTAGTGCTTGGGTAGAGTTTCTTTGGAGCTAGCCGAGCTACTTAGCGAGGTAGTTCTTTACTTTGTTTTACAAACATACATGTTCCCCAATGGCTTCGTGTCAGCTTGTTGGCGCCCATTGGTGGCTTTCTTTACTTGTGATATATGAATGCTAGACTGCTAATGTGACTCATTTGGATGAGATGACGTCTCCTTGCTCTTGGGAAGGATTTATGCTAGGTTGCATTAGATATTTTCAAGACAAAACAAAACTATTATCCTATATCATGCATACATGTTTTGATAAACTAAGATGTATTTGTCAAACAACGTACAAAAAGGATGATTTCTTATATGATTATAAATCTAGGATGCATATAGGAGATCGTCATAAGTAAACTAAAGTATTTTCCGCCGCGTACAAACACACGTTTTGATCCAGAAGGCCGAGGGATACGACCATCAAACTAAACAGTTTTCCTGCATACAACTGATGGTTTTCAACTACTAAAGGAAGCGTCGAGCGTTTGCCTGAGAGTGTGCAGTTATCCCCTGCACGACGTGGCATCATAACACGTAGGTCCTCTTACTCTGATACGATATACTCATTGAAGAAATGCGGGATGTGACAGTTGGTATCAGAGGGATGTTTGCTTGACAATTTGTCGGGCAAACTTTCCTTTCGTAAACATTCGTAGCATCATCTCATACACACACCGAGGTGCCATCAGTACGTCTTGGCCGAAGCACGAACACTATACTCATGGCATGAATAGAAGTATACGGGGCATATTATGTAGTATGAGATGCATAATATGTGGTTGTATATGGATCCACCATAGGGGCAACATGTGAGGGTAATGTAGTATGGGATGCATAACCTCACCACATGGATGCGACTAGCGCGTTTTCGTTTCTTCGTTGCATGCAATGCTATGTAGTATGGGATGCATAGCATTGTGATGCGTACGATCGCTCATGGCATGCATTAAGGCCTTTTCTAGACTGCATAGCAAAGCACGCATAACATAACATTGCATGAGCACAACATGCCAAGCTAAGATTTACATGATGACACCTGTACACACATGGTTTTGGGTCAACGAAATGCATGCATTCATGGTTTAGGCGCAAGTTTGTGGGATGACAGTGAGTCATCTCAGGCTAGGCATAACATCATTCTCAAACTCCCAGAGCAAGTTAGCAGTTGATGTTCATATTTCTACATGTATTGTCTGTACATAACATTTGTGTGTTTTGTTGGGTTGGAGCTTGATAAGGGTGAACGTGTTTGTTGGATGTCGAAGCGTCCAGTGACAAGGCAGACTCCCCAATCTGAGGGCGAATCTTCGGGCGCACAGAATAATGCCCTGATGGATAGTCTACGCCAAAGTAATGAGGCTTTGACGAGGCAGGTGCAGGAAGTGCAGTCCCAGCTCCAAGCTATGTCATCAGCGATGTCTGGGCTAGCACCAAGAGTGCAAGAGACTTTTAGAGGCCCCACTATTTCTACTCCTTCCGTGGCGTTGATACCCCCAGTTGTGGTTCCTCTTGCGATGACTTTTATCTCGTAGTTTCAGCGACTTGGACCACCTACCTATGATGGAAAAGCGGACTTTGTGATGTTGGATGATTGGGTGATCACGTTGGAAGAGATGTTTGTCTATTCTGGCATTACCGAAGACCAGAAGGTGATGCTTGCAGCCTACCAACTAAAAGGACTGGCAAAAAGTTGGTGGTTGCGAGAAAAAAAAAGCCTAATGGCGGGATGTTCGTGGGAAGCCTTCAAAGAAATGTTACGGTGCAAGTTTCTACCGTCAATTGAAAGGGACCGCCTGATGAATGACTTTTTGTACCTGAAATAGAGGAAACTCACAGTGAGTTAGTATGAAATTGAGTTTAGTAAGTTAAGTCGGTTCGCTCCGAGCTTGGTGACTACGGAAGCGGACCGAGTGAAGAGATTTCTTGGCGGACTCCGGAGCGATGTTCAGCAGTTTGCAAGAGCTTATGGAGCGACAAGTTACACCAGTGTGGTTGAGGCTGCTTTAAAGGTGGAAGCTATAGAAACTGCAAAACAAAGAGGGCAGCTGATGAGGAAGGATAAGAGAAAGCTGGTGGGAGGGAAAAACTCCCAAGAATCAGACATAAGGAAGAAGAATAAGGAGACGTGTAGCTTCTGTGGCCGGTCAGGCCACCCATTTGAGAAATGTTTCAAGCGGTTGGGGATGTAGAAGAAGGAGCAGGTACACGCCATTCAGGGTGCGCCAACCAGAGACTTGGAGTGTACAAGTTGTGGGGGAAGAGGTCATGATGTGGGCCGCTGCTGGGTCAAGGACAAGGTGTGCTTTCAGTGTGGCAAACAAGGACATCTCAAGGCAAGGTGCCCACAAAACCAGCCCGTGCTGCAGCCAATGCCACTCAAGGCTTTGCCTCCGCCTCCGCGTTTGGACAAAGGAAAGGGGAAGTTAAATGTGATCTCTTCAGAGGAAGCCCAGATGTCCCCTCAGGTTATCTAAGACTCGATTCCTTCCTCTGGTTCACGTTTTGTTTATGACTTTTACGCGTAGTTCTTAGCTACATATGTACCCTTATAGGAAACTTTAATGTAAAGAACCGTTGGGCGTGTGTTCTCTTTGATTCTGGCGCGACCCATTCATTTGTGGCTCGAACCTTTCTGGATCGGTATCGTTTGACACCAGATCGAGTGGGGAATGCCTTTTTGGTGCGGTTTCCTTCCGGTGCTTCTGTTGTAGCAGACTGGGGTCTTCTTGATTGTCCCATTTTGTTGGGGGATTTCTTAGCGAAGGCTGATTTCAAGGTGATCGATTTGAAAGATTTTGACGTCATTCTGGGCATGGACTAGTTATCCCGCTATGACGCCGTCATCCAGTGCAAAGGAAAGCGCTTGGATTTTATCAAGGACAATGGTCAGCCGGGAAGTGTTTATGGTGATTCATGCCAGGATTCTCCAGGGATTTCGGAGGTATGTGTTCGGACGTTGTTTGTTTCCGACTGTTTTGCTTGTCTGGTCTCAGTTGTGGGGACTAGTGTTGTTTTGCCTTGTTTGGAGGAGATTCCTGTTGTGCGTGAATTTCCAGATGTGTTTCCTACTGATCTTTCTGGTCTTCCACCTGATCGTGATGTCGAGTTTGTCATTGATTTGGAGCCGGGTACGCGGCCTATTGCGAAAGCGCCGTACAGAATGGCCCCGCGCGAGCTAGCATAGTTGCGTACCCAGCTGGATGACTTATTGGCAAAGGGGTTTATCAGGCCAAGTTCATCACCTTGGGGTGCACCAGTGTTATTTGTGAAGAAGAAAGACGGGTCGATGCGGCTTTGCATCGATTACCGGGAATTGAACAAGGTGACGATTAAAAACAAGTACCCACTGCCAAGAATTGATGATTTGTTTGATCAACTGCGTGGCAGTGCAGTATTCTCGACGATTGATCTCCGCTCGGGCTATCATCAGATAAAGGTTCGGGAGTCGGATAATTCGCGGACTGCGTTTTGATCGAGACATGGCCATTTTTAATTTCTTGTGATGTCGTTTGGTTTCACCAACGCACCATCAGCCTTCATGGATATGATGAACCGGGTGTTCAAGGACTACTTGGATAGGTTTGTGGTGCTTTTTATTGACGACGTTCTCGTCTACTCCCGTAGTGCTGAGGAGCATGAACAGCATCTGCGATTGGTATTGGCCACCTTGCGAGACCAAAAGTTGTTCGCCAAGTTAAGCAAATGCGAGTTTTGGTTACCGCAGGTTGCATTCCTAGGTCATGTTATTAATCAACATGGAATTTTAGTGGATCCCGAAAAGATTGCAGTAGTCATGGAGTGGAGGAGACCGGAGACACCCAAGGAGATTCAGAGCTTCTTGGGATTGGCCGGCTATTATCGCAGATTTGTAGGAGGTTTTGCTACGTTGGCTGCACCTTTGACTCGCCTAACCCAGAATAATGTGCCGTTTGATTGGAATGACAAGTGTGAGGCTTCCTTCCTTGAACTCAAGAACAGGTTATGTACCGCTCCTGTGTTGATCTTGCCGACAGAAGGGATAGATTATGAGGTTTTTGTGGATGCATCGCACGTTGGACTCGGATGTGTCTTAATACAAGACCAAAAAGTCATTGCGTATGGGTCTCGGCAGTTAAAACTCATGAAAAGAACTACCCGACGCATGATTTGGAGTTCGCAGCCGTAATATTTGCATTGAAGTTGTGTAGACACTTACTGTACGGCGCGCAGTGTAAAATCTTTACGGATCATAAAAGTTTGAAGTACGTCTTCACGCAAAAGGAACTGAATCTGCGCCAACGGCGATGGCTTGAATATGTAGCTGATTATGATGTGGAGATTCAGTATCATCCCGGGAAAGCTAATGTTGTGGCCGATGCTTTGAGTCGGAAGACGGGGAAATTATTTAATCTTTCAGTCGACCGTCTTGTGGAGGAATTTCTCTTGATGAATATTTCCGTGGGAAGATATGAACCGCAAAGTCATTCGGCAGTCGAAGAACCGTCATGGATGGTGCTTGTAAGACAACATCAAAGGGATGATCCTGATCTTTTACATTTATTTTTTCGGACTGAAAAAGGTGACTTACCAGATTTTGCTATTGATGATTGGGGCACGTTAAAGTATCGCGGTCGATTTTGTATCCCCGCAGTTGGAGACATTCACGATATGGTATGTAGGGAAGCACATGGCTCACGTATGGCCTACCATCCAGGCTCAACTAAAATGTACCGTGATTTGAAACAAATTGTATGGTGGTATGGAATGAAAAGAGATATAGCACAATTTGTATCTGAATGTCAGACCTGCAAGCGGGTGAAAGCTGATCATGGGAGGCCTGGTGACAAGTTGACACCATTGGAGATTCCAACATGGAAGTGGGAAAGCATTTCAATGGATTTTATTACAGGCCTACCAAGATCTCCACGAGGACATGACTCCATATGGGTAATCGTGGATAGGTTGACCAAGTGTGCTCACTTCATACCATTTAAGATCAACTACCCGATGAAGACAATAGCGGAGTTATATTTGAACAAGATCATCCGACTGCATGGTGTGCCAGTCAGTATCATTTCAGACCAGGATTCCCGATTTACTTCTCGTTTCTGGATGAGTCTACAAGAGGGTTTGGGGATGGATTTGAGATATTCCACTGCTTACCACCCTCAGACGAATGGCCAAACAGAACGAGTAAACCAAATTGTGGAAGATATGATTCGATGCTACATTCTTGAGTATGGCGGAGCATGGGATGAACGTTTGCGGCTTATGGAATTCGCATATAATAACAGCTATCAAGAAAGCTTGCAAATGGCTCCGTTCGAAGATTTATATGGGCGACGATGTCGGACTCCCCTATTTTGGGCTGAAATTGGCGAGCGGCCTTTATTGGGCCCAGAGGCGCTCGAGGACATGGAAGTTGCCGTATGACTTATTCGGGAGAAGCTCCGGATCGCCCAAGAGCGATATGAAAAGTACGCCAACCGGCGAAGGTCGGAGTTAGAGTTTGCTGTGGGGGATTTCGTATTCCTGAAAGTCTCCCCAATGGTTGGAATTAAAAGGTTTGGAAAAGAGCGCAAATTAGACCCATGATTTGTGGGTCCCTTCAAGATTCTTGCGCGAGTTGGTGCATCCGCTTACAAAGTAGAATTACCCGTGAACTTTCCTGGTGTTCACGACGTGTTTCATGTCATCCAACTTCGCAAGTGTGTGCGGAATGATAAGCAAGTTTTGGACTTTGTGCCGCAGTTGGCGCCGAACCTTTCGTACGTAGAGATGCCCATTCGTATTTTGGACTCCCAAGAGCGCGTGTTGTGGAAAAATAAGATTCCTATGGTCAAAGTGCTATGGAAAAATCAGAATGTGGAAAGTGCGACGTGGGAGCTTGAGTCAACGATGAGGGCGGCTAACCCTTATTTGTTCCCGTAAATAAGCTGGTATGTGAATTGATGTTTTTGTTGAGTTAGTGTCTTGTTTGATTACTCATTTGATTTATATCAAAATGATTGAAAAGTTTCGAGGCAAAACTTTTTGTTAGGGGGAGTGACTGTAACGCCCCGTATTTATTTTATTGAATGATTACATACGCTTGATGGGCGTTACGTTGGCTTTGACCGTTTTTCGAGCATGGTTTTCCCGCGGGCTTGCGAGTGGCTGTTTTGGTAGCCGAGTTGCACGATTCCCCAGCAAGCCGGAGTCCAATTTGGGGACTCGGTGAGGCCTCTTAGGGAATGCTTGCACTTTTTCGAGCGCGGGTAAGGTTGCTCAAAACGGGTTGATTGTATAGAAGATGTGTACAGAAAACAAAAAGGGGTAAAAAGTCCTTAAGGAAAAAATGGTCTTGGACGAGAAAGAAACACTTTTCAAAACAGTGAAAAATGGTCATTTTTTTGTGACACGGCCTAGGACACGGGCGTGTCCCAGGGCGTGTCCAGCTTGCGGTTTGGCTTTGTGGTCGTCGAACTTCGTTCGACGAAGTTGCGGGAGGAACACACCCCCCGACACGGGCGTGTCGGGGCGTGACCCAGGGCGTGACCTGGAGCGTGACCTCCTTGTCTCGACTAAGTTTCTTGCATCGAGTTGAGCTCGACGAATGGGGTACACGCCCCGTAACACGGGCGTGTCATGGGCCGTGTCCCGCTATGTCGAGTATCGAGTGTCGAGTGTCGAGTGTCGCGTGTCGGGTGTCGGGTGTCGAGAGAGGCGACACGGCCTGTGACACGGGCGTGTCACAGGGCGTGTCAAGCTTTGTCGAAGTGTCTACACTTTTGGTCGACGAGATGTCAAGACACGGGCTACACGCCCTAGGTCACGGGCGTGACCGACCCATCACGGGCGTGTACCCGGCCGTGTACCTTGGATAAGCTAGAAATTACTGGCGTCAATGCCGCTGAAGGTACATGCCCTGTGACATAGGCGTGTCCCAGGGCGTGATAGGGCCGAAAATCGACTTTTTCCAGTTTTTTTGTGCCGTTCATTTCTCTGATTCTGGATCTAACGGTCCAGCTCTGTTTTGGAGGGAATACGACCGAGAAAGAGATTCTTTCTCCTCACTTATCCCTTTCCCCATCTTCTTCTTCATTCTCAAAGAGAAAGCAAGGGAGAAAATCTAAAGCAAGGAAAGGAAAGAGAGGAGCAGCCGTCGCGGTGTCGTCTCGGTTCAGGCAAGCGGTGTTCTTCACCCTTGCCAATCTTGTTTTCTTGTTCTTTGATTGTGCAAGTTTAGCTAGCTTTCCTCTTTCAATTTTAATAGCTTGTTCAATTTGATTAGCCTTGTTACTCTTGTTTTTGTTTAGTACTCACAAACATGAATCCTCTTGTTCCTTCAAGTCCTACATACTTATCGCCTAATTATCGAATTTTCCCTATGCTCAATTAATTCTTATGCTCATTTGATTCATGTAGCCTTTCTTGTTCATGTAGTCATAATCATGTTAGAATAAGCTTGTTGGTTTGGTTAGCGTTGTCCTTTGTGGAGTAAGTAGAAATCCAAACGCTAATAAGTTTGACATAACATGGGTAATGTGTGGTCATGAGTGAGGACGATGAAATGAAACATGTTTCGCTTGGGTTATGTTCAGTTTTGCGAGGCGAATTGTGAACCATGGCAGGAGCATTTGTGTATGGATTCGGTAAGGGGTGGTGTGGTTTCAACCTTGGTGGCCACCGGGTTTTGGTTTGTGGTGTAGAGCACCGTTTTGTCCCCGATTTGGGCTGGCTTTTATTGGTGCGTTCCACTTTAGGGCCGCCACCAAAAGACCCTTGCGGAATCGACCTTCACTACTGCTTATGTTTCACTAGTATAGGTGTTTCATGTTGTCAAGATAATGGAATGAGCGTATAGATTGCCTTTTTGCTCCTGCGGGTTATGTTTCACTAGTATAGTGACTTGATGAGAATTGCACGCACTTGGTGCGTTTTACACTTTGGGTTGACAGTGTTTTACACTTGTTTTCTACCTGTTCTTTTCACTTGTTTTACATGAAAGAGTGCTACGGGGTCGGTAAGCCCCTTCGTCATATTTTATGAACTTTATACTCTATTGTGTAGCTTTGATGATTGCTGAGGTGTTCTTTCTTGAATGCCTCAGGTGCAGGTTGTAGCCGGTTGAGCGGCTAGTGCTTGGGTAGAGTTTCTTTGGAGCTAGCCGAGATACTTAGCGAGGTAGTTCTTTACTTTGTTGTACAAACATACATGTGCCCCAATGGGTTCGTGTCAGCTTGTTGGCGCCCATTGGTGGATTTCTTTACTTGTGATATATGAATGCTAGACTGCTAATGTGACTCATTTGGATGAGATGACGTCTCCTTTCTCTTGGGAAGGATTTATGCTAGGTTGCATTAGATAATTTCAAGACAAAACAAACCTATTATCCTATATCATGCATACATGTTTTGATAAACTAAGACGTATTTGTCAAACAACGTACAAAAAGGATGATTTCTTATATGATTATAAATCTAGGATGCATATAGGAGATCGTCATAAAAAAACTAAAGTATTTTTCGCCGCATACAAACACACGTTTTGATCCAGAAGGCCGAGGGATATGGCCATCAAACTAAACAGTTTTCCTGCATAAAACTGATGGTTTTCAACTACTAAAGGAAGCGTCGAGGGTTTGCCTGAGCGTGTGTAGTTATGTAACGCCCCGAAACTCAAAGGAGAAAAGGGGGACGTTTTGGGCCAGTTTTGGTTTCTGGCTGAAGGCACACGGCCTGGGACATGGGCGTGACCCAGGGCGTGTCAAGCGTGTGTCGACACTTAGCCGCGAAGTCGTCGAGTTATTGTCGACGATTCGTCGAGAATGGGCACACGGCCTGCGACACGGGCGTGTCGACCCGTGTCGACACTTAGCCGTGAAATCGTCGAGTTATTCTCGACGATTCGTCGAGAATGGGCACAAGGCCTGCGACACGGGCGTGTCGCAGGGCGTGTCGACCCGTGTCGACGATCGTCAAGACAAGGCACACGGCCTAGGACACGGGCGTGTCCAAGGCCGTGTCATCGAGTCGTCGTTCTCCCCTCGACGAAATGTCCCGTGTACACGGCCTGGGGGCCCAGGCGTGTCAATGTGACACGGGCAAGGACACGGGCGTGTCCTAGAACCCGTGCAGTGCTCGGGTTGAAAACGGGAGAAAATCATGGGGTACACGGCCGGCTACACGGTCGTGTCAGCTGGAACACGAGCGTGTCAGCTCGAACACGGGCGTGTTCGATACCCGTGTGCGGGTTCAGAAGATTCGATTTTGACGGCGAATGCAGCACATGGCCCTGGACACGGGCGTGTGCCAGGCCATGTTCGGCCCAGATTGGGCATTTCAGCCCCGAATCAAAGCCGTTCGTTTCCTTAGGTTGAGATCCGACGGCTGGGGGATGTTCCTGCAGGGATATACCCGTGAGTTGACTTGGAAAACTTCACTTTTCATGCCTTATCCTCTCTCCAAATCCTTGGAGAAAGTGGAGAGCCATTGGAGGAAGAAGAACTAGATCCCGCCATTGGAGGAGCTTCGGAGCTCCGAATCGCGAGCCGACTCCGGATCCACAGAGGCAACGCAAGTGCGGTGATTTCTATCCGATTACATTTCGATGGCGCCAAAGAGGAACGCAAGGGTAACGATCCTCACTTGTGACCATGATAGCTCTCTTTCTTAGCATAGGAAGCCCTCTCTCGCGAGTTTGCGAAGAGTTGGAGGCGTTCCTTCGGGTAGATATGTAAAGCCCCCGTTGTTTAGAGTCCGTATGCGAGAACGGACGTAGGCATTTTGGTTGAAGCCTACCCGGACATGTTAGTCCGGATCGGTGATGTTGCATTGCATAAGGTCGGAGAAGACTCCGTGCTATTGGGTGTTTTTCGGGTTTTCTACGCGGTAGATTGCAGCAGGGAGCCTTGGGGACTAACCCAAAGGTGCACCCGGAAAACTGGGCGGACACGAGGTCTTGCCAACTTGGTGGCCTGAGAGCCAACTTGAACATAACGGGGTTATGTGTATTGCGGTAGAATGGGACTCGGTGAAAGTTTGACCCGCGCATATGGCTTAAATTGTCGTTGCGATGTGAGCACGGGTTAGATGGAGCCGTACCCGCTTTATGTCATTCGGGTTAGAGAGACCTAAAGTTACATGGCACTCGCCGTTGGCATAAATGGGGGTCTTCGGTGGTCGATGGCTTAAATTGACGTGACCAATACCATGAAGACGAATTGCTCATAGGAATGGCCGTCTAAGTGACGGTGGTGAGTCCGGAATGTTGATGGCTTTAATTGACGTAACATCGACCGGTTCACCGAGAATGTGCCCTGAGTGCACGGGACGCGTGGCTGTGCGAGCCACCGTCTGTGATGAAATGGCTATGGTTATATGCATTGCTCGCTTGTGCTAATGAAATGCAGGGAAGGAGCATCGCCGCCCCGAGTTGTGGGCGGGATCGTTATAATTTGGTCAGCATTGCTGACCGTTGATTTGTTTGCCACCGTGCGGTGGTTTGTTGCTTGCAGGTGCAGCTGGACCAAGCGGTCAATAGCGGGCTAAAGCCCTTTTTGCGAAGCTGTCCCTCGAAGGCCCAACTGGAAATGTTTTCTGTTTTACTCATGTATGACCGGCCTGCGTGCCGAGGATTGTAAATCATGTATTAGTCAAGAGAAACATTCTGTAAGGCCTTAAGGCCGAATATTTGGGTATTTTTGTAACAACATTCCTATTATCATGTTAGTGGACATTCGTGCTCTTATGCTGGGTTCTTGTTTACAACTTATTTAAACTGCTTCCGCTAGAATGCTCTGTGTAGGACGTTGAGATTGGTTGGATGGTTTCCATACGTAACCACCCGGTCTGTCTGTGGTATATGGCGTCGGGCCCCGGCCGGACCTACTGCTATATGCTATGCGACGGATAAGGGGTGTTATATTTGGTATCAGACTACTGGTTTTGGTTGGGCTTGAATTGAATTCGTGGGCGAATTCTTTTTAAGGGGTGGTGAGCACATTGTGTGCGTCATCGTTATAACAGTAAAAAGAACCCATGAATGTCCACTTAGGAATGAAAATACTCGTGTTTGAGGAACCTGCGTGTTCCTATAATTGCTGTTTGCAATTTCTTTGGTCGCTTAACGGTGTTTTGTACCACTATAGGTGACCCGAAGTGGTGTTGGGCCGTCAGAACGCCGAGTTTCTGAGGCAAGTAGTGCACCGGAAGTTGCTCTCGCAACACCTTTGTCGGCTGAAAATATAAGATTGGTGGCTGAAGCGGTGTTGGCCGTGATCAATGCGCAGCCTGGGAGGCAAGCGCAGCAGCCAGCTCCTGTGATGGAGCAGGAACCTCTACAAGAGGCTGAGCCGAGGAGGGTGGAGCGAGTGGTTGCGGAACCAATAGTGCCAAGGAGGGCAACTGAGAGGCAGTTGAAGCATGTAATGAGCTTTAACCCTCCGTTATTCTCGGGGTTGGGAACCCCATCTCAGGCTGAAGACTGGCTCTCTAGGTTGAAGAGAGTCATGACAGCGACGGAGATGGAGGAGTGGCAGATGACCACCATCGCTACGTTCCTGCTGGACGGTGAAGCGAGGATGTGGTGGGAAGGTTTGGAGCTGCATCATCTGCGAGGTAGACAACTGATAGACGTTCCGATAGAAGAGTTCTCGGAATTGTTCTTGGCAAGATACCTCCCTTCGACTCAGAGGATTTCAATGGAGAATGAATTCCTGAAGTTGGTGCAGGGTGAGAGAAGCGTGGATGAATATCTCCACGAGTTTATGCGGTTGAGTCATTATGCGAGCTCTACCATCATGGATGAGGAGCGCAAGACTAATCGTTTCTACGAAGGCTTGAGGGATGAGCTGAGACTGTTACTGTCGGGGCCGATGACGCAAGGTTTCTTAACCTTGGTCAATACTGCCCGGTCCTTGGAGAAGGACATGAAGAGTGTACAAGCGAAGAAAAGCTTGGGTGAAAAGAAATCTGAGTTCAGAGTGCCGACTACTTCAAAGTCAGGCTATCGGAGGACTTTCAAGAGGCATAGGACTTCGGGTCTAGCTCCTTCTGGCACTTCTGGGGCGACTACGGGTCGGACCCCGGGTGCGTGCTTTACGTGTGGAAAGACGGGGCATTTCGCCCGTGATTGTTGGAGCGGACGTCCTAAGTCCGAGAGGAGGCCGGGAGCTACTTATGAAGAGAAGGGAAAGGCGGTGGAATCGACCGCATCCCATTATGCTCCGGCCCAACCAAGGGTCTACAATCTTGGCCAACAGGAGGCCATTAAACAAGCTGACGTGGTGACAGGATTCGTATTGATTTGTGAAAATCCGGCACGAGCACTCTTCGATACGGGAGCTTCACACTCCTTCTTGTCCGAAGGATTTATATCACGCATCGGAGTCCCTTCTTCGATGGCGAAGGTTAAGTTGGATGTGTTGTTGCCCAATGGGTGTTCGATGCGAGCGGTTAGGATCTGCGATGTTAAGATTCGTATTGGGGAGCAGGAGTTCGACCTGCGAGCGTCTTTACTTCCGTTAGTGGAGTTCGACGTCATATTTGGCATGGACTGGCTCTCGGAGCAGCAGACCCATATAGATTGCGGTAGCAAGGAAGTCAAGCTGGGAGCAAGTCGTGAGACGACGTTTACGGGCTTAAAGGGGTCGAGCAAGACGTTGATGTCTGCTCTTCAGGTGGTGAAGGCGGTTCGTGCTGGAGCAGAACTGTTCTTTACACTAGTGGAGGTTGCAAAGCCGAAGCCCGCGATGGATTGTATTTCAGTGGTATCAGAATACCCTGATGTGTTCCCCGCAGATCTTCCTGGAGCCCCGCCTCAACGGGAGATAGATTTTACGATCGAACTAGTGCCAGGTGCAAAGCCTGTGTCACGATCTCCGTATCGGCTAGCGCCTAAGGAAATGGCGGAGCTGATAGTTCAACTACAAGAGTTGTTGGAGCAAGGGTATGTGCGCCCGAGTTCTTCGCCTTGGAGCGCACCGGTCCTCTTTGTTAAGAAGAAGGACGGAAGCTTGAGATTATGTATTGATTATCGGGAGCTAAATAAGCTGACTGAGAAGAATAAGTACCCGATCCCTAGGATTGATGATCTCTTTGATCAGTTAGTCGGGTCGACGGTGTACTCGAAGTTAGATCTCAAGTCTGGGTACTATCAGCTGCGGATAAGGGAGAGTGATATCCCGAAGACAGCATTTAGTACGAGATACGGGCATTATGAGTTTACGGTCATGCCGTTTGGGCTGACTAATGCGCCGTCAGTGTTCATGGATTTGATGAACAGAACGTTCAGGGAGTACTTGGACCATTTCGTGATCGTCTTCATCGACGATATTTTGGTGTACTCGCAAAGTGAGGAGGATCACTTCAAGCATCTCCATTTGGTGTTGGAGACACTCAGGAGAAATCAGTTGTATGCCAAGTTCTCGAAGTGCGAGTTTTGGCTATCCTCAGTGGCGTTCCTCGGGCATATAGTGAGTGGAGAGGGTATTGCTGTGGATCCGGCGAAGATTGTTGCGATACGGGAGTGGCCTGAGCTTGCTACGGTAGCAGAAGTCCGGAGCTTTTTGGGGCTTGCCGGCTATTATAGGCGCTTCGTAGAGAACTTCTCGCGGATAGCGTTACCTCTCACTACTTTGACGAGGAAGGAGCATAAGTTCGTTTGGACGCCGGAGTGCGCGCGAGCTTTTGAGGAATTGAAGTGTCGGTTGACCACGGCGCCTGTGCTGAGTTCGCCGGTGGGGACCGAAGGCTATGAGATATATAGCGACGCTTCAGGCAGCGGTTTGGGTTGCGTGCTATTGCAGCACGGCAGCGTGATAGCTTATGGCTCGAGACAGCTAAAAGTGCACGAGAGGAATTATCCGGTCCACGACTTGGAGTTGGCGGCCGTGATTTTTGCCTTGAAGCTGTGGAGACACTATTTGTACGGTGTGAAGATTGACATCTACACCGATCACAAGAGCCTATAGTATTTGATTGATCAGAAAGATCTGAATATGCGGCAGCGTAGGTGGATGGAGTTCCTGGGGGACTATACATTCAAGATCCACTACGTGCCTGGCAAAGGGAATGCGGTTGCGGACGCGTTGAGTCGCCGAGCCCCAGCTCAAGCCAATTGGCTATTGGTGCATAATGAGCGGTTGGTGCAGGAGCTGGAGGCGTTGGAGATTGTTTGTGTGGATAGACAATCTAGTGCTGAAGCAGTTCTGAATTGGACTGAAGTCCAATATGACCTGGCTGATCGGATTCGGCAGGCTTTGGATATGGATGCTCATATGAAGCAGTTCATGATAGAGGCTCTGGATGGGTCAAATTCCCAATTCGTCGTAGAGGACGGATTGCTGTGGAAAGGCGGTCGTCTGTGCGTCCCAAGCGTGGGCAATTTACGGGTGGAGTTGTTGTACGAGGCACACCATACCAAGTACTCGATTCACCCGGGGAGCACGAAGATGTACCGCGACGTCAAGAAACTGTTTTGGTGGCCGAGTTTGAAAAAGGATGTGGCGCTATACGTAGTGAAGTGCCAAACCTGTGCCTTGGTAAAGGCGGAGTGCCAAAAGCCGGGAGGATTTCTTAAGTCCTTGCCTATTCCGGAGTGGAAATTCGACGACATCTCTATGGACTTTGTGCACGGTTTGCCAAGGTCGCAAAAAGGGAACGACGCCATTTGGGTGGTGGTCGATCGATCAACAAAGGTGTCGCATTTTATTCCGCATAGGAAGGACGATCCGGTGGAGAAGCTGGCGAAGCTTTATGTGGATAATATAGTACGGCTTCATGGTATGCCCCGCAGCATCGTGAGTGACCGAGATGGGCGGTTCACGTCCAATGATTGGAGGCTGGTGCAGCAAATGTTGGGAACAAAGCTGAAGTTTAGCACAGCCTTCCATCCGCAAACGGATGGGCAGACCGAGAGGGTCAATAGAACGATGGAAGACATGCTTCGCATGTGTGTCTTGGACTTTGGAAAGCAATGGGAGGACCACCTTTATTTGGTGGAGTTTGCATACAACAACAGCTACCAAGCAAGTATTCAGATGGCGCCTTTCGAGGCCCTATATGGTAGAAGATGTCGCACGCCGTTGTCTTGGTTAGAAACGGGCGAGTCGAAGTTGTATAAGCGATCGGAAGTGGAGGATGCTACTTATTTGGTGAGAACCATTCGGGAGAGGTTGCTCATCGCTCAGGACCGGCAAGCAAAGTACTATAATGCCAAGCACAGGAACGTGGAGTTCGCTGTGGGTGATTATGTGTACCTAAAAATCAAGCCGTTCAAGGGTGTCTCGCGGGTGCGACGGTTGAAAAAGCTAAGCCCGAGGTACCTTGGACCGTTTGAGGTTCTGGAGCGGGTTGGAGAAGCGGCCTATAGGTTGAAGCTTTCGGTGGAGCTATGTGGTTTACACGATGTGTTCCACATTTCGGTGCTTCGGAAGGCGGTGCAAGAGCCTACGCAAGTGATCGCGGTCGATCAAGTGCCGGTGGATAGTGGGCTAACGACAAAGGTCAAGCCCGTGCGGATTGAGGACTCGGAGGTCAAGCGGCTACGCAATAAAGAGATCAGGATGACCAAAGTCTGGTGGGACAATTGCGGTCGTGAGGAGCTCTCTTGGGAGCGAGAGCAGACTATGCTTGACGAGTATCCGGAGTTGTTCCGCTCACGTACAAATGTTGTTTTTGTATATCTTTCCTTTATGTAATTTCGTGGGCGAAATTCTTTTAAGAGGGGGAGAGTTGTAACGCCCCGAAACTCAAAGGAGAAAAGGGGGACGTTTTGGGCCAGTTTTGGTTACTAGCTGAAGGCACACGGCCTGGGACACGGGCGTGTCCCAGGGCGTGTCAAGCGTGTGTCGACACTTAGCCGCGAAGTCGTCGAGTTATTCTCGACGATTCGTCGAGAATGGGCACACGGCCTGCGACACGGGCGTGTCGCAGGGCGTGTCGACCCGTGTCGACACTTAGCCGTGAAATCGTCGAGTTATTCTCGACGATTCGTCGAGAATGGGCACACGGCCTGCGACACGGGCATGTCGCAGGGCGTGTCGACCCGTGTCGACGATCGTCAAGGTGAAATCGTCGAGATTCACTCGACGATCGTCGAGACAAGGCACACGGCCTAGGACACGGGCGTGTCCAAGGCCGTGTCATCGAGTCGTCGTTCTCCCCTCGACGAAATGTCCCGTGTACACGGCCTGGGGGCCCAGGCGTGTCAATGTGACACGGGCAAGGACACGGGCGTGTCCTAGAACCCGTGCAGTGCTCGGGTTGAAAACGGGAGAAAATCATGGGGTACACGGCCGGCTACACGGCCGTGTCAGCTGGAACACAGGCGTGTCAGCTCGAACACGGGCGTGTTCGATACCCGTGTGCGGGTTCAGAAGATTCGATTTTGACGGCGAATGCGGCACACGGCCCTGGACACGGGCGTGTGCCAGGCCGTGTTCGGCCCAGATTGGGCATTTCAGCCCCGAATCAAAGCCGTTCAATTCCTTAGGTTGAGATCCGACGGCTGGGGGATGTTCCTGCAGGGATATACCCGTGAGTTGACTTGGAAAACTTCACTTTTCATGCCTTATCCTCTCTCCAAATCCTTGGAGAAAGTGGAGAGCCATTGGAGGAAGAAGAACTAGATCCCGCCATTGGAGGAGCTTCGGAGCTCCGAATCGCGAGCCGACTCCGGATCCACGGAGGCAACGCAAGTGCGGTGATTTCTATCCGATTACATTTCTATGGCGCCAAAGAGGAACGCAAGGGTAACGATCCTCACTTGTGAGCATGATAGCTCTCTTTCTTAGCATATGAAGCCCTCTCTCGCGAGTTTGCGAAGAGTTGGAGGCGTTCCTTCGGGTAGATATGTAAAGCCCCCGTTGTTTAGAGTCCGTATGCGAGAACGGACGTAGGCATTTTGGTTGAAGCCTACCCGGACATGTTAGTCCGGATCGGTGATGTTGCATTGCATAAGGCCGGAGAAGACTCCGTGCTATTGGGTGTTTTTCGGGTTTTCTACGCGGTAGATTGCAGCAGGGAGCCTTGGGGACTAACCCAAAGGTGCACCCGGAAAACTGGGTGGACACGAGGTCTTGCCAACTTGGTGGCCTGAGAGCCAACTTGAACATAACGGAGTTATGTGTATTGCGGTAGAATGGGACTCGGTGAAAGTTTGACCCGCGCATATGGCTTAAATTGTCGTTGCGATGTGAGCACGGGTTAGATGGAGCCGTACCCGTTTTATGTCGTTCGGGTTAGAGAGACCTAAAGTTACATGGCACTCGCCGTTGGCATAAATGGGGGTCTTCGGTGGTCGATGGCTTAAATTGACGTGACCAATACCATGAAGACGAATTGCTCATAGGAATGACCGTCTAAGTGACGGTGGTGAGTCCGGAATGTTGATGGCTTTAATTGACGTAACATCGACCGGTTCACCGAGAATGTGCCCTGAGTGCACGGGACGCGTGGCCATGCGAGCCACCGTCTGTGATGAAATGGCTATGGTTATATGCATTGCTCGCTTGTGCTAATGAAATGCAGGGAAGGAGCATCGCCGCCCCGAGTTGTGGGCGGGATCGTTATAATTTGGTCAGCATTGCTGACCGTTGCTTTGTTTGCCACCGTGCGGTGGTTTGTTGCTTGCAGGTGCAGCTGGACCAAGCGGTCAATAGCGGGCTAAAGCCCTTTTTGCGAAGCTGGCCCTCGAAGGCCCAAGTGGAAATGTTTTCTGTTTTACTCATGTATGACCGGCCTGCGTGCCGAGGTTTGTAAATCATGTATTAGTCAAGAGAAACATTCTGTAAGGCCTTAAGGCCGAATATTTGGGTATTTTTGTAACAACATTCCTATTATCATGTTAGTGGACATTCGTGCTCTTATGCTGGGTTCTTGTTTACAACTTATTTAAACTGCTTCCGCTAGAATGCTCTGTGTAGGACGTTGAGATTGGTTGGATGGTTTCCATACGTAACCACCCGGTCTGTCTGTGGTATATGGCGTCGGGCCCCGGCCGGACCTACTGCTATATGCTATGCGACGGATAGGGGGTGTTACAAGTTATCCCCTGCACGACGTGGCATCATAACACGTTGTTCCTCTTACTCTAATACGATATACTCGTTGAGGAAATGCGGGTTGTGACACGCTCTCCCCAGGCGTGCTGCCAATTGATCTCTCAACATAACCAGGAGCTTATGCAAAGTCTCCTTACCTCCATAATCCACATCCAATTATACATTCATTCCACAACACATAAATCTTTCATCACATCAAATCCATGAAGTGTTCTCCGGTTTACCCATGATCATCACCAATCCACACTACCTGTCCAGATGGGCTTCACAGAACATGCCTATGTCGTACGCCACACTTCCGGCTCTAGATGCAAACTCAACCACGAAATCGCTTATGAAATCCACCTCTTAGTGGAGTATCCCACACACTTGCATAAAGAAAGAACTACGATATCCAAGAAGGAAATCGTTACCCTTGAAGATCGCTTCGGTGCAATGAAGTAGTCGGATGGAAGTCACCGCCTCGACTTTGCCTTCATAAATCCGTTCTCGGATCTTCAATCCGCACTACGTAGCTCCTCCAGCAGCTGGCTTTCCTTTCTCCTTTCATTGCCTTGGCCCTTACCTTTCTCTTTCTCTCTCTTGGAATGAGAAGAAGAAGAAGGAGATGAGAATGAAGGGAATTTATCCCAATCTCGGCCTTTTTATCCACGGGGAAGAAGCCTGGACCATTAGATCCAGAACAGGGAAATGAACGGCCTGAAAATCTGACAAAATTACTTTTCGGGCCTGACACGTCCTGTGACATGCCCGTGTCACAGGGTGTGTACCTTAAGCGGCACACGAACCAACTCAATCTGACATCCAAAATAGAACACGGCCAGGGTTCATGGCCGTGTCAGCCATGTCACGCCCGTGACCCAGGGCGTCTAACCCACTCGACACCTCATCGAGAGAAAATTGTCGACCTCTCGATATAGCGGGACACGCCCTGTGATACGCCAGTGTCACAGGCCATGTACCACTTGCTTGCCACTAGACGATCGTCGAGCGCAGTTCGTCGACCAGAGGGGACACGCCGTAGGTCATGCCCCCTATCACGCCCCCTGTCATGCCCGTGTCATAGGGGGTGACCTCCTGAAAACTTTGTCGACCGAAGTACGTCGACCATGCGCCCAACTGCTCAACCCGAGCATGACACGCCCGTGTCCCAGGCCATGTCACCCAATATTTTCCCATTTCTAGAATTTGGGCTGTTACATATGGTGTAGGGCCTTGGCCGGACCTTCTATTATATGCTATGTGAACGGATGGAGTCATTACACATCATATCGGCCAGGAATCTTAGGTCGTATTTTCAGGCCCATTCGATTCAGGTGGTGACGGATCACCATCTCCGCCGCATCTTGGAGGGGATGGAGCATTCTAGGAGGTTGGCTAAATGGTTGATAGTGCTCAGTGAATTTGACCTCGCCTTTACTCCTCGGCTTGCCATCAAAGCACAAGTGATGGCCGACTTTCTAGCAGATTACGTAGTGGAGATACAATAGGCCGAAGAACGCCCTCGAGCGGCTTGGAAGATGCTTGTAGATGGAGCGTTAGGGAAAAATTCCTTTAGAGGAGGAATGATCTTAGTAAGTCTAGAGGGGACCAGAATTGAGTAAGCTTTGAAGATCCACTTCACGATCACTAACAACCAAGCAGAATATGGGGCGATGATCGCAGGGCTCAGGTTAGCCCGGGAGTTGGGCATACAAGACATTAGGGTCTCCACGGATGATATGATGGTTGCAGGTCAGATTAAAGGAGAGTTCGAAGCGAGGTAGCCCACCCTCCAGCTGTACCTGGGAAAGGTTAAAGACATCATCGGGCAGTTCCGTAGTTTTTCAATTCAGCACGTCCCGAGGGATGAAAGCACTCAGGCTGACCAACTCGCCAAATACGGCCCTCGAGCCAGAGGAACGGTGACGGAGCTTTTCAGGCCATACATAGAAGAGGGAGAACTCATAGAGATAAACCAGCAAGGGTCTTGGATGGACCCCTTCATCACTTTCTTGACTTCGGGACAACTTCCGGAGAACGATCTCGATAAGAAGCAGGTCATGTATAAATCAACGTACTACCTGTTGAAAGATGGGGAATTGTACCGTAAGACGTTGTCGGGTCTGCTGGCTCGATGCATATCTGAGGAGCAGGTTCCAAGGGTCCTGGAAGAAATTCACTCAGGAGAATGTGTGAGTTACTGAAGCGATTGTTTTGCTCTATGTAAAAACTATGTGGATAGGCATAAACTAGATTGATTTTAATCTCAGGAAAGTGCACCTATCGATCATAGTATAGGAGAAATCTACATCTAGTGTCGTATTCCACAGTGTATTTTCAAGTTCTCATACTCACTCTCACTCTATTATCATACCTATAATTAAAACTGAGTGCTACCCTAAATTAACCAAACTAGGACTACTTGGATAAAGTTACATGGGAGAATTAAACATAGTAGAAAGCAGAAAATATAAGAATAATCACATGAGAATAATTACTCATTAATTCAATTCTATGTAATCACGTAATGACAAGATTATCAAATTCGTTGTATTGTAAGGCTTAAACATTTATCGAAATCTCTCTCGAGCAATTCAATACCTAAACTTAAGTTAAGTAAATTTTCTCTCGAACAATTCACAATACTCAAATTTGCATTAATAATAAGAAACCCTATATAACACATAAATTCATGAAATCCTATCTCTAAGATACCATCAGTCCAATTATCTGTATTACCATTATCCAAACAACATATCTCTCGATCATGCAATTTGAAATACAAAGAGAAGCAACATTAGAACATGAACATATAAACATCATCACAAACACCAAATTTGTCAATCTAGAAGTTTGGGATTCAAATAAAATAGGTTATAATTTCAATTCTAATATAACTCTCATTGTTAGAAAACATACATACGAAGTAAATACCACAAATATGATATAAAAACTAACATACATGATTATCGAATTGTTAAAAAGAATAAGTCTCATGCAAAATGTAAAAAATAAAGTTAGATCCAACAAGAGAACGGGGAAGATTAAAAGAGATACATGAAGATTAAAACCATACAAATTATCTCCTTCAGTCTCCCCTCCGCCGAATGCTCTACTTTCATCCTCCAGGAATTCTCCAAGTTCTTCAATCCAAAAGTCCCCATTCTAATTTTCCTACAGGTTTTTATAATCTCCTTGCAAACATGGTCGAACACGAGTTCCAGCACGGCTGTGTCATAGGAAGTGTGGACGGTTATAAGGTAGTTTTATACAAAAGAACATGTCTGGACGTGGGCCGTGTCATTTGACACGGCCTAGGACACGGCCATGTTGATCTTCGTGCCTCCACATAGGACTTTGTTCAGCAGCAGGCCTGATAAGGACACGGGTAGGGACACGGCCGTGCGCCAACCCGTATAGTGCTCTGACTTCTCTTCCAATCATCGTGATCTTTCCTGATAAGGACACGAGTAGTGATATGGGCGTGTTCCTACCCATGTGTGCCCAATTCCAGTCCTGCCCTTAGTCATGTTGGATCCGTGAACTCCTCTGTTTGCTCCAAGACTTTTATTTCCAAGGACTTGCAATGCCTGCATTAAGAAGATGAATGGATAAATAAATAGCTTAATACAAGAATTAAAGGAAACTCCATACTGTGCTCTTCTATTCATGATAACTCGTATTATTAACTATTTTTGCACAATTATAACGCCTGGAGGTATAAAATAGTGGACATGATTACAAATATGATAGTAAAAAAGGCTTATATAATTCTACTCATCAAATACCCCGAGACTAAAGTGTTTGCTTGTCCCAAAGCAAACTAATTCAAACACTTGGGTTACCAACAATTAATTTTTCTTCCGCAAGCTGGTTGATATGAATTCAAAGAAAAATTTGATGTTGTAATTACATATGAAATAGTATAGCTGACTTCTCTAAATATAACTTTATCATACAATTCCTCCCATACATCTCTTAACTATTTTCACTCTTTCCTAGAAATAAAATTACAGTTATCCATAACAAATGTAAGGAGAAAATAACAATCTCAATAAGATAGGCATTAGTGTTTCAAAACTTATAAGTACCAATATTGATAGCCATAAGCTTGCCTTCTCGAACACTCTCCACGACACTAGTTAAGATTAGCTAGGTTGGACCTTAGTACTTGTATTATGATGTAACCTTTTAGCTTAGGATAAAAGATTATGGGTGGGATAATCAAAGATAATTTGATGATTCATATCACACCTACATAACGATTGAGCCTCTTGCTTTGTAATTAACTTCACATACATCAGTACTATAAAAGCACCCCCAGACTTTACAATTTTTATACTTCCCACATTTTTTCTTTCTTTTTCTGATGGATACTGTATTTTTTGTTAGTTTTATTTCTTATCCAAGGGTGCATACTAGGGATAATTCCAAGTGGGTGTACATGCACTCAGGCCACATATCATTATATTTTTTCACGTGTCCATAGTAGGGATCATTCCAAGTGGGTGTACATACACTCAGGCCACTTATAACTATAAACAAACTCATTCCATGAATGTCTCAATGATAGATGTGATAAAAGGTAAGGATTTTTGGCCTTGGTAAATTTTAGTAGTAGAGTATCAAAAGACATAAGGAATAGGTCCAAATTGGGTGTGCAAGGGTATAATGTTTAAGGTTTTGGGCGTGCAAGGCTCAAGCTATCCAAAGGAAGGCCTAAGTCATTTCCGCCCTAACTAATTAACTTTTGTGAATGTTTTGAGGATCGCTCGGGGCAAGTTATAGAGACCAATAAAGGGTATTCTTCATTTGAGTCTCTAATAAAAAATTATCAAACTGTTACAGTCATCGACTCTCTTTATTAAAGATAATTATATTTCCTAAAATAGAGTGATTATTAGTTAATAATATAGAGGACAAATCCTAAAAATAAGCTATATAGAGAAAATTAAACTAAAGAATTTCTATACATAATTACTAAACAACAAATTTGATCACTCAATGAGTCTACTTTAATTCATTTTAATCAGCTTGCAAAAGCAAATTAACTAGTTATATTCTCAAATGAGTGAATTAATGAAAGCTTAGAAAGAAGCAACAAAAAAGAATTTTTTAATTTGGAGGGGGGTTAAAAATTATGAGTACTATGCTAGCAAAAATATAACCATTTGTTATCACGTCCAACACTGAAATATAAGAATTGAACTACATCCACCCTCAGAATTAAAGTTGCAATGTCCTCAATATAATGTAAAGAACTGAGAAAACAAAGACATCAATATGTAAAGAACTAGATATCAATAAAATAAAAGAGTCTCCTTCAAATTACATCACAGATGAGTACAGGAAAGCAAAGCATAGAACATCTGAAGTGTTATGACTATGTTGGGTATTGTATCCACAATCACCTGGATTTGAGGAAGTCACCTGTCAAGCTAAGATGAATTCACAATGTATTTGATGAAACTTCTTAAGTTGTTCTTGCAGTTCTTCCACGCTAAGTGCACACCAATGTCAGGGTGCAGTAGGTCAATATACATGGGTCTGCACGATGTAATCCCTCGTTGAGCAGATCAGTGTGTTGGCCTACGTGCACTCTCTCTATTGGAGTGCACTTACTTTCAAGTACAGGGCCGTGTTTATGCAAGAGAAGACAAGGAGGAAGGATGGGTCAAGGAGCAGCTCTTGGGTGGAAAGACGAAAATTTGTCTAAGTAAAATTCGACGAGAATCACCAAATGATTCTCGCCGAATCGTCGAGAATCACTAGTGATTCTCGCTGAATCGTCGAGAATCATTAGTGATTCTCGCCGACTCTTTCAGGCTACCTCAAAACGGTGCCAAGTAAGATTCGGCGAGAATCACTAGTGATTCTCGCCGAACCCATCGTTGAGCAGATCATGAAAACCAAGTTATATTCGTTGAGAATCAACAAGTGAATCGTCGAGAATCATTAACTGATTCTCGCCGATTCGTCGAGAATCACCAATGATTCTCGACGAATTTTACTTGGCGATTTCTCGGGATGCTGCTGGACCGGATTCTGCCGCTGGACTAGTTTGAACCGGTTTTCGGGTTTCTTCTTGTGGGACCCACAACGGTCATATTGTGAGTGTCTACAGTGTATAAATACATGGGTATTTTTGAACAGTAGGGTAGCGAACAAGAAACGAAATACGCGAGCCGCAACGTGACCTAAATCGCCGCTTCCGCTTCGTCGCCGCCGCCGCCGCTCTCGACAAGTTGTTCGCCGGTTGATCGTGGTTTCGCCCAGATCCTCCTGCGACAGAAGCCTAGCCAAGCTCAGCGTCTCACGAGTCTAACCGGAGATCTCTTGTCTCTCGATTTGTAGATCGGGAAAGTGTTCCCCATCCGAATCGATCGAGACGATTGATCCTAGTGTGATCGTTGGTAGACCTAGCTAGCTTCGCTACGAAGTTTGGATCTCTAAAGAAGTGCAGCCGCAAATCGTCGTCGCCGCCGATCCCGTGAACCTAGCCGCCGCCCTTCTTGCCACCGCCGGTTCCGGGGAGATCCTCTCCAAGAGAGACCAAGGTTGTGGACTCTTTGTAGACTTCAAGATCATGTCGTCAACGAAGAGGGACACCGTAGTCTCCTCACGTAGTTTGTATTTCTTGTACATTCTATTTTACTTTTGTTGTAAAGGAACGTTGGTTCCGTGTTGTAAGGGTTGGGTGCAACCCGATTTGTGGGAGTGTTGACTCCTACGTGTGGAAGGGTTCCTTCCGACAGTGCAGGGATTGGATTTCAATCCTGTTGGACAAGTGACCGAGTCGTCCCTTGTTGGGAGATAGGTCGAAGGGGGAAAGTGGATGTACCCAAGTCGGGGAACCACTATAAATTGCCTGTGTACTCTGTTGTGCTGTGTTGTTTTATTTTCGTGTGCAGGTACATTCGTAAATTCCGCAAAAGCGCTGCAGGTCACCTATTCCCGCCCCCCCCCATAGGTGAACATAGTTGACACTAGGTGGACTTTCAAGTGGTATCAGAGGGAGGTTACTCATCAAAAAGGTTAACACCTTGAGTAGTATCCTGCCACCGGTGTCAGAAGCATGGAGCTGGATTATGAGATATCGCCACTAAGACTTCCCGCATGTACAAAGGAGTATTATCCCGTCTGGAGGATGAGGGTGTCATGTCACTTGGAGGCCATCGATCCTCGAGCATCTCTCATCCTGGAAGAGGGTCCTTATATTCCTATGAAGACCTCCTGCTCTGAAAAGAATATCGAAGTGCCCAAATGCATTGTAGAGATATCAGAGACAGAACTGTCACTATTTAACTTGGACGAGAGGATTCGTCAAATTATCTTGGATCTCTGGTCTGGAGCTTCTCTCTCTAGATTGGAAAAATGCAGGACGGCTAAATCTATGTGGGTGATGATCTCAGAGTTGATGGGGGGGTCAGAGAAAGCTGAAATCTGCAATCAACCAGAGGATGAAGCCTATGTGGGTGTCCTCACCTCTGAAGATGAAGGCATGGATCTCTCGGACATCATCAGAGCTCCAGTGTCCGTTTCAGAGACTGAAGAGGCCAGTGAGGAAAGCAGCTCTGATGAGGATGAAACAATGGTCGCTGGCTCTAATGACAATAACACAGAAGAGCAGGTAACTTCTTCATCCTGCCCCATATCTTTTGAACTTTCTGAAGACAGGAACTGCTCTCCTCCAGAAAATTCTGATTCCCTGAAGAGAGCCCTTCAGGAAAGCAACCTACTTGCTGAGGAGCAAGCTCAAGAGATTGCTCGACTGAAGATCTTGTTGGTTCTCCAATTGGCGTCCAACAAGGTCAAGGACTCTAAGATCTCAGCTCTAGAGAGTAGTCTAGAGAATGAGAAAAGAATAGTATCAAACTTTTCCAAGGTTGATGCTATAAAGAGAAAGCAAGAAAACGGGTGGATCTCCCGGATTATCAATTCGTGGAGAAATGGGGAAACGGTATTCCGACCCCCCCACTCCAAGCAGGAAGGCAACTCATCATGCCTTCATGTATGACCACAGGAATAGTCGTGGTCACTGCAAGGGTGATCTGTCCTCATGTGGAGACACCCGTAGTGCAAGGGCCGTCGTGGCCACCCATGAGAGAATACCTAAGGCTCATTCTGAGCCCTTTGTATTCACTGCCACTGCCCCAACTCAGTGCGAATCTGCATGTCCCAGCTCACAGAAGACTTCTCACCACCCGAGGACACAGTATAGGGAGGATAGAAGTCATGGTGTAAGTTTTCATGGGGCCTCAGGAAGGGGGATGCCTGAAAGAAAGGCACCACTTTCCCGGCCTCATGACGCTCACACCATGCATTCCTTCCACTCTTCCACGTGTCACGATGGAAGAGGAAATTTTGTGAGGAGATCATGCTCTATCCCGTTTAGACCTAGGACCGTGACTACCTCAGTCACTAGATCAGGTCGGAAATGGCGATACAACATTCACCCATGTTGGTGCTGTGGCAAAGTGGGGCACTTTGCCATCGACTGTTGGCACAACCCCTCTGTGCCAAAGGCAAGGGCTTATCCACATTCTCGGGACAGAGGTAGTCTTCCAGGCAGGTTTTCTGAAGGAAGACAGTCGAGTGCTTATGCTAACAGGAACCTAGGACCCAATATGATTTGGGTTCCTAAGGTAAAGTAATTCTTTCTTGCAGGGTAGTCTAGGTTCCCTTAAATATGATGGGAACTAGACAGTAGGTGGCTCAAGAATAAATTGGAACAAGCGTCTGGAATAACCGATGTGATATCTAATTGAGCTTATTCACATCGAGCTCCTAATATGTCTTACCTGGGGGACTAAATGATAACTCTCACAATCCCAGGTACGTTTGCTCAGTTGCAGGACTTGAGTCATAGGGTATCCACAGATATATATATATATATATATATATATATATATATATATATATATATATATATATATATACATATACATATGTATACGTATACTTCACTTGTATGTAAGTACATCTAAGGAATGTCAACTGGTATGAGGGTGATTGCAAGTCAGTGTTTTCTTGATCACTTTCTAGTTATCCTTGAATCATCTAATAACATGGAGGAAAAAGTCCTTATTACATTGACCTTGAACAACTTATTTAGGGATCCTGGTTATTGCTCTAACCTTTTCTTTTAGTGTTCCCTTCATGAACTAGGAATTGATTTTATGATGGCAAATGTACAGATTTAAATAAAGGACCAGTAGCATATGCAAAGCGTATTTACTAGCCTTTCAAGAAACTTAAAAGATATTCATCACTCGTTGCAGAAACCCTGAAAGAAATAATGAATTTTCCATCTGTTCACTAAAAACTAGCGAAGATTGTCATCAAGAAATATATGGAAAAGCCGGAAACCCGTTAAATTCATTCTAAATCCCGTTTATCTCACGTGGTCTCCCGCCTAACTCATCTTTATGTATATTAGAATCCCGCCTACCCTTCACCTTCCATAAGAATCCCTCCAAAGGAGCAAACTCTACGAATCCCGCCGAAGTTCCCAGGAAACACGCCAAATCCCGCAAGATTTCTACCGCCGACTGTTGGGTATTGTATCCACAACGTACCTGATTTGAAGAAGCCCCTGATCAAGCTAAGGTAAATAGGCAATGTTTTTGACAAATTATTTCAAGTTGTGCTTGCAGTTTTTCCACGCTAAGTGCACACCAATGTCAGGGTGCAATAGGTCAATATACACGGGTCTGCACGACGTAATCCCTCGTTGAGCAGATCAGTGTGTTGGCCTACGTGTACTCTCTCTATTGGAGTGCACTTACTTTCAAGCACAGGGCTGTAAATATGCAGGAGCAGACAAGGAGCAAGGATGGGTCAAGGATCATCTCATGGGTGGAAAGACGAAAATTCGTCTAAGTGTAAATCGACGAGAATCACCAAGTGATTCTAGCCGATTCGGCGAGAATCACTAGTGATTCTCGCCGATTCGTCGAGAATCAGTGGTTGATTCTCGCCGAATTCGATCCAGCCACTTCTTAGCGAGCACCTCTGCTTCTAAGTAAGAATCGACGAGAATCACCAAGTGATTCTCGCCGATTCGGCGAGAATCACTGGTTGATTCTCACCGTCTCGACTTGGCCTAAAGCAGTGCGTGCAACCAAGGCAAATTCGACGAGAATCATCTTTGATTCTCGCCGAATCGTCGAGAATCACCTTTGATTCTCGGCGACTCGGCGAGATTCACTTTGGATTCTCACCGATTTTGACTGGGGCGATTTTCTGGAACTTCCTGAACCGGATTCTGCCGCTGTCAATGTTCTGGACCGGGATTTAGGGATTCTTCTTGTGGGTCCCACAACGGTCTTATTCAAGTTGTCTACAGTATATATATTCGGGTATTTTGAACGGAATACTTAGACAGAAAGAAGCCGAGCAAGAGCAAACCCTAAAATCGCAAAATCGCTCCGCCGCATCCGTCGCCGCTCGCGCTAGTTGGTCGCCGCTGTCGATCGCGTTTCTTCCCGATCTCCGGCGACAGAAGCTTAGCCAAGCTTAGAGTCTCACACGTCTATCAAGAGATCCCTTGTCTCTCGATTTGTTGATCGGGAAATACTTCCCTGTCCAAATCGATCGAGACGACCGATCCTCGTGTGACCGTTGGTAGACCTAGCTAGTTTCGCTACGAAGTTTGGATCTCTAAAGAACAGCTACTGCACATCGTCGATGCCGCCGATCCCGTGAACCTAGCCGCCGCCCTTCTCACCGCCGCCGGTTCCGGGGAGATCCTCTCCAAGAGAGACCAAGGTTGTGGACTCTTTGTAGACTTCAAGATCACGTCGTCAACGAAGAGGGACACAGTAGTCTCCACACGTAGTTTGTATTTCTTGTACATTCTATTTTTCTTTTGTTGTAAAGGAACGTTTGTTCCGTGTTGTAAGGGTTGGGTGCAACCCGGTTTGTGGGAGTGTTGACTCCTACGTGTGGAAGGGTTCCTTCCGATAGTGCAAGGATTGGATTTCAATCCTGTTGGAGAAGTGACCGAGTCGTCCCTTATTGGGAGATAGGTCGAAGGGGGAAAGTGGATGTACCCAAGTCGGGGAACCACTATAAATAGCTTGTGTACTCTGTTGTGCTGTGTTGTTTTATTTTCGTGTGCAGGTACAAATTAAATTCCGCAAAAGCACTGCACGTCACCTATTCCCCCCCCCCCCCATAGGTGAACATAGTTGACACTAGGTGGACTTTCAAGTGGTATCAGAGGGAGGTTACTCATCAAAAAGGTTAACACCTTGAGTTGAATCCTGCCGCTAGTGTCAAGAAGGAGGCAAAACATCTACTATGGACGGGCTCAAGTTCTCAGGCAAGATCCCAGTGTGCACCAGGCTCAACTTTCCTATCTGGAAGGAAAGGATCAGGTTCTACATGGAAGCAGTTGATCCTCGACTCTTCATGATCGTGGAGGAGGGACCTTATGTCCCCACTAAGGCATCCACCATTGATCCTACCCAGAAAGTGCCAAAGAAACTTTCTGAAATGGACAAGGATGAGATGGTTCTAGTAGGACTTGACAAGAAGGCGCGAAACATTCTGGTCAGCGCGGTTGATGACTCAATGATGCAAAACTTCAGCAACTGCAGGACAGCTTAGGAGATCTGGCAGTGCCTGATCATCCTAATGGAGGGCACGGATGAAGTGAGGGATGATCGGAGATCCCTCCTGAACTAGAAATATGAGGCCTTCAGACAAGGGCCTAAGGAAGAGATCAGAGTCACCTACAAGAACTTCCTCAAGATCGTCAACGCACTCAAAGGATACGGTAGAGTGTTCACTAATGGTGAACTCAATGATAAATTCCGTAGGTCCCTTACTAAGGAATGGGACACAAAGATCTGCGCCATCCGAGAGTTTGGCAGGCTAGCTGAGACTGACCCGCAAATTCTGTTTGGGAAGCTGATGTCCTATGAGCTACAGCTGAACACCAGGAAAGCAGAAGAAGAAGCAGAGAAGGCTGCAGCCAAAGAAAAGACTGTGGCTCTAAAAGCCAGTCACTCCAGAAAAGGCAAGGGTGCGGTTTCATACCGTGTCAGGAAAAAGGATGAGGAGGAGGACTCCGAGCCATGCTCCTCCAGCTCAGAGCTGTCGGAAGAGGATTTCTCCCTCATCACCAGAGAGTTCAAGAAGTTCCTCAAGATGAGGAATCAAAGAAAGAGAGACGGCTCCTCCTCCAGGCATCAGAAGAAAAATTATTCTTCTGACAGGTATGCTTCTAAACCGAACAAACATCGCTCCTCTGACATTATTTGCTTTGGATGCAATAAGCCAGGACACGTCGTGACCGATTGCTATCAAGGCAAGAGAGAAAAAGGGAAAGAAGAGGAGCACAAATCTTCGAGAGATAAGAAGAAAGAGCGGATCTACATCGCCAAAAGGCCAAAGACACTGAGCGAGTCTGATTCCTCAGACTCCAGTGATGATGAGGAAGCCTACTTCGGGCTGGTGGGTCGCTCCGACTCAGAAGGAGAATGCCCCCCATTTACTGGGAAGGTAAAAGCTCACACCCCTCTCTCCGACTCCGACTCTGATCCTGAGTCTCAGGATGATGAACCTGAGGAAAGCCTTTCGGCCCGTGAAGCTGAGCTCCTCGAGAAGTATGAGCTTCTGCTCAACACTTTCGAGGAGTGCCGAAAGAGATTGAAGGCTGAGAAAAAGGAAGAAAAATTTCTTAAGGGTGAGTGTGTTTCCCTAAGAGAAGAGGTCACCAGTTTGATCTCTCTCAGACAGGAGCACCTTGACCTGAACTCAAAGCATTCAGAGTCTCTGAAGCTCCTTGATCTTAAGCAGGAGGAAGTCGACAAGTTGGAAGAACAACTTGCGGCAGAAAGGAAGATCGTCAAGAGCTTCTCTATGCCAAAAACAGTTCTTCCAGTTGTTGATACCTTCTCTGCTCAGGCCAAAGGAGCTGGCTTGGGGCATGTAGGGGTATCTGGTTCCTCTCCAGGAGAAACAGGAACCAGAGGAAGAATAAGGCCGCCAAGAAGGCCTCTGCTAATGAAAAGGGAAAGGCTCCGCTTAGTCCTGTTGCGTTCAGAAAGCCTGGCTTTCCTTGCAACCAACATGACTTTGAGTCAACATTTGGCCATCATTTCCGGCCCTCGGTTTCAAAGCCAAAGAGCCGATATGACAGTTGGACCTTTCCCCGGAACTTCGGTGAGAGTGCCTTCAAGGCACCTTATGAGGAAATCCACATGGGAAATTATGGTCCGTTCTCTAGCGGCCATAATGGAAAGCAGACACCAAAAGCCAAGCCTGTTATACAGAAGGTGACGAAGTCATGTGACTGCTGTCACCATGAGGCCTCCACCTCCAGATCCAAGTCCCCAGCTGTACCCACCGTTCCCAGGGTAAGGCAGGAGCCTAGGAAGAGTTACAACAGATTCGACTGTTGGTGCTGTGGCAAAGTCGGTCACTTTGCCGTGGATTTTTGGTTTAATCCAAGGTATTACGAGACTCCCCATGTTAGCAATGCGAGGACGACCACTCGTAGGGTTAACCAACCGAGGGGGAGTGTGCTAACCAGGAATCTAGGACCCAAGTTCGATTGGGTTCCTAAGACAAATTAATTTTGTTTTGCAGGAATGTCCAAAGGCCACCAAAATGCCGATCTGGTATTTGGACAGTGGATGCTCCCGGCATATGACTGGGACAAGAAGCCTGCTGCGCGATTACACTCCAGTCGAGAATGGACCCAAAGTCATCTTTGGAGGATCAGATCGAGGAGTCACCAGAGGTTACGGTATGATTTCCAACGGTATAATCTCTATCACCGACGTGGCTTATGTTGAAGGGTTAAACCATAACCTGATCAGTGTGACAAAGGTTATGACGTTAAGTTCTGCAAGGATAAATGTGACAAAGGTTATGACGTTAAGTTCTGCAAGGATAAATGTCTGATAATTTCACGTACCTCTTCTGAGACGGTACAAAGGTTATGACGTTAAGTCAGTTATGTGACAAAGGTTATGACGTTAAGTTCTGCAAGGATAAATGTCTGATAATTTCACGTACCTCTTCTGAGACAGTATTATCAGGCATTAGGAGCAGAAATATCTTCTGCTTAGATTTTCTCAGTTTAGATTCATCTACCCCGTATGCCTTGTGGCAACAGGCAGTGCATCTCTTTGTGAACAATGGCACAAGAGATTGGCACATATTAATTTCAAGACAATTAGTATGTTGTTTTCTAAGAACTTAGTGAGGGATGCTCCCAGTATCAAGTGCATCAAAGATAGCCCCTGTACTGCATGTCAGATGGGCAAACAGACTCGGGCTACCTTTAAGAGCATTGCAGACAAAGACTCTTCCCGATGTCTTTACCTTTTACATATGGACTTGTTTGGTCCAATGCAAGTTCATAGCTTGGGAGGCAAGTCCTATACGCTAGTGATAGTTGATGATCATTCTCGGTTTTCATGGGTGTTCTTTTTGAAACGAAAGTTAGATACGTTTGACATCTTCACTAGTTTTGTCAAGCAGGTTCAGAACGAATTTAACTGCTCAGTGGTCAAAATCAGAAGTGACCATGGAACAGAATTCGAGTCTGGTGCTATGACAGAATTTTGTGAAGAACAAGGTATCTTTCATGAGTTTTCCTCCCCGGCGCACTCCTCAGCAAAATGGAGTTGCGGAGAGGAGAAATAGAACTCTCATTGAAGCCTGCACGATAATGTTGAAAGACGCTTCTCTCCCGGAATACTTCTGGGCAGAGGCTGTCAATACAGCTTGTCATGTACAAAACCGAGCATTGATTAACAAGCATCATCGTAAGACGCCTTACGAGCTACTGAAAGGCAGGAAACCAACCATGTCCTACTTGAGGATTTTTGGTTGCAAATGCTATGTACTGAATAATGGGAAGTACCCGCGTACTAAATTTGGTGAAAAATGCTTCGAAGGCATATTCATGGGCTATAGTTCCCACAGTCGGGCTTATATGGTCTTCAATAAGAAAACCCTAGTGGTAGAAGAATCAATAAATGTTGTATTTGATGAAGGAAGTTTGCTTAACAGCAATTCTTCCAGTGGTATTCTTGAAGATGCAGGTGCACGACTTGAACAGCTGAGTCTGGATGAGACCGCTAAAGATGACGCTCCTAAGTACGTCAAAGTTTCCACCTCCACATCATCTAAAAATGTTGAAGATCAAAATGGAACAAATCTCTTAGAAGAAGGAGAAGCCCAAGAAGTAGTCGAAGCCCCAGACGCCAGACTTCTAGAGCTCCGGCACGTGAGGGATCATCCTAGAGATCAGATCATCGGAGATCCTCGTGTCGGTGTCAGAACTCGAAGAGGTACTATTAACGAAGTATTGCATCTTATCTTACTGTCACAGGTTGAGCCAAAAAAGTTCGATGAGGCGAACAAGGATGAGGCATGGATTCTGGCCATGCAAGATGAACTACATCAATTCGAACGTTGCAATGTTTGGACGCTTGTTCCCAGACCATACAATCAGAATGTGATTGACACCAAGTGGATCTTCAGAAACAAGCTGGATGAATATGGTGTCATCATAAAGAACAATGCAAGGCTGGTGGCTCAAGGTTACAGACAGGAGGAGGGGATTGACTTCGAACAGACCTTCGCACCAGTAGCAAGGCTCGAGGCAATCAGATTGTTCCTGGCATATGCTTCGCACAAAGGATTCACAGTTTATCAAATGGACGTGAAATCAGCATTCCTGAACGGAGACCTGAAAGAGGAAGTATATGTCGCTCAACCCCCAGGTTTTGTCGATCCTACTTTTCCCAATCATGTCTATTTTCTTAACAAAGCTTTATATGGGTTAAAACAAGCTCCACGAGCTTGGTATGAGACTTTTTCTAGTTTTCTTCTTGAGAACAAGTTCTCTAGAGGTAAAATAGATAAAACATTGTTTCTCGGGGAAGTCAAAGGCAAGATTTTGCTGGTGCAAATCTATGTCGATGACATAATATTCGGCTCAACGGACAACAATCTTTGCAAAAAGTTTTCTAAACTTATGCAAGGAAAGTTTGAAATGAGCAGTATGGGAGAGCTCAAGTATTTCTTGGGACTTCAAGTGAAATAGTCTGAGGATGGAATCTTCATCTCTCAGATGAAGTTCACAAATGAACTACTTAAGAAATTCGGTATGGAGAATGCAACCTCAATGAGGACTCCAATGGGATCCACTATGTCTCTGGATAAGGATGAGAAAGGTAAACCTTTCGATGAAACCAAATACAGAAGCATCATTGGATCCCTGCTCTACCTTACTGCCAGTAGACCGGATATTATGTTCTCCACATGTGTCTGTGCCCGATATCAGGTGAACACTAAGGAATCTCACTATGTCGCTGCAAAGCGAATTCTAAGATACCTTAAAGGTACTCCTAATCTTGGCTTGTGGTACCCGAGAAACAATGATGTCGAGCTAATAGGCTTTTCAGATGCTGATTTTGCAGGGAGTAGGGATGACAGGAAAAGCACCTCCGGGACGTGTCAATTCCTCGGCAGGAGGCTTATCTCATGGAACAGCAAGAAACAGAATTGTGTTGCAACCTCCACAGCAGAGTCTGAGTACATCTCAGCAGGCAGCTGTTGCGCACAACTCCTATGGATCAGAAACCAGTTAGCCGACTACGACCTTCAGTTCAAGTAAATACCAATGTACTGCGACTCCTCCAATGCAATTGCAATTGCCAACAATCCGGTGTCACACAGCAGAACGAAGCATATTGAAGTGCGCTACCACTTCATTCGGGAGCACGTGGAGAACAAGGACATCTCTCTCTGTTATGTCCCCACGGACAAGCAAATTGCAGATATATTTTCAAAGCCCTTAGACGAAGCCAAGTTCAGTCTTTTCAAAACTGAATTGGGAATGCTAAACTATGAGGAATGAAGCCTACAGACGCTCCAGGCTCGTGCAAGAACTGAGGGGGAGCCAGGAACTCAAGTGTGAGCACAGATGCAAGAACTGAGGGGGAGCAAGGGATCAAATGCTACAGACTCCGATTTGCAGAAGCCGAAAAGGGGGAGATTACCCTCTCGGCTAAGGTGGCTCCAAGCTTGCTCCCAAGAAATTGGTATTGGTAATGAATAACTCACACAACTCAATTTCAGGTTTATGATTTTCATTCCTATACGCTTTATTCACCTTAGCTTGTAGGGTTTAGGCTTCTTCAAATAGGAGGAGATTGTTGGGTATTGTATCCACAACGTACCTGATTTGAAGAAGCCCCTGATCAAGCTAAGGTAAATAGGCAATGTTTTTGACAAATTATTTCAAGTTGTGCTTGCAGTTTTTCCACGCTAAGTGCACACCAATGTCAGGGTGCAGTAGGTCAATATACACGGGTCTGCACGACGTAATCCCTCGTTGAGCAAATCAGTGTGTTGGCCTACGTGTACTCTCTCTATTGGAGTGCACTTACTTTCAAGTACATGGCTGTAACTATGCAGGAGCAGACAAGGAGCAAGGATGGGTTAAGGAGCACCTCATGGGTGGAAAGATGAAAATTCATCTAAGTGTAAATCGACGAGAATCACCAAGTGATTCTCGCCGAACTCGATCCAGCCACTTCTTAGCGAGCACGTCTGCTTCTAAGTAAGAATCGACGAGAATCACCAAGTGATTCTCGTCGAATCGTCGAGAATCACTGGTTGATTCTCGCCGTCTCGACCTGGCCTAAAGCAGTGCGTGCAACCAAGGCAAATTCGACGAGAATCATCTTTGATTCTCGCCGAATCGTCGAGAATCACCTTTGATTCTCGGCGACTCGGCGAGATTCACTTTGGATTCTCACCGATTTTGACTTGGGCGATTTTCTGCAACTTCCTGAACCGGATTTTGCCGCTGTCAATGTTCTGGACCGGGATTTAGGGATTCTTCTTATGGGTCCCACAACGGTCTTATTCAAGTTGTCTACAGTATATATATTCGGGTATTTTGAACGAAATACTTAGACAGAAAGAAGCCGAGCAAGAGCAAACCCTAAAATCGCGAAATCGCTCCGCCGCATCCGTCGCCGCTCGCGCTAGTTGGTCGCCGCTGTCGATCGCGTTTCTTCCCGATCTCCGGCGATAGAAGCTTAGCCAAGCTTAGAGTCTCACGCGTCTATCAAGAGATCCCTTGTCTCTCGATTTGTTGATCGGGAAAAACTTCCCCGTCCAAATCGATCGAGACGACCGATCCTCGTGTGACCGTTGGTAGACCTAGCTAGTTTCGCTACGAAGTTTGGATCTCTAAAGAACAGCTGCCGCACATCGTCGACGCCGCCGATCCCGTGAACCTAGCCGCCGCCCTTCTCACCGCCGCCGGTTCCGGGGAGATCCTCTCCAAGAGAGACCAAGGTTGTGGACTCTTTGTAGACTTCAAGATCACGTCGTCAACGAAGAGGGACACCGTAGTCTCCAAACGTAGTTTGTATTTCTTGTACATTCTATTTTTCTTTTGTTGTAAAGGAACGTTTGTTTCGTGTTGTAAGGGTTGGGTGCAACCCGGTTTGTGGGAGTGTTGACTCCTACGTGTGGAAGGGTTCCTTCCGATAGTGCAAGGATTGGATTTCAATCCTGTTCGAGAAGTGACCGAGTCGTCCCTTGTTGGGAGATAGGTCGAAGGGGGAAAGTGGATGTACCCAAGTCGGGGAACCACTATAAATAGCTTGTGTACTCTGTTGTGCTGTGTTGTTTTATTTTCGTGTGCAGGTACAATTTAAATTCCGCAAAAGCGCTGCACGTCACCTATTCCCCCCCCCCCCATAGGTGAACATAGTTGACACTAGGTGGACTTTCACCAACTCTTCCCATTCCCACCGACACGCGGAAGCTCGCCGAATCTCGCCGACTCTCTCCGCAGGGGACTCTCTCCTCCGCCGGAAACTCACCGAGGGGAAACTCACCGACTCCCGCAAGACTCACCGCCTCAGGGGAAACTCACCGGAAGGGCAACTCGCCGACTCCCGCAAGACTCTCGCCGAACCGGTCTCCATCGCAGGTCTCCCGCCGAATCCCGCTGGAATCTCCCCGAATCATCTTCCCCTTTCATCGCCTCTCACCGCAAGTTTCCCGCAGGGCGCTCACCTTGATCTTGGACGCTGTTCCGGCTTCAATTCTTGCCTCCAGGAATTTCTCCGCATACACTCATCGGGTGTCCCTCGTCTTCATCGCACTAACCCACCGTCTACACCTTTAGGTAACCCTCCCTCACCCTTACTTGGACTTGATCTCTAGTGTCGCTTCCTTTTTGATTTTTGATTAAGCATAGAATAGGGCTTCTCTCCCTAGATCTGCAATGGCTCCAAGAACAACTGCTGGGTTGGTCACTGGTTGCGAGCTAGTTCGAACTGGGTTCTCTCACGCCTCTGACGAATTCAGAAACATCATTCTGATGCTGGAAGAGGCTGGGCTATCATTCGTCCTGGAGCACCCGTGCAAAATCTTGGACAAAGAGGTGCTGGAGTTCTTCGCTACCGCAAGACTCCGGAATGGCGACTCTCTAATCAAAAGCAAGGTGGCTGGGGCAAAGGTCAAGGTGTCTGCCAGCAAGCTGACCCGATTCATGCAGCTCTCTAGCTCAGAGCACGAGGACTATCTTGAGGAAGAAGACAAAAGAAGGACTCTCTTATTCTGTGTTCTCCCACGAGGAACTCGGTCGATCAAGCGCAAGGATATGAATGAAGAAGGAAAGCTTCTGTCTGACATAATTGGAGAGGTACTCATCTGCAAGCCAGGATCTCATGACCATATCTCTGCGGATATGTTCAAGATCCTGGTGGCTATTGTCTGCCGTAAAAGGTTCAACTGGGGGGCGTTGCTGTTCGAGAAGATAAAGGACACCTTGAGCTCTCCGAGCTTTGGTCGAATCATAACTCTGTATCTAAATCAGCTAAATGGAGACAAGTTTGACATGAGTAAAGGTGTTCCTCTACACTACTTGAAGAAGATGGACTCAAGTGTGTTTGACAGATGGGAGAGGCGTATTGGGCAGACTGCCGTGGAAGAACAACATGGAGTATCTCCAGCAGTCACCCCCAGTGAAATTCCTGATACCTTGACTGCAGGAATTGAGGGGGAGACTCTACCCCCTCATACTGATGTAGTATCTGACATCTCCCAGCTGGCTAGAGATGCTGTGGCAGATCTACACGAAGAAAGTGAACCTGAGTTGGAGCATGGGGAGGCCCCGAACCGAAACGATCAAGGAGCCGAAGCTACTGTACTGGAGACTGCTGACAAAGAGTTGGAAGAGGCTGCTGATGAAGATGATTTCATGGATGATGACGGAGAGGAAGACGGGAATGAGGGACATGAAGCATTGGAGGCTCCAGATCTCTTTGAACCTCCATCTGACAAGCATGCACCAGTGGAGGGGTAGTCAGAAAAATCTACAGAGGCCGCCAGCATTCCCCCATTAGAGACTGTGCTTGTATCCAGCTCTACAGATGCGTCTGCTGAAGATCAAGGCCAAGAAGTGCCTCCGGCTCTTCCGTTACGCGATGAGCTAGCCACTCACACTGTAAATGTCATTCAGGGCATAGTGAATGAACTTAAAGCCTCCTTTGATAAAGCTCAGAATACACTGCTGAAAAGGATTAAGACATCTGAAAATCTCATGCTCAAGAATATGGTGGAGATCAATCATAAACTTGACGTGATGGACAAGAAATTTGAAGAAAAGTATACCGCGGCCGGCGAAGCTGTCACACTTCTTATGGCCGGATTGAAAAAGAACACTGATACTCTTGCTGTAGTAAATCAGAATGCTCATGTTGTAGCAAATAACATTCAAAAGTTCGACGGTAATATGGTCACTCTCAACGCTAATCATCAGGCCTTGGTCACTGAATTCACCAGAACTACCAAGCATATTGATGACTCACTGCACTCCTATGCAAACTCCATAGCAGTCGAAGCCAAAAAGGGGGAGAAGGAATACATAGCTAAGATGGCTGAGCTCCGAGAGGTCATGATCAAAAACTTCGAACAGTCAAACAAATACGTCTATGAGAGCAGCTGGTGGATGCTCCACCAGGCGTTAGGCATCGCCTTGCCTGAAAATCATCCTGCGGGTACTCATGCTCCTGAGACTTCTACGGCCGCTGAGGGAGTAAGTGCTGCTGAGGGAATAAGTGCAAGTGCTGCAGATGTTCCCATAAGTGAAGCTTATTCTAGGGCTATTTCCAAAGCTAAACTGAGGAGCATGTTTGATCAAGAGGCCCTAGCAAAAGCCAGGGGCAAGAGACAAGCTCAAGAAGGGACATCCAAGGAGACACTAGCTGAGAAGAGAATCAGAATGAGTGAGGAGGAAGTACGAAACGAAAAGTGGAGTCCAGTTTCAAAGAACATCATCTTGGACACCTTCTGGCTACAAGAAAAAGGAGAACTCAATCGAAACGAAGTATACAGCCAGTATGAGTGGGAAATGCACAAGACGTATGAAGCGAAACGAAACATCTTCTTCAGAAACAACACGGATGCAGATAAAGTTCCTCCTCCCAGATATTATCCGAAGCCTAAAGAGTATATGAAGAGGCAAAGGAAGAAGTACTTGGCGCAAAAACTCAAGTATGACTTAGCTAAGGAAAAATAGTCAACAATTTATAGCTTGTCATTTTCTCTTAAGAACATTTAATGCTTATTGTTATTATATGAACAATTCTGACATTATATGTGTATATATATATTGGTATATATATATGAGTTTGTGAATGACTCAAGTCCTGATCTGGCTGCTTATATTCTCTTGTGCTGCATGTTTAACTTGTGAATGCTATTTTTATTATTTGATTGGTGTTATTCATCTTAGCTAGTAGGGTTTTGGCTTCGTCAAATAGGGGGAGATTGTTGGGTATTGTATCCACAATCACCTGGATTTGAGGAAGCCACCTGTCAAGCTAAGATGAATTTACAATGTATTTGATGAAACTTCTTAAGTTGTGCTTGTAGTTCTTCCACGCTAAGTGCACACCAATGTCAGGGTGCAGTAGGTCAATATACACGGGTCTGCACGACGTAATCCCTCGTTGAGCAGATCAGTGTGTTGGCCTACGTGTACTCTCTCTATTGGAGTGCACTTACTTTCAAGTACAGGGCCGTGTTTATGCAAGAGAAGACAAGGAGCAAGGATGGGTCAAGGAGCAGCTCTTGGGTGGAAAGACGAAAATTCGTTTAAGTAAAATTCGACGAGAATCACAAGTGATTCTCGCCGAATCGTCGAGAATCATTAGTGATTCTCGCCGACTCTTTCAGGCTACCTCAAAACGGTGCCAAGTAAGATTCGGCGAGAATCACTAGTGATTCTCGCCGAACCCATCGTTGAGCAGATCATGAAAACCAAGTTATATTCGTTGAGAATCAACAAGTGAATCGTCGAGAATCACGAGTGATTCTCGACGAATCGTCTAGAATCATTAACTGATTCTCGCCGATTCGTCGAGAATCACCAATGATTCTCGACGAATTTTACTTGGCGATTTCTCGGGATGCTGCTGGACCGGATTCTGCCGCTGGACTAGTTTGAACCGGTTTTCGGGTTTCTTCTTGTGGGAACCACAACGGTCATATTGCGAGTGTCTACAGTGTATAAATACATGGGTATTTTTGAACAGTAGGGTAGCGAACAAGAAACGAAATACGCGAGCCGCAACGTGACCTAAATCGTCGCTTCCGCTCCGTCGCCGCCACCGCCGCTCGCGACAAGTTGTTCGCCGGTTGATCGTGGTTTCGCCCAGATCCTCCTGCGATAGAAGCCTAGCCAAGCTCAGCGTCTCACGAGTCTAACCGGAGATCTCTTGTCTCTCGATTTGTAGATCGGGAAAGTGTTCCCCATCCGAATCGATCGAGACGATTGATCCTAGTGTGACCGTTGGTAGACCTAGCTAGCTTCGCTACGAAGTTTGGATCTCTAAAGAAGTGCAGCCGCATATCGTCGTCGCCGCCAATCCCGTGAACCTAGCCGCCGCCCTTCTTGCTGCCGCCGGTTCCGGGGAGATCCTCTCCAAGAGAGACCAAGGTTGTGGACTCTTTGTAGACTTCAAGATCACATCGTCAACGAAGAGGGACACCGTAGTCTCCTCACGTAGTTTGTATTTCTTGTACATTCTATTTTACTTTTGTTGTAAAGGAACGTTGGTTTCGTGTTGTAAGGGTTGGGTGCAACCCGGTTTGTGGGAGTGTTGACTCCTACGTGTGGAAGGGTTCCTTCCGACAGTGCAGGGATTGGATTTCAATCCTGTTGGAGAAGTGACCGAGTCGTCCCTTGTTGGGAGATAGGTCGAAGGGGGAAAGTGGATGTACCCAAGTCGGGGAACCACTATAAATTGCCTGTGTACTCTGTTGTGCTGTGTTGTTTTATTTTCGTGTGCAGGTACTATTTTAAATTCCACAAAAGCGCTGCACGTCACCTATTCCCCCCCCCATAGGTGAACATAGTTGACACTAGGTGGACTTTCAGACTAGATATGTAAAAAATAATGAGAAATAAAAAAAGCTGGTGCAGTAGAATTTGAAGGATTGTCGGAGACGTGAGAGGAGCCAGGAGCAACCGGAGGTGGAGAAGAGATCCCTAGGTGGTCCTTGATCTGAATTATTGTGTCCTCTATCTGCTTTTGCAAAGCCTCGATACGCTGTAAGCGTGGTGAGAGCTCAATCTCATAAAAGTGCTGGATGTCACGTGAATACTGCGAGCGTGATTGAGGAGGAGGGGCAGAAGACTCTCCCTGAGTATAAGTAGAGCGGGGCGGAGGAACCAGAGGCTCATCGAGGTCATGATCGACATCGACATCAACATTTTCATCATGAGCAAACTGAGGTCCGCACCTCGCAATGGAATAAACGGGTCCACCCCGACCCTAACGGTAGTTACAAGGCAGAGAGATCGGAGTGAAGCCAACATGATAGGGACGATCTTCGCTACCACAGTCATTGTGGGAAGGGACGAAAAGATGTTCATCTTCTTAGCCAGGCATGTGATGTAGGGTGCTACATAAATAGACCCAATACATGAGTTTTCGGCCAGGTGAAGAATGAACAGTGCTGACATTAAACCAAGATGAATGTGGTAACATGATGACATGCTATAGAGATACAACATGTCCTGCCTACTCACGACACCGGAGCTTTCGCCCCGTTACAGTAATTAACTCGTGAACGTCCGTGACTAAATGAATCACCTCTCACATGCGCCAGTCAATAGTTCAAATGTCTTGAAATGTTTTTGACTGGAGGCGATTATAACGGTTGATATGCGTTGGATCTGTAAACTCTTGTGGCGTAGCACCATCATGCCTTTCTTTTGATAATGCTGTGTTATTTGGGTGACGATGATGTCCCCCTTTTGCACGTCCCGTTGACATGATCTACAACCAAGCAGAAGGATTTTTGTTTAGAAATGAAAATGGAAAAAAAGGAGGAAAATGAGAAAAGAAAAAATGAGAATATGAGAATAAGATGAAGGAGAAGAGAGTGGAGAAGAAGGAAAAATTGAAAAATAAGGACATAATCCAAAAAATATTACCTAGGAGGATAGATCGCGAAGAGAGGAGGCGAATGTTGAAATTTGTGAAGTGGAAGTGGGTGACTGGACAGGCCGCGCGGCCTGTGGCGGACAGCCTTGGCGGACTGGGCGGACTGGGCGGACTGAGGTTGCGGCCTGGTGAAAAGTCTGGTGGAAGCCGGCTGTGTTCTGAGCGGGTTGTTGCATGGAGTCCGCGGTTTGGTGCGGCCTGGTATCTGCGGATAGAGAGGCTTGCGAACTGGTGCTTTGCTCAGAGGCCGCGGGTGCAAGCTTGCGCTGTTGGCAGGATGGTTCGAGTTCGCGGGAAGCCTTGCGGACTGGAGTGTCCGCAGTTTGGGCTGTTGCGGACTGGGTGTAGAGCTTGGCTGAGGCCTTGTCGAGCTCTGGTGGCACAGCAGGTGATTTGCTGTGGAGACCGATTGGCGGACTGGTGTTTGGAGTCCGGGAGGAAGCTGCTGCTTTGGACAAGTGCGAGGAGCTCACAGACTGGTTGCGGTCTGTGCTAAAGTGTTTGGCAGACGAGAACTTGTGTCCGCCATGCTCGCACTGTCCCTTGTTGGTTTTGGACTTGGTCACACTTGGTGTCAAGTTCATGGTGTCCGCCGTATCCGCGAAGTCCGTTGTGACCGGGCGGACTGTTGCTGTCTGCCTTTGGTCGTGGACTTGTGGCGGATTGAGGTGTGAGTCTTGCGGACTGCCTCGGATTGGTGCGGACTGCCATTGAAGAGGGTGCTGTCCTGCAGTGGTTGGAGCTTTGCGGGCTGGTGCCTTGTCCGCTTAGCTTAGGCGGACTGGAGAGGGTTCGTCATTGGTTGCCTAGCTCCTGGCGGTTTCCATTGGTGTCCGGCTAAGTCCATGCGGACTCGGCGGACGGTGGTTGTATTCGCGCGGACTGAGGGTGGTGTCGCTATCTCTTGGGCGGTGACCACACTCCTCACCTTGCCTATAAATAGGACCCCCCTGGCACATCTACAGTAACCTAAGTAACTTGAGTGAACAGTAAGTTGGGGTGTGCGAAGTGCTGCGGTCTGTGTTTGCCAGTCCGCGCGGATTGTTTCAGGCTGACGGTTTGCTGTGTGCAGGTCGCGCGGATAACTTCAAGGAGCCAGGAGTTTGGCTGTGACTTCGGTCATTGCTTAGAAGTGTGCGGTCTCTGCGGACTCAGCAGGAGGTCGCTCTGCGGCTTGTCAGTTCTGTTTCAACTTTGCCAGCTTCAATAACCTGTCCGCCGGCTTCAGGCGGGTAGGGGAGTTCCTCAGTTCAGGTTCAGCAGGAGGCGAATAACGGTGTGTCCGCGCGGCCTCGCGGTCTCGGCGGACTCCGTGGTATTCCGTGGATTGCAGCATAGCTTGGGCGAGCTCAGCGGTCTCGGCGGTCTCGGTGACCTTGCGGTCTCGGCGGACTGGAGTGCTGTCCGCCCGGCTTGTTTTTTGGTTCTTTCTGTTTTCAGCTGTAATACTAGCGAAATCATGTCTCGCTATGTATGCCTCGGATTGTAAAGAAGTGAATGCATAAAAAGACTTTCTTGTGCTTCCATTGCTTTGTTGGGTGCAACCTCTAGTCCTTGGGTTTTCCGCAGGTTCAGCGTGCGAATTGGGTAGTTCCGAAGATATTAATTTGGCGTTTGGGCTATCTTGCTGACCACGTTGAGAAAATTTAACATGGTATCAGAGGGAGGTTTCTGAGGTTGCGGGTTGTTCAGTTGCGTAAGCGGAGGTCAACCAGCATTGTTACTCAGTGATTGAGTGGTGATCAACCTGTGTTGTTGCTTGGAGCTGCTGAAGTGTACCAACAGGTGATCGCAATGGAAGGAAGCTTAGCAAGAGGTCTGGGCATTGAACTCTTAACGCCGACTAACTACAAGAAGTGGAAGTCGTGTATGAAGAGTTATCTTCTAGGCGAGGAGCTGTGGGAAGTCGTCGGTGGAGACGACAGACAGGAAGTTACTGCTACTTTCGGTACTGCTGAGTAGGTGAGGCTCTGGAGAAGAACTAATGCTAAGGCGGAGTTCATTCTGAAGAGAGCTGTCTCTCCGGAACTGTTTGATCACATCATTGGATGTGAGTCGGCTGCTGATATTTGGACAACCATTGATGAGTTGTTCAATAGGAAGAATGTGGCGCGGCTTCAGTTCCTGGAGAATGAGTTGGCCAGGGCAACTCAGGGAGACCTTTCCATCTCCAAGTACTTCTTAAAGATGAAGAGCTTGTGTGCTGAGCTGTCGACACTGGATCCTGATGAGCCGATCTCTGAGGCAAAGATGAAAAGGCACATTATCCGCGGCTTGCGGAAGGAGTATGTGGCCTTTGTTACATCTGTTCAAGGGTGGGCTACTCAGCCGTCGTTGCTGTAGCTGGAGAATCTGCTTGCCTCGCAGGAGAGCTTAGCAAGGCAGATGGCTGGAGTGAATTTGAATCAGGAAGGCAGCGAGGCTCTCTTCTCAGGCAAGAAGAAGGGATGGGAAGGGAAGAAGAAGAAGAAAGTGCAGGCCGCTGTTGAGAAGGAGACTTCATCTTCGTATCCGCCGGAGAGGAGCAATGCTCCTAAGGACTGGAAGAAGAACTTGAAGTGCTACCGGTGTCATCAGCGAGGGCACTTTAAGCGGGACTGCAAGGTCAAACTGCAGCCTGGGCATGCTGCGGGAAAGGAGGAAGCTTGCTCGCGAAGTGAAGAAGCAGAATGGGGAGGAGCTTTCATGACGGGCACTTGTGTCCGGGCCTTATCTGCTGAGGAGTTCAACAGCGAGTGGATCGTCGACTCCGGGTGTGGTCATCACCTCACCGGAGACAAGTCGAAGTTCACCTCCATGCAGGCTTACTCAGGTAATGAAGCTATTATCACTACTGATAATACTGTTTATGCAGTAGAGAAGGAGGGGGTCGTGTCTTTGGGTAGTGATCAGGGGCCACTCACGTTAAGGAGTGTGTATCACGTGCCGGGCATGAAGAAGAACCTCTTCTCGGTGACCAACGCGGTGGACACTGGGTATCACGTTCTGTTTGGGCCAACAAACGTGAGGTTCCTTCGCAACGTATCAGCGGTGAAGGCTGATGTTGCTCATGTTGGGAGGAGGGTGAAGAACTTGTATGTTCTTTCCACCAGTGCTTATGTTGATAGAATGAGGGCCAATGATAGTGCGGCTATCTGGCATGAGAGGCTGGGGCATGTTGGCATGGACAAGCTGAAGGCGATGGCAAGTAGAAGTTTGGTGAGGGGGTTGCCGAAGTTATCTTCCTTTGGTGATGGGCATGTTTGTGCGGGCTGTCAATACGGTAAGGCACATCGCCTTCCATTTGATAAATCACAAACAAGGAGCAAGAAGCCACTGGAGTGTATTCATGGCGATCTGATGGGACCAACGGTTACTGCTAGCCTTGGCGGAAGCAAATACATGCTTGTCTTGGTTGATGACTACTCAAGGTATACTTGGGTGTACTTCTTAAAGGAGAAGTCAGAAGCCTTCCGTTTGTTCGTGGAGTTGAAGGAGTTGGTAGAAGGCCGGCTTGGCTTGCGGATTAAGAAGTTTAGAACTGATAACGGAGGGGAGTTTGTCTCTTCCGAGTTTTCTAACTTCTGCAGGAAGCACGGGATCCAACGGGAGCTTACTTGTGCCCACACTCCACAACAAAATGGGATAGCGGAGCGGAAGATCCGTCATTTGACGGAAACCTGCAAATGCTGGCTGCATGCGAAAGATATCCCAAGGTCCTTTTGGGCGGAGGGAATGTCTTGTGCTGCTTATGTTATCAACCGGATGCCACTCAGCCCTATCAACATGAAGACTCCTGTTGAGCTGTTGCTGAAGGAGAAGCCGAGTGTTGGACACCTTCGGGTGTTCGGTTCAACTTGCTACGTGCATGTCCCGGATGTCTCACGGACAAAGCTGGATGCGAAGGCAAGGAAACTTGTCTTTGTTGGCTATGATGAGCGGAAGAAGGGATGGAAGTGCATGGACCCTGTGACGAAGAAGTTCGTGGTGTCAAGAGACGTTGTCTTTGACGAGCTGACGTCATATGGAGGTGGCTCGGTGGAGCTTACCGGAAGTAGCAAGGTTGATAAAGCACCGGTGGAGGCTGCTGATGGCTTGGAAGAGGAGCTTGCTGTTTCACCAGCAGCTCCTGTTGCTTCGAACTCCGAGGCTGAGCCTTCTGGCTCAGGAAGCAGGGGGAGCACTGCTCAATGCTTGCCCCAGGTAGGAGTGGAGCCTGAAGAAGCAACGGAAGCCGTGAGCAAGGAGCCGTGTCTTCGGAGATCGAAGAGGGTGGTTAAGCCACCGGCTCGGTACTGTGATGGGAATGCAGTGAGCTTTGTCTCCTGCTTCTTTGCAGGTCCTCTGGATGAGCGAGAGCCTGCAAGCTTCAACGAGGCCACTGGAGTGAAGGAGTGGGAAGGTGCCATGAAGGAAGAGATTGATGCTCTGAAGAAGAATGAAACCTGGGACCTTGTGCCCAAGGTTGATGGCATTACTCCGGTTACTTGCAAGTGGGTGTATAAGTTGAAGAAGAAGGCTGATGGGAGCATTGATCGGTTCAAGGCTCGCCTGGTCGCTAGAGGATTCTCACAGCAGTATGGAGAAGACTATGAGGAGACATTCAGTCCAGTTGCGAAGATGACATCTGTAAGAGTGCTGATCGCCTTGGCTGCTAGCAAGGGATGGAGGTTGTGGCAACTTGATGTGAAGAATGCTTTTCTTTACGGAGAGATTGACAAGGACATCTTCATGGATCAGCCGCTTGGTTTTGTCTCTGAAAAGCATCCGGACTATGTCTGCAAACTCAGGAAGGCTCTCTACGGGCTGAAGCAAGCTCCTAGAGCGTGGTATGGGAAGATTGCAGAGCACCTGCAATTCTGTGGATACTTTGCTTCTAACTCGGATTCTAGCTTGTTCGTCAAGAAGAAGGGAGAGCTAAGAGTCTTGGTCCTACTGTATGTGGATGACATGATCATCACAGGGAATTCGGAGGAGGAAGTAGCAAGGCTCAGGGCTGAGCTTGCTATACGCTTCGAGATGAAGGACTTGGGAAAGTTGCATCACTTTCTTGGTCTGGAAGTGGAGAGGAAGGAGTGCGGGATTCTCATTAGCCAGAAAGGGTATGCTGATCGTATTGTGAAGCGGTTTGGCATGGGCGAAGGGAAGAAGTGCTCTACTCCATTGGAATCTGGGCTGAAGCTTCGACGAGATGAGGGAAGGGTTCTTCATGATCCCTTGGTGTTCAGGGCTCTTGTTGGGAGCTTGATTTACCTGACGATTACAAGGCCGGATATAGCTTATGCTGTTGGCCGAGTAAGTCGGTATATGGCTGAACCAAGGCAATCTCATCTAGTGGCGGCAAAGGGGATTCTGAAGTATGTCAAGGTGACTTCTGAGATGGGACTCCTCTATGGAAGGGACGCGGAGTTTGCGTTGCTCGGGTACACAAATGCTGACTATGGCGGTGATTCAGATGATCGAAGGTCTACTTCAGGTTATGTGTTCACTTGCGGTTCAGCTAGCATCTCGTGGTGTAGCAAGAAGCAGGACTCGGTGTCGGTTTCAACCACGGAGGCGGAGTATAAGGCTTCGGCCTTGGCTGCTCGGGAAGCCGTTTGGTTGAGGAGACTCATAGAGGATGTTCATGAAGAAGTGCAAGGGCCTACTTTACTCCGGGGTGACAATGAGAGTGCTCTCAAGCTGGTTAACAATCCAGTGTGTCACGCCAGGACCAAGCATATAGAGATTGATCACCATTTCATCAGGGAGAAGGTGTTGGAAGGATCTCTGCTGGTCGGGCATGTTCGGAGTGAAGACAATCTTGCTGACATCTTCACGAAGCCGCTGTCGAAGGGGCCTTTTGAACGCTTGCGCAGCTTGCTGGGCTTGGTCACCACTTCTCACTTCAAGGGGGAGTGTTGAAATTTGTGAAGTGGAAGTGGGTGACGGGACAGGCCGCGCGGCCTATGGCGGACAGCCTTGGCGGACTGGGCGGACTGGGCGAACTGAGGTTGCGGCCTGGTGAAAAGTCTGGTGGAAGCCGGCTGTGTTCTGAGCGGGTTGTTGCATGGAGTCCGCGGTTTGGTGCGGCCTGGTATCTACGGATAGAGAGGCTTGCAAACTGGTGCTTTGCTCATAGGCCGCGGGTGCAAGCTTGCGCTGTTGGCAGGATGGTTCGAGTTCGCGGGAAGCCTTGCGGACTGGAGTGTCCGCGGTTTGGGCTGTTGCGGACTGGGTGTAGAGCTTGGCTGAGGCCTTGCCGAGCTATGGTGGCACAACAGGTGATTTGCTGTTGAGACCGGTTGGCGGACTGGTGTTTGGAGTCCGGGAGGAAGCTGCTGCTTTGGACAAGTGCGAGGAGCTCGCGGACTGGTTGTGGTCTGTGCTAAAGTGTTTGGCGGACGAGAACTTGTGTCTGCCATGCTCGCACTGGCCCTTGTTGGTTTTGGACTTGGTCACACTTGGTGTCAAGTTCATGGTGTCCGCCGTATCCGCGAAGTCCGCTGTGACCGGGCGGACTGTTGCTGTCTGCCTTTGGTCGTGGACTTGTGGCGGATTGAGGTGTGAGTCTTGCGGACTGCCTCGGATTGGTGCGGACTGCCATTAAAGAGGGTGTTGTCCTGCAGTGGTTGGAGCTTTGCGGGCTGGTACCTTGTCCGCTTAGCTTAGGCGGACTGGAGAGGGTTCGTCATTGGTTGCCTAGCTCCTGGCGGTTTCCCTTGGTGTCCGGCTAAGTCCATGCGGACTCGGCGGATGGTGGTTGTATTCGCGCGGACTGAGGGTGGTGTCGCTATCTCTTGGGCGGTGACCACACTCCTCACCTTGCCTATAAATAGGACCCCCCCTGGCACATCTACAGTAACCTAAGTAACTTGAGTGAACAGTAAGTTGGGGTGTGCGAAGTGCTGCGGTCTGTGTTTGCCAGTCCGCGTGGATTGTTTCAGGCTGACGGTTTGCTGTGTTCAGGTCGCGCGGATAACTTCAAGGAGCCAGGAGTTTGGCTGTGACTTCGGTCATTGCTTGGAAGTGTGCGGTCTCTGCGGACTCAGCAGGAGGTCGCTCTGCGGCTTGTCAGTTCTGTTTCAACTTTGCCAGCTTCAATAACATGTCCGCCGGCTTCAGGCGGGTAGGGGAGTTCCTCAGTTCAGGTTCAGCAGGAGGCGAATAACGGTGTGTCCGCGCGGCCTCGCGGTCTCGGCGGACTCCGTGGTATTCGGCGGATTGCAGCATAGCTTGGGCGAGCTCAGCGGTCTCGGCGGTCTCGGCGACCTTGCGGTCTCGGCGGACTGGAGTGCTGTCCGCCCGCATTATTTTTTGGTTCTTTCTGTTTTCAGCTGTAATACTAGCGAAATCATGTCTCGCTATGTATGCCTCGGATTGTAAAGAAGTGAATGCATAAAAAGACTTTCTTGTGCTTCCATTGCTTTGTTGGGTGCAACCTCTAGTCCTTGGGTTTTCCGCAGGTTCAGCTTGCGAACTGGGTAGTTCCGAAGATATTAATTTGACGTTTGGGCTATCTTGCTGACCACGTTGAGAAAATTTAACAGCGAATCCGCAATGTTTGGAGGTAGAAGCCTCAAACCCGAGGTCTGGCCGTGGAGGAAATGGGTGCTGGAAGGTAGGGCTAAAACCAGAAGGTGGAGAGGAAGAAGATGACACTGCCTATTATAATAGTCGAACACGGGTTGCCACACGGGCTGTATGCACCCGTGTTCGAGAATCTTTAACCGCATGGAACACGGGCTCAAAAAGACGTGCGGTCAAACTGGCGGGAAAGCAACGCGTCAGGTGGACACTATCCATAACACGGGCGTGTGTGGACCCATTTCCTTCTCGGGCACTGTGGTTTGTCAAGCGCAGAATATGCACACGACATAACACACGGCTGGGTATGTAGCCGTGTCCTTCTCGGGATAAGGGAAACGTCGATCTCAGTATATGGCAAACGATCCACAAAATAGGTATGTTGTAACCCATGTCCTACTCTGGTTGATTATGCGAAAAGTGGCATTATAACGACAGGGTAATGCACACAGTTGTGTGTCAACATGTGTGCTTCTTGGGATGACTCTTTCCTACTTCAGGTTTCAAATTGAACACGGCTGGGTGAGAAAATGTGTTACGCACATGGCCTAGCCCACGACCGTGTGACTATCCGTGTCCTCCTATGAATTGGAATTTCCTCCTAAGTGATTTATTGATTTATTTTTATACTAATTTTTAACTAGAATTTTGTGAAAAATTTTATAAACTAAGAAAAATTACTACATAACACTTAATCCTAGTCTAACCGGAGGAAAGATTCTTGGCGAGCGAAGTCTTGAGGAAGCTCGCTATAATAAAGCTCACCATAATAAAGCTCACCACAATAAAGCTTTAGTCGTTTCCTGTTAACTTTAAAATCTCTCTTCTCAGGGTGGGTAAGTTTGACGGTGCCATAGGGAAAAACTTCTTTGACTTGGAAGTGTCTGCACCACTTAGAACTTAACTTCCCTGGGAATAAATGAAGACGGGAATTGTAAAGGAGGACTTGTTCACCTTTCTGGAATGTCTTGGGTTTGAGAAGGTGACTATCATGGAATAATTTAGTCTTCTCCTTATAAATCCTGCAGTTTTCATAAGCCATTGTTCTCCACTCATATAACCCGTTAAGTTGAAGTTAACGTCGCTCCACTATAGAATTTGTGTCAAAATTCAAAGAGCGTATTGCCTAGTACGGCTTGTGTTCTAATTCTATAGGCAGGTGACATGACTTACCATAGACTAATTTAAAGGGAGTGGTCCCTATAGGTGTTTTGAAGGCAGTCCTATATACCGACAAACAATCGTGTAGTTTCTTAGACCATTATTTCCTATTCCCTTCTATAGATTTTTCTATGATTCTCTTAAGCTCTCTATTTGAAACTTCGATGTGACCACTAGTTTGTGGATGATAAGGAGTGGCTATCCTATGTGTGACCTCATATTTTTGTAATACTTTATCTAGCTGTAGATTATAAAAGTGTGTACCCCTATTGCTAATAAGTGCACGTGGTGTGCCAAATCGTGCGAATAAGGATTTCAAAAATTGAATTACTACTCTACTATCATTAGTAGGAAAAGCTTGCGCCTCTACCCACTTAGATACATAATCTACAGCTACCAAAATATATTTATTCCCATAAGAACTTGGAAATGGTCCCATAAAATCAATCCCCCACACATCAAACACTTCACATTCAAGAATAAACTTTTGTGGCATTTCATGCAATTTAGAGATATTACCTGATTTTTGAAAAGAATGACATGAAAGCACATACCTTTGGGCATCCTTGAATAGAAGGGGCCAAGAAAAACCAGAATCAAGAACCGTTTTGGATGAGCAATTTACTCCAAAGTGACCACCTGTAGGGCATGAATGACAATGCTCCAAGATTTTTCAGCCCTCCTCCACGGATACACATCAATGCATAATGGAATCTGCACATATCCGAAAAAGATAGGGGTCCTCCCAAAAGTAATATTTCAAGTCAGAGAAAAATTTCTTTTTCTGTTGATATGAAAAGTCTTTTTGAAGGACCTTAGCCATAAGATAGTTTTCATAATCGGCAAACCACGGATAATCAGCAATTATATCAGTAGATAATGGAAATAACGATTCCTCCGGAAATGTATCACTAATCTCAGACTCATCTAACATTGTTCGTAGTGGATTTTCAAAACATAAGAGATGATTTGCCGCTAAGTTTTCTGCTCCTTATTTATCCCTAATTTCCAAATCAAACTCTTGCAATAAAAGAACCCAACAGATTAAACGAGATTTGGCTTCCACCTTGGCTAATAAATAACTTAAGGTAGAGTGATCTTTGTATAGTACTACCTTAGACAATGTTAAATAGGATCTAAATTTATTGAAGGCGAATACCATTGATATGAGTTCTTTTTCTGTAGTTGTATAATTCTCCTGAGCGTTATTAAGTGTTTTGCTAGCATAGTATATAGGGTGAAAGTGTTTTTTTGGCGTTGACCTAACACATCCCATACTGTAAAACTGCTAGCATCACACATGATTTCGAAATGTTGAGAAAAATCAGGTGCGATCATAATAGGAGAATTAATTAATCTTTCTTTTAATAACTCAAAAGCTCGTAGACACTCTTGATTAAAAATAAAAGGTGTGTCTTTCTATAAAAGACTAGTAAGTGGTTTAGATATTTTAGAGAAGTCTTTAATGAACCGACGATAAAATCTGGCATGACCTAAAAAACTATTCACTGCCTTAACGGAGGTTGGCGTTGGCAACTTTTCTATGGTTTCAATCTTCGCTTTATCTACTTGAATTCCTTGGCTTGAGATCTTATGGCCAAGTACTAACCCTTCTTGCACCTGAAATGGCACTTCTCCCAACTAAGCACTAAATTTGTTTCCACACACCTCCTTAGAACTTTTTCTAAATTGTTCAAACACAAGTCAAAAGAATCACCGAACACAGAGAAATCAACCATAAACACTTCCATAATATATTCAACATACTCATTAAATATATCTAACATGCACCTTTGGAAAGTGGCGTGTGCATTACATAAACCCAATGGCATATGCCTATAGTCAAAGTTACCATATGGGTAAGTGAATGTTGTCTTCTCCTTGTCTTCCTGTGCTATAGACATTTCGAAGTATCCAGAGAATCCATCTAGAAAACAATAATAAGAATGTCCTGATAAATGTTCTAATATTTGATCAATGAAAGGTAGGGGAAATGGTTTTTCCTAGTAGCATCGTTTAACTTCCTATAATCAAACAGACATGCCAACCAGTTACTGTTCGCATTGGAATTAATTAATTATTATCATTTTATACTACTGTTAAACCACCCTTCTTAGGAATGACTTGTACAGGACTAACCCATGAACTATCCAAAATAGGATATATCATTCCAGCATCTAACAACTTAACAATCTCAGCTTTCTCTACCTTCTTCATATTTGGATTTAGCCTACATTGCGGTTGATTAGAGTGCTTATAGTATTCTTCCAAAAGGATCTTGTGGGTGAAAAAACTAGGGTTGATACCTTTTATATCAGTTATTTGCCATGTTATAGTACACTTATGCTTCCCTAACACAGCTATTAACTTTTATTTTTCAGTTTCAGAAAGATTAGAAGAAATAATAATAGGGTAAGTAGAGTTAGATCCTAAGAATGCATATTCAAGATGATCCGGTAATTTTTTAAGTTCTACTATTGGTGGATCCTTAATATTACTCTTAAGAACTTCAAGATCTCCTTGCATAATCAAACTATATTCAATCTTCCTATTCACCAAAACAAAGTTATCTAGATAATATAGATGTTCAACAATGTCTTGATTTTTGTCTTCTTCTAGATAACTATTAGTGATGCAAATCTCTAAAGGATCTCTATAATATATTTAAGAATTCATAGAAGTCATAATATTATCAACACCATAGCAAAAGTAGCAATGATCATCATTATCCAAAGTTTTCTTTATTGTATTGCCAATTTGAAAAGTGACTTCATCTTCCCCTACTCGCAAAATTAATTTACCATCAAAAACGTCAATAAGAGCTCTAGATGTGGCTAAGAATGGACGACCTAGTATGAGTGGCACTTCTACATTTTCGTCCATATCTAGAATAACAAAATCGGCGTGAAATATAAACTTGTCTACCTTAACCAATACATCCTCTACTATTCCTCTAGGATACTTAACCGAACGGTCTGCTAATTGAATACTCATTCTAGTAGGGCTAAGTTCTCCAAGACGTAGTTTTGAATATAGTTTATAAGGCATTAAGTTTATAATAGATCCTAAATCCGCTAAAGCTTTATTCACTTGCAAATCACCGATTAAACATGGAATTGAAAATGAACCGGGATACTTATGTTTTTGTGGTAATTTTTTTTATAAAATTTCAGAACATTCTTCACTAAGTGTTATTAAAGATAACTCTTCTATTTTTTTTATTTGAGATAAAATACTTTAGGAATTTAGCATACTTCAGCAATTGAATAATTTTAGAAAAAGGTAGATTAACATATAATTGTTTAAACATAGTTAAGAACTTACCATATTGCGCATCCATGCGCTCCTTGTTTAGCTTTGCTGGATACAATATTCCTGGTTGATATTCCATTGGCTTTGAATGCATCTCGTTCTGCCCTTCACCGCTAGACTCCTCTTGGGGTGCTTCCTTTGTAAGCCTTTGGTATTGTAATTCCTTTCCACTCCTCAATTGGATTGCTTTTGCATGCTCCTTTGGGTTTGTTTCATTATTACCCAGAAGTGTTCTTTGTTGCCGTTCATACACCATCCTTGCGAGCTGACCAATTTGATTCTCTAAATTTCAAATAGAGGCCTCTTGATTCCGGAAAGATACGTCAGTTGTTTGCATGAGCTTGGTGAGGACATCTTCTAATGATGGCTTCCTTTGCTCTGGTTGCTGCAGTTGTCCAAACAGAGGTTGCTTGCCTTGATTTCCTTGCCCTCCCCAAGAGAAATTGGGGTGGTTCCTCCATCCAGGATTGTATGTAGAACTATATGGGTTGTTTGCTTGGTTGAAGGGAGGTCTGGTATTATTGCCCAAATAGTCAACATGTTCTTACACTTCAGGTTCATAACCCAACATTCCACTAAATGAGGGGTCCCATTGTTGAGGTACCATGGAGGGTGATGCTAAAGATACGTTTATCCTTCTTCTGGTGAAGCTTCTCCACTTGAATAGCTAAGGCAGTGACAACATCAACTTCAAAAATTCCTACAATCTTGTTAGGCTTTTGTCTCACGGAAGTCCATTAATAGTTATTCATTGCCATGTCTTCTATCAACTGCTGAGCTGCTTCAGGTGTCGTTTTGTTCAAGGTGCCTCCACTAGCCGCATCGATCATCTATTTAGTGGCTAGATTGAGACCATTGTAGAAGGTCTAAATCAGAAGCCAGGAAGGTAGTGCATGATGGGGACACCTCCTTAAGTGTTCCTTGTATCATTCCCATATGTCATACAATGATTCAGATTCGATTTGAACATACATAGAAATGTCGTTCCTTAGCTTTGCAGTCTTCACCGTGGAAATACTTCATTAAGAACTTCTCAACCATCATATCCCATGTAATAATCGACCCTCTAGGTAGTGAGTTTAACCACTGTTTCGCCTTGTGCCTTAGTGAGAACAGAAACAACCTCAATCAAATGGCATCATTGCTAACGACATTGATCTTGAATGTATCATATATCTCCAAGAATCCGGCTAAGTGTGTGTTGGGATCTTCATATTGCAGGACATCATATTGGACATACTATAGAACCATCTGAATAATACTCGATTTCAACTCGAAATTATTGGTGACAATTGGTGGTCAAACTATGCTTGACCCAGTACCCTGGAGATTAGGTCTATCAAAGTCATACAAGGTTGGCTTGTTCTGCTTTGCTATGTTTTTTGAATTATCTGGATGATGATCTCCTAAGTTTACTTTTTCCTCGTCTGAAAGTTCGTTTGATTTATCTGTGTTATCAATTCTCAAATCCCTTTGGCTAGTGTTGTGAATAATACGTTTCGGGTCAGGATGAAATGTTGTTAACCCAGAATTTCTTCCCATGGTCAAAGACTAACAGACTACAAAACAGAGATTAAGTGATATAATTATACAGTAATTTAATTTACAATTATTGGTTAGTAATTTAAAATTATATGCAATAAACTAATTTACCATTATATGTTATTAATCAAAAAAATGGTAGATTAATCGAGTTCAAGCTTTCAAAATATTGAAAATGAGTCTCCGACAACGGTGCCAAAAACTTGATGTGATTGTTTTGCTCTATGTAAAAACTATGTGGATAGGCATAAACTAGATTGATTTTAATCTCAAGCAAGTGCACCTATCGATCATAATATAGGATAAATCTACATATCATGTTGTATTCCACAGGGTCTTTACAATTACTCGTACTAACTCTCTCTCTATTATCGTACCTATAATTAAAATTGAGTGCTACGTCAAATTAACCTAACTAGGACTACTTGGATAAAGTTACAATGGAGAATTAAGGATAGTAAAAAGCAGAAAATCTAAGAGTAATCACATGAGAATAATTACTCATTAATTCAATTCTATGTAATTACGTAATAATAAGATTATCAAATTCGTTGTATTGTAAGGGTTAAACATTTATCGAAATCTCTCTTGAGCAATTCAATACCTAAACTTATGTTGAGTAAATTTTCTCTCAAACAATTTACAATACTCAAATTTGCATTAATAATAAGAAACCCTATCTAATACATAAATTCATGAAATCCTATCTCTAAGATACCATGAGTCCAATTATCCGTATTACCATTATCCAAAAAACATTTCTCTCGATCATGCAATTTGAAATACAAAGAGAAAGAACATTAGAACATGAACATATAAACATCATCACAAACATCCAATTTCTCAATCTAGAAGTTTGGGATTCAAAAAAAACAAGTTCTAATTTCAAGTCTAATATCAATCTCATTGTTAAAAAACATACATACAAATAAAATACCACAAATCCGATATAAAAACTAACATACATGATTACCGAATTATTCAAGAGAATAAGTCTCATGTGAAATGTAAAAAATAAAGTTAGATCCACTAAGAGAAGGGGAAGATTAAAAGAGATACATGAAGATTAAAACCTTATGAATTATCTCCTTCGATCTCCCCGCCGCTGAATGCTCCACTTTCATCCTCCAGGAATTCTCCAAGTTCTTCAATTCAAAAGTCCCCATTCTAATTTTCCTACAGGTTTTTATAGTCTCCTTGCAAATAGGGTCGAACACGGGTTCCAACACAGCCGCTTCACAGGATGTGTGCATAGTTCTAAGGAAGTTTTACACGAAAAGATTTGTCTGGTCGTGGGCCATGTCATTTGACATGGCCTAGAACACGGCCGTATTGTTCTTTGTGGCTCCAAACACGGCTTGGTTCAGCAGCATGCCAGATAAGGACACAGGTAGGGACACGACCATATGCCTACCCGTATAGTTCTCTGACTTCTCTTCCAATCCTCGTGATCTTTCTTGATAAGGACACGGGTAGTGACATGGGCATGTTCCTACCCGTGTGTGCCTATTTCCAGTCATGTCCTCAATCATGCTGGATCCGTGTACTCCTCTATTTGCTCCAAGACTTTTAGTTCCAAGGACTTGCAATACCAGCATTAAGAAGATGAATGGATATATAAATACCTTAATACAAGAACTAAAGGAAACTCCATACTATTGGATCACTTGTTGGATTTGGGCTAGGTCCACTAAACTAGGATTATTGACCCACCTTGTATAGCCAAGGTCATGTCTGTGTCCTAGAGTCTAAGCCATGTCCTTAGAGCCAACATTGCTTGGACCAGCCAACAACAGACTGCAGAAGACAAAATACTTAGAGAAAAATTAATTTCAGGAAAGTGAGTTCGACGCTCGTCGAACGCAGCTTGACGAACTCAGAGAAAATTATCTGAGTTGAGCTCGACGAACTTTGTTCTTAGTTCGACGATTTCTTGGTGCTCTACTTTAACATTCTAAGTCCAGAAACATTTCTCTGAACTCCATTCGACAAAATTAGATTATCAGCTCGACTATCTTAGTGCACAAAATTGGCAAGATTTTATCAGAAAGCAGTTAGCAGTTCTTGGGTCGACGATCTTGGATCTCAGGTCAACAAATAACAATTATCTGGTCGACGAATTTGACTTCTCAGCTCGACAAACTCTAGACCCAGGTCGATGAAATATGTTCTTTGCTCGACGATTTCTGTGCAGTTCCAGACTTGGATTATTGCCTCCTTCTGTCCTTATGTTATTGCAGTAATTCCTGAGTAATCAATGCTTAATATTCTCTGAATATTACCCTTAGAAGCAGCATTGATTATGGGATTCATCAGGATTATTACTTGTCATTTTTCTATGGGACAGTTGGGAAATCCAATTAATGCATACATTCTCTCCAGCCAAATTTTATATTCTCCAGGTCGACAACAATCAATGCAAGAAGGTATTCAAAAATTAAGGGAGAAATTCCATTAAAGCTAGAAAAACGTGACTCTCTTCCTGGAGGCTAACACACACAGAGATTGTGACACACATCACATAGAGAAGACACACAACAACAACATTCAAACACTTCTCTGTGCAGAAAAAGAATCTGGTCTTCACCCTGACACTACTGAAGAAGAAGAAGAAAACACATCCAAATCAGGAGTCTTCTTCATTCTTCACTCCAGGATTCTTCAAGGACAACAAATTTTCATCAGTCAAGAAGTTCCTGGATCACCTCTGGTCAAATCTAAAGAAAGAAGACGTACTCACCCCGAAGCAAAGCTCCAATCTTCCTGAACAACTCAATAACTTAGGGGGAGCTTTGATAACATCAAAGATCCACTAGTCTTCTCAGTTGTATTTGAGAAAGAGAAGACACCATAACTCTCTCGCCTCCTCACTGTATAAAGGGTTCTTTAACTCCATTCACTGTATAAAGGGTTCCTTTGTTGCAACTCACCTGATCAAAAGATTAGGGTTAGTTTTTGAGCTGCTGATCAAAAGCTCATTGGTGGCAGTCACCATATCAAAACCTATTAATGGATTCCTACCAGGGTGGTAGAAGAGTGGATGTGCCCATGTTGGGGAACCACTATAAAAATTCTTTTGTTGTCTGGTTGCGCTCTTTCCTTTTTGTTCATGCTGTGTCTGTGTTAGTTAGATTAATTTTTGTTGTGCTTGTGATAGATTAGTGTATCTTAGGATTTCACTTTTATTTACAATAATATTAGTATTTAATTACTTCCCTACTCTGAAGTGTTTTTATTTACAGAAAAACGTTTTAAAGATTTCAAAGATACTCTATTCACCCCCCCCCCTAGAGTATTTCAGGTCTAACCCACACTTTCAATTGGTATCAGAGGAGTGTTCTTTGGTTGTACAAGTTAACCCTTGAACCAAAAGATCTTGTGTTAGATCTGAACTTTTATTTCTCTTAGAATTATGTTCACAGCATGGCACAGAACAAGGATTATGCAAGCACCAGACCTCCAATGTGCAACTTAAATAAGTTTGCCATCTGGAAGGCAAGAATCAAACTATATATGAATTCCATTGATGGTGAAATCTACAACTCTATTTTGATAGGTCCTCCTCAATCAACTGCCTTTACATCTACATCAGCCTCAAGCACATATACTATTCCACCACCTAAGTGGACAGATGCACAGAAGAAGGCTAAGATAGTTGATGCAAAGGTCATGAACATTCTGGCTCAGACTATGTCTCATGATATCTTCTAGAAGGTGGCTGAATGCAAATCAGCCAAGGCTATTTATGATTCTCTCAACCAAATGGTGGCTGGCTGTAACGCCCCCGGTGTTTTTGGAAATTGTGTAATTTTTGTTTGGCGTTACGTTGGCATATTTTTGGCCTTTGCCGTTGTTAGAACATGATCTTCGCTCTTTAGTCCTTTAGCTTGGCACGTTGTGCTTATGCAATGTTATTCTATGCATGATGTGCTATGCATTCTAAAAAGGCCTTAATGCATATTATGATCGGCGTACATATGCAATGTTATGCATCCCATACTATATAACAATACATGCAATGAAAAAAGAAAATGTGCTAGTCGCAGCCATGTGGTGAGGTTATGTATCCCATACAACCTGAGTTGAGGTCTGAGCATCCTCAGAAGAAATCACGTTTACCTTTCCTTTGCCTTTATCCAATCACTGTGGCAGTGGCAATGCCTGGAGTGGCATTGGCTGAAACATAGGTTGAAACTGCGGGCACTGAGTCTTGATGTGCCCCTTTTGTCCACACTGATAACAAACTTTATCTTTTGACCAACAACGGGCAACATCATGCCCATTCCTCATGCACAATGTACACTCCAGGTCCCTCTTAGGAGCACCCTAAATCGCATTGACCTGCTCCTTCTTCTGAACTCCTAACCTCTTGAAACATTTCTCGAAGGGGTGGCATGACCGGCCACAGAAGCAACAAACCTCTTTGCTCTTCTTCCTTGAAGCAGTATTAGGCACCTGAGAGCTCTTCCCTTCCACTAGCTTGCTCTTATCTTTCCTCATCCACTACCCTCTTTGCTTAGCATTTTCAATTGCCTCAACTCTCAAAGCAGCTTCCACTACGGCAGCATAGCTTGCTGCTCCATATGCACTTGCTAACTACTACACATCATTTCTTAGGCCACCAAGAAAACGCTTAACTCGATCCGCCTCGGAAGTTACTATACCCGGGGAAAACTAATTCATTTTACTGAACTCAATCCCATACTCACTAACTGTGAGCTTCCTCTGCTTCAAATATAAGAACTTGTTCATCAAGCGGTCCCGCTCGACCGAGGGTAGAAACATCCTTAGGAGCATCCCCTTAAAAGACTCCCAAGAGCATCCTTCCATTAAGCTCTCCTTTTCTCACAACCACCAACCCTTTTCTAACCCCTTAAGCTGATATGCAGTGATCATCACTCTCTGATCATCAGTGATGCCAGAGTAGGAAAATATCTACTCAATTGCTATCAACAATCATCCAACACCATGAAATCCGCTTTTCCATCATAAGTAGGTGGTCCAAGTCGTTGAAACTGGGAGATAAATGTCATCTCGGGTGGAACCACTACAGGAAGAATCAGAGGAGTAGGAGGGGCAGGAACAGCTGAACACACATCAGGGTTTTGCACCCTCGGAGCCAGCCCAGACACCACAAAAAACATAGACTGGATCTGAGACTGCACATCCACCATCTGCCTTGCCAAGGCCTCATTAATATGTCGCAAACTCTCCATCATTGCATTATGCTGGGCACCCGAAGACTCGCCCTCCGACTGGGGAGTCTGCCTCATCACAGGACGCTTCGACATCCTATAAGCGAATTAGCATGAATCAAGACCTAGCCCCAACTGCTAGTCCAAAACAACCCGGTACAGACACACATACTAACATATAAACTTCAGTTGCTAACTTGCTCTGGGGGTTTTTGTTATTTTTTCAATGATAGTGTTATGCCTAACCTACGATGAGTCACCCTCATAACACTAATGCATGTGCCTAGACCATGAATGCATGAATTTTATAGTTCTTTTTGACTCAAAACCATGTGTGTACAAGTGTCATCATATAGAACCTGAGTTTTCGGGTTAATGTTGTTTCCCGACTTGTACTGACGGTCGAGTCGTGAATTATGGAAAGTGGTTTTGTTTGATGGCTCTGTGAGGGGTGGTGTGGTGTAAAGCCTTGGTGACCACCATTTTAGTGTAGAGAGCACCTTTTGGCCCCGATTTGGGCTGGTTGTTTTATGGTGTAGAGAGCACCTTTTGGCCCCGATTTGGGCTGGTTGTTTTATGGTGTAGAGAGCACCTTTTGTCCCCGATTTGGGCTGGTTGTTTTATGGTGTAGAGAGCACCTTTTGGCCCCGATTTGGGCTGGTTGTTTTATGGTGTAGAGAGCAACTTTTGGCCCCAATATGGGCTGTTTTTTTGGTGTGTTGCACCTTAGGGCTGCCACCGTTGAACACTTGAGTATTATGGCTTTACCACTGCTACTCTTCATAAGTTAGGATTGTTCGTTCCTTTGTTATTTTGGCATATGCTTGCCTTGTTGCTCCTGCAGATTTTAACAGGATATGTTGATTATTTCTCGCACTTGGTGCATCTTGATCCTGCCTTGGGCAGTGTGTTAACTTTACTGTTCTATTCAGCTCCCTTTTGCTCATTTAATAGCATTGGTTGTCGGGTTGGTAAACCGTCTTTTCTTACTTATGGATCTAATGCTCCGTTTCTTTTCCTTATATACTTGCTGAGTTATTCTTTCTTTGAATTCCTCAGGTTCAGGTGATAGCCGATTGAGCGGGTAGTGTTCTATTTGGTGGATCTTGCTTGTGGTCTCCGGGATAGCTGAGGTTGCTGTTCCTCGTGTTGGCGAGGTAGTTCCTTCTTTCTGTATAGATATACATACCCTCTAGTGGGTTTGTGTCAGGTTGTTTACGCCCACTGGTGGCTTACTTTTAAGAATTTAATATGAACTGAGTACTGCTAGTTTTGCCCTTTGGCGGTTGTTTACTTGCTTCTGTGAATGTATTATGCTAGGGTGTATGTTAGGTATTTTGAAACACTAAAAGTATTACTATATGTATCTCTTGCATGTCATGATTTTAAAACTAAAACACTACTTCTCAAGTACGTAAAGGTCTATTTTTCTTATATTATGATAAATCTAGAGTCCTGCATTCTATGAGTTGTCTTTTGGGGATGTTTTCACTCATGTAGGATGTCAAATTAATTTAACCAAAGTATTTTCCGCTGCGTATAAATATATATTTGTATATTGTGGACTAGCTGATCCACTGTGCCGAGGGATACGACCATCAAACTTAGCTGGTTTTCTTTCGTATTAAAATATGATTTTATTCAACGAACTAGAGTATGGGTTTTGCCTGAGCACGCGCAGTTATCCCCTGCACGGCATGGCATCATAATACGTATTTTCTCTTGCTCTGATATGATTTAAATGTTTGAGAAAATGCGGGTTGTGACAGTGGGGATCAGAGGGAGGTTTACTTGATAATTGGTCGGGCAACCTTTCCTTGTTTAGTTCGTAATTATAGCTTTACCAATTGTTTTCTTAGATACGTGTTCACCTTTCAAGGAAACTTTAAGGTAAAGAACTGTTGGGCGCACGTTCTTTTCGACTCTGGCACTACCCAAACATTTGTGGCTAGAGCCTTCGTGGACCGGTACTGTTTGAAACCAGATCGAGTGGGGGATGTCTTTTGCATCAAGTTCCGTTCTGGTGATTCTGTGGTTTCAGACTGGGGCATTTTGGATTGCCCGATTGTGTTAGGGGATTTCTTAGCTAAGGCAGATCTGAAGGTAATTTACTTGGAAGACTTTGATTTTATATTAGGCATGGACTGATTGTCGAGGTATGATGATGTGATCCAGTACAAGGGTAAGCGCTTGGACTTCAGAAAGGACAACGGTGAGCCTGGGAGTGTTTATGGTGATTCGCTCCAGGATTCTCCAGCTATTTCTGCGGTATGTGCTCGAACATTGCTAGTTTTCGGCTGTTTTGCTTGTTTGGTCTCAGTTTTGGAGACCGTTGGTAGTTCGCCGCGTTTAGAAGAGATTCCTGTTGTGCGCGAGTTTTCAGATGTTTTTCCTGATGATCTTCTTGGTCTTCCGCCTGACAGAGATGTTGAGTTTGTGATAGATTTGGAGCCGGGTACACGTCCTATTGCAAAGGCTCCGTACCGGATGGCCCCGCAAGAGCTGGAAGAGTTACGTATCCAGCTAGATGAGTTGTTAAAAAATGGTTTTTCAGACCAAGTTCGTCGCCTTAGGGTGCACCTGTTTTGTCTGTTAAGAATAAAGATGAGTCGATGCGGCTTTGCATCGATTATCGAGAACTAAATAAAGTCACTATTAAGAAAAAGTATCCCCTGCCAAGGATTGACGATTTGTTTGATCAGCTGTGCGGTAGCTCGGTATTTTCTAAGATTGATCTTCATTCTGGTTATCATCAGCTTAAGGTCCATGAGTCAGATATTCCACGGACTGCTTTTTGATCAAGGCATGGGCATTTTGAATTCTTAGTAATGTCGTTTGGTTTGACCAACGCACCCTCAGCCTTTATGGAAATGATGAACCGAGTGTTCAAAGACTTTCTGGATAAGTTTGTAGTTATGTTTATCGAGGATGTTCTCGTCTATTCCCGCAATGTTGAGGAGCATTATCAGCATCTGCGTTTGGTTTTATCTGCTTTAAGGGACCATAGGTTGTTCGCCAAATTGAGTAAGTGCGAATTTTGGTTGCCCCATGTTTCGTTTCTAGGCCATGTGATCAACAAGCATGAGATTTCAGTTGATCCAGAGAAGATAGCTGCAGTGATGGACTGGAAAAGACCGGACACACCCAAGGAGATTAGGAGCTTCTTGGGGTTGGACATCTATTACAGAAGGTTTGTGGTAGTTTTCTCTACTTTGGCTGCACCTTTGACTCGCATAACCCAGAATAATGTGGCTTTTGATTGGAATGATAAGTGTAAGGAAGCATTCTTTGAACTCAAGAACAGATTGTGTACTGCTCCTGTTTTGACTCTGCCTACGGAAGGCTTGGGTTATGATGTTTTTGTGGATGCATTCCATGTTGGGCTTGGATGCGTGTTGATGCAAGACGGAAAAGTGATTGCATATGGGTCCAGGCAACTGAAGACTCATGAGAAGAACTACCCTACACATGACTTGGAATTTGCAGCTGTTATATTTGTGTTGAAGTTGTGGAGAAATCTACTTTATGGCGCACAGTGCAAGCTTTTTATTGATCATAAGAGTTTAAAGTATGTCTTCACCCAGAAGGATTTGAAACTGCGTCATCGGCGATGGTTGGAGTATGTTGCCGACTATGATGTTGAAATCCAGTACCATCCGGGCAAGGCTAATGTGGTGGCCGACGCCCTAAGTCGGAAGACGAGAAAGATTTTTAATCTCTCCGCCAATCGATTAGTGGAAGAATTCCTGTTAATGGATATTTTTGTAGGGTGCTACGACTTGCAGAGTAGTTTGGTGGCAGCAGAACCTTCTTGGATTGCGCTGACGTGGTTTCATCAGAAAGATGATCCAGATTTGCTGTACTTATACCATAGAGCTGAGAAAGGAGAGTTACTTGATTTCTCGATTGATGCTCCGGGTACGTTGAAGTACCGCGACAAATTTTGTGTCCCCGCTGTTATGCACATCCGAGATATGTTATGCAGAGAAGCTCACGATTCGAGCGTTGCTTACCATCCAGGGTCTACAAAGATGTATTGTTGGATACCTAGTTGATTTAGGATAGGTTCACTAACTTAGGATGTGACCCAATATGTATAGCCAGGGTCAAATTTATGTCCTAGAGTATAGGCCAAGTACTTAGGTTCAACTTCAGATGGACTAGCTATCAACAAGACCATCAGAGATCTCAAGACTTAGAAGATTTCAAGACTAAGTAAAATGAGTTCGACGTTCGTCGAACTCCGCTCGACGAAAGGGTTTCTGAGCTCGACGATCTTAAGACATTTCTCTGTGCTGAGCTCCACGATCTTTGTTCTCTGTTCGATGAAGACTGAGATACTTCAACAAGCTAAAGTCAGGGTAATTCCAGATTTTTTCTAAGTCCAACTTCAGGCTTTGCTCGACGAATAAGATTCTGAGCTCGACGAACTTGGACCTCAAGTTCACAACTTCTCAGCTTGACGAATTCAGTACTCTACTCGATGAATTCTGGTCGACGATCTGTATTCTTCTCAGTCAAAGACTTCTCAGATTCTAAGTCCATAATCATTCTTCGGTCGACGAATCTTGGATCTTAGCTCGACAAATGAAGACTGTCTGTTCGATGAATGAAGATTGTCAGTTCGACGAAGATTGTAGCAGAATTGACAAGTTTCCCTTGAAGATAAATTGCTATTGTCTGGTAGACGAACTCATCAGCTCAACTCGACGAACTGTGAACTGAGCTCGACGATTCCTGTTCTTCTTTCAACGATTCCAGACTAGGTCTTCTCCAGTTTTCCGTCCCTTTTCTTGGCGATCATTCCGGATTAATTAATGCTCAATCTTTCAGAATATTACCGTTGGAATGAGCATTGATCATGGATTATTACATGCCGTTTTTCCATGGGTCAGTTAGGGAAATCATTGATTGCCGCTTCCTTCCCAGGCCGACTGCATTTACTGCTCAACATTCAAATTTTGAATGGTCTTCAGTCAGTCTTAAGTCAAAAAAAAGAAAAGAAAAGATCAAGCAGTGAAAAAGGCACACATATAGACAGACATTGCACTGAAGAACAGTCTTGCAGAAAACAAAAGTTTCATACTACAATCAGCCTAAGCCAGAGAACATCATCAAGAAGAAGAAGAACAAACAATCTCCATCAAGAGTCTTCTTTCTTCAATCCTACAGGACAACTTTAGAAGGACAACAATCTCTATGTGTCAAAGAAGTTCCTGAAGCAATCTATGGTCCAGGCATTGAAGTTTTTCAAGACCTGTCACCCTAAAGCAGTGCTCCAGTTTTCCTGATCCATTCAAGATCTCAGGAGGAGCAATCTGCTGAAATCAATCCACAAGTCTTCTCAATTGTTATTGAGAAAGAGAAGACACTATCACCCTTTTCCATTCTCTGTACAGGGTTCTAATTCCCTTCAAAATTATTCCTGGTTGCAAGTCTCCTACCAAAAGACTTGAGGTTTTGGTTTTTGAGCACCTGAACAAAAGTTCATTGGTGTCAGGCACCTGATCAAAAACCTGAGTGGATTCCTACCAGCATGCTAGAAGAGTGGATGTACCCAGGTTGGGGAACCACTATAAATTTCTTGTGTCGTCTGGTTGCCCTTTTTCTTTTATTTTGGCTGTGTTCTGTGATTGTTTAGGTTGCTGTGTGTATTTCTTTATTTGCTAATTTGTTCACCTAGGATTACAGCAATTGTTGTAAAAAGTTTTTAAGAGAGCACAATACTCTATTCACCCCCCTCTGGAGTATTTCAGATCCAACCTGCACTTCAATTGATATCAGAGGCAGGTTGGTTAAACTCCACACCTTGCCATGTTGGTTAATCTACCACAATTTTAGAGGTTAATTGGTTGTACAGGCTAACACCTGAACCATAAAGATCTCTCTTGTTAGATCTGATTGTTTTGGTTTTGTTATTAGATTTATTTCTTCACAGAAATGACTCAAAACAAAGATTATGCAAGCATCAGACCTCTAGTATGCAATCTTAACAAATATGTCATCTGGAAGGCAAGAATCAAATTGTATATGAATTCTATTGATGAGGATATTTATGCTTCTATCTTAACAGAAGTACCTCCAGCACCTGCATCTTGTCCAAGTACCTCTACCAACATGACTGCAATACCTCCTCCAGAGAATAATGATGCCTACAAGAAAGCCAAAATTGCAGATGCAAATGCAATGAACATCTTGGCTCAAACTATGTCTGATGATATATTTCAGAAGGTGGCTGAGTGCACCTCAGCGAAGCCCATTTGGGATTCTCTCAACCAAATGGTAGCTGGCTCAGCAGATGAAAGGAAAGACAGGAGATCAAATCTCATATCCCTGTATGAGAATTTTAAGAAGGATGAGACTGAATCAGTGGCTGAAATGTACAACACGTTGAGCTCAATCATCAATGAGCTTAAAACCTTGGATAAAGACATCACCCTTACAGAGGTGAATGATAAGATCTTGATGTTCTTCCCTAGCTCTTGTGATTCAAGAATCTGGCCTATCAAAGAAGCCAGAAGACTAAATGAGATATCAACAGAATCTCTACTAGGCAAATTAAACTCTTATGAGCAGTTTATTAAGTCGAGAGAAGCAGCTGAACAGAAAGCAACAACCCCAGTAAGAAAGTATCATAGTATAGCCTTCAAGGCATCTGAGGAAAGTGAGACCTCAACATCCAATGAAGAACTCATGAGCGTCTTTGCAAAAAGATTCTATAAAATGGCTAGAAAGGATTTCAGAAGGAAATCATCCAGGCAGGATGATAAGCCCAAATTTGACAAGACACCAACTAAGGAGGTTGTGTGATTTGGATGCAGAAAGCCTGGAGATTACATATCTGAATGTCCAGAAAACCAGAAGAAGGAGAAAAACAGAGAAAAAGACTCCAGGAGAAAACACAACAGACCCTCCTTAATCAAGTACAAAAAGAAAGATAAGGGCTTTGTTGCTGAGATATGGAGCGATACTGAAGAAAAATCATCCTCTTCCAGCTCAAGTGAAGAAGAGGAAGAAGCAAGATCCAAAGAGGTTTGCCTTATGGCAATTGATGTCTCTAGGAGCTGTTTAGGATCAGAAGGAGAATCTGAAGATGAAGCAGCCTCGGGCTTAGAGGCAGATCATGTTCTTTCAAGTTTTGATTTTAATTCTGATTTATTTAAAATTGAATTCAAAACTATGTGTTTAAATTTAATTAATTCAGAGAAGGAAATAAAAACACTTAGAGAAAGACTTGGAAATCTTGAATCTGTTAAGTCAGAAAATATTTAGCTAAAAGATCAACTAACTCTAGCAAATGAACAGATAATTATATTAAAATATGATTTATGTGAGGCCAAACAACTTGAGCAATCTCTCAATGGAAGAAGTCTCAAGCTGATGGACATAACAAGCACAATAAATGCCATATTAAATGGCAAGCTAGGCTTGGGTGCTTCATCAGGTTTGCCCCCCATAATTAAGAAAAATATTCTTACAACCCCCATTAAATTTGTTTCTGGCAAGGGAAAAGAAAAGATAATAGACAAATCAATGTCAGAAAACAACCCAAAACCCATAGACAAGAGAAGTAAAAATCAGAAAACAGCTAATAAAAATAAGGCTCAGCAGCATTCGTCGAACTCAGATCGACGAAATGTGGTTAGTTCGTCGAACCTAGATCGACGAACGATGAATGCAAACTTCAGTTATAACAATTCGTCTAACTGCGATCGACGAACTTTTTATGGTTCGTCGAGCAGAGGTCGACGAACATAGGGCGCAGAAAATGACTATTGTCATTCTCTGAGTAGATATCGACGATCTCATCCCTATTCATCGAACTCTGGTCGACGAACTTACAAGAATTCGTCGAACCCAGAAGGAGCAAACTTAAATCATTTCTCTTACAGAAATTCTAAGCCAACTAATAAACCATTCAATCCAGTACCTGATTGGGTTATTCCACCTAGGAGATATCACCCCTTAGGTTATAAGTCTCAACCTACTTTGTCTGTTATATCCAACTTTTCTTTTCAGCAAAATAAAGGACCCAAGGTAACCTGGGTCAAGAACAATTGAGTTTTGTTTATCATTACAGGTACAGGTGAAGAGCTGTCCAAGGGTGAGTCAGACCTGGTATTTGGACAGTGGTTGCTCCAAACATATGACAGGAAGCAAGGCCAATTTATCCAATTACAAGTCCAAGCTAGGACCAAAGGTGATCTTTGGTGATTCAAATAGTGGCCAGTCTGAAGGATATGGAGCAGTAAAGATTGGAATAGTTACCTTCAAGAGAGTAAAATATGTAAGAGGACTCAAACATAACCTAATATCCATAAGTCAATTATGTGATGAAGGTTATCAGGTACACTTTAACTCTACCTCCTGTTCTATTATTGATAATGAAAATAAAACTATTTTAATTGGAATTAGACAAGGTAACATATATCTAGTAGACTTTATTTCTACCAAAACTGATGTTTGTTTACTCAATATCACTAGTAACCAAAATGAGTTGTGGCATAAAAGATTAGGTCATATAAACCTTAAGAATATAGCTAGGTTATCTAAAGACAACATTGTTAGAGGTTTACCTTCCGGCCCCTACAGGAAGGAAAACCTATGCAGGGCTTATCAATTAGGCAAGCAAACTAAAACTAGTTTCAAATATATTAATAAAAGTGATTCACCTAGGATTTTGTATTTGTTTCATGTGGATCTATTTGGACCCATTGCAGTACAAAGCCTAGGAGGGAAGTCTTACACTTTAGTGATTGTTAATGACTTCTCCAGATTCAGTTGGGTGGCCTTTCTAAAAGCTAAGTCAGATATATTCAAGGTTCTTACAGATTTTCTCAGGACCATATAGATTGAGTTCTCTACTCCTGTTGCATTGATCATAAGTGATCATGGCACAGAGTTTGAGTCTCTTCTTATACATGAGTTCTGTGAGAAGGAAGGTATCATGCAGTGCTTCTCAGCTCCTAGAACTCCCCAACAAAATGGGGTAGCTGAAAAGCAAAATAGGACACTCATTGAATCTGCAGGTACATTATTGGCAGATGCATATATGCCTCTATCCTTTTAGGCAGAAGCTGTAAACACTGCAAACTATGTCCTAAATAGAAGCCTTATATATAAGATGAAAAATAAGATCCCCTATGAGTTACTTAAAGGGAAGAAACCTAAAATCACATATTTTAAAGTTTTTGGTTGTATATGTTATATCCACACAAACAACAAAAGATACATTAGAAAGTTTGAGGCAAAGGCTGAAGAAGGAATTTTACTAGGATACTCCCAAGTAAGCAAGACATATAGGATTTTTAATAAATCCACTCTTAAAATTGAAGAGTCAGTCCATGTATCTTTTGATGAAGCAAACATGTCTTATAAGGAGAAAGAGATTTCTACCAATAACACTTTGCAGGTTCCACAACTGTGTGAGTCTATGGATGGACTAAACCTTACCTAAGAGGTATCAACCCATCCTTCTCCACAGATTACTGAAGACAGTGAAGAAGAGATTCAAGTGGAAGTGGCTGAACTTCCCTCAACAGCTAATAACATTCCTCAAGAGGAATTTATTATAGAAGCTGTTGCTGAACAAAATCCACCCACTGATCTTGTCACACTTAGAGATCACCCCAGATCTCAAGTGATTGGAGACATTTCAGTAGGCGTACAGACAAGGCATCAACTCAACCAAGACTTGATGCATGCCTGTTTTCACTCTCAGATTGAACCTCTCTCCATCCATGAAGCTGAGCAAGATCCCCACTGGATCATTGCAATGCAAGAGGAACTAAATCAGTTTGAGAGATGTAGAGTTTGGGATTTGGTTCCAAGACCCCATAAATACCCAGTTATTGGAACCAAATGGGTCTACATAAACAAGCTAGATGCTCAAGGGAACATAGTGAGAAACAAGGCTAGGCTTGTTGTGCAAGGCTACAAGCAAGAGGAAGGAATTGACTATGACCAAACCTTTGCCCCTGTTACAAGGTTAGAGGCCATAAGAATATTCCTTGCCCATACAGATCACAGGAGATTCAAAGTGTTCCAAATGGATGTCAAGAGCGCATTTTTGAATGGAGTGCTTCAAGAAGTGGTTTATGTGGAACAACCTCCACATTTTATCTCTCTAACTCAACCCTCCTTTGTATTTAAATTGCATAAAGCTCTCTATGGTTTAAAGCAAGCTCCAAGAGCTTAGTATGAGACCTTAGCAATCTTTCTTTTAGAGCATAAATTTATAAGAGTAACCATAGATAAAATACTTTTCACTAGACGCCATAAGGACCAAATTTTGTTAGTACAAATATATGCGGATGACTTCATTTTTGGGTCTACTGATCCCAAATTATGCAAGAGGTTTTCTGACCTCATGCATTCCAAATTTGAGATGAGTAGCATGGGTGAGCTTTCCTACTTCTTTGGTCTCCAAGTGAAGCAGCTCCCTGATGGTATCTTCCTCTCCCAAGCTAAGTATGCTAAAGAGCTTATTAAGAAGTTTGGGATGGGTGATGCTCCAGGAATGAAAACACCTATATCTACCAATGCTGTTGTAGATTCTGATGTTGCAGGGAAACCTGTAGATCAGAAACATTATAGGGAATTAATTGGATCCCTATTATACCTAACAGCTAGCAGACCTGATATCATGTTTGTCACATGCCTTTGTGCTAGTTTCCAAGTTAATCCTAATGAATCTCACCTTATTTTCTTAAAAAGAATTTTGAGATATATGAAGAGTTGTCCTAATCCAGGACTGTGGTATTCTGTAGAGTCAGAGTTTGAGTTAACTGGATACTCAGATGCTGACTATGCTGGATGTAGAGTGCACAGGAAGAGTACCTCTGGAACTTGCCAGTTCCTTGGTATGAGACTTGTTTCCTGGTTTTATAAAAAGCAAACATCTGTGTCTACATCAACTGCAGCATCAGAATACATGGCTGCTGGCAGCTGCTGTTCACAAATGTTATGGATACAAAACCAACTCCTAGACTATGGTGTCAACTTAAATAATTCAACATTATTTTATGATAATACTAGTGCTATTGCTATAACACAGAATCCATTTCACCATAGTAGGACTAAGCATATTGATATAAGACATCATTTCATTAGAGATAGTGTAGACAAAAAAAAATTAACCTAATCCATATTCCTACTGACTTACAGAGAGCAGACATTTTCAGCAAACCCTTGGATGAGAAAAATCATCTATTCTTTATAAATCAACTGGGAATGATCAATGGAGAAGAGTTAAAATAATTTCTGTCTGCATTAGACGAATTTTCCAGAGTTCGTCGAACGGAGTTCGACGAATTAGGGAAAGTTTGAGAGATGCTCGTCGAACGGAGATCAACGAATTCTCTGTGTGTGGAAACAATTTTCGTCGACCGGATATCGACGAACTCTGCTTCGAAGATAGTTCGTCGAACGGAGTTCGACGAACTGCTTTCGTTTTTTCTGATGAGATCGACGAATTATTTGTCTATAATTTATTTCATCGACCTCAGTTCGAAGAACTTTTTCTTTCTCGTGGAATGGAGATTGTCGATTCATATTCTAAAAAACTTATATCTAGGTTTTCTTCGCCCTCCATCCCGTGCTTTCTATTCTCTTGCACTTGATCGCCATTTTCTCTGTCTCTCTTGCAGGTCATCAATGGCGATTCCAGCGAGCACCTTGGCTGCCATGAAATTCGACACCGGTTTTGACATGGATTTTGATTCATTCTAGCACTCTGACCCAATATTTCTCTACTTTCTAGAACTACTAGAAGAACTTGGTCTCAAGGATTTTATGACCAGAAGGATTAAACTGCATGGAATTTAAATTGGAGAATGGGTATACACTTCTTTTATTTCTAAGGAAAACGTCTTGACAGGAAATATCGGGAGCAATATTGTTTCTTTATCTCCCACCGTTCTTTCTGAAATTTTTGGATTGGTAAATGGAGAAGACGATCTGGATGTTGATTCTGATGAGTTTAGTGGAATGCTAAATCTTATGGAGTTTACTGGGAGTAACCCTAACAAGTTGTTAAAAAATAACTTTCTGCCGCCTTCCAGTTCTTGGCGAATATTGTGGGAAAATTGCTGATGGGCAAGCACTTCGCGCACGATTACATCACAAGACACCAATTCCTTGTTATGTGCACAGTGGTCAACAAGAGACATATCGATTGGGGTAAGATTTTCTTTGATTTGATAAAGAAAAAGAACAGTAAGAAAGAGGTCTGTTTTGGAAGAATCTTGGGGATCTTTCTTCAAGAAAAAGCTGGTGAATTCATGTTCTCCCTGACCATCTTCATCAATGCCAGCAAGCGCCTCACATGCGCTTTGTTTAGAAGATGGGATAGGACAATGTCCAAGCCATCCAAAGATTCCTCCCCTTCCATCCCAGCTTCTGAGAGCACCAGGGCTGTGAAGGCCACTCCCCACCCTACAAAAGAGGCAATTCCATCTCCACCATCTCTTCCAGCACCCCTTCCAGCAAAACAACTCCCTTTCTCTCCCATTCCTTCTTCAACACTTCAATCTCCACAGCATACTTTTGTGCCTACTCCACCTCCATCTCCACCACTTGACATCACTAACATTCCAACACCCCTGCTTCACCTCATGACACATCTATTCCTACACCTCCACAGTATCCACTTCCCCCTCATTTATCCTCCATCCCATCTTTCACCCTACCCTCAAGCACTGCAATGTCAGATTCCACCATTCCATCCTTATCACCATCCCCACCTCACATACATGCTGATCTACCCTCCATTCCATCCCAAGTTGCTCCCTCTTCTACACCAAATGCAACATCCTCTCCCTCTTCATCATTTTATCCCACTACCATATCTTCTCTCCTCATCATCATTGCTCCCCTCATCAAATCCCTAATCATAGAGGCCATTACACCTCTTGTGAATTCTATCAATTCTTTATCAGCCCAAGTGTCTATTCTATCTGCTGCCCCCTCTTCATTCAGGGTCCTGGCTGCTGGTTCTCCTGAACCCAGGCAGGGGGAGATGCTCAGTGATGAAGCAGCAGTAGATGTAGATGCAGAAGCAGCAGCAGGTATAGCAGCAGACACAGCAGCAGTTCCTTCTATAGCAGTTTCAGATGCAGATGCAGAAATTTTGCCAGTATTTGATTCTGAGTTGATTGAATTGATTCATTTTATGGATACTGACATTGACTTAGATGATTCAGTACCAGAGCAGATCAAAACTGTTGGTGATTTACATTTAAATCCAACAGTTAATTTGACTGTTTTGTTGAGAAATTTTGATACACTTTATGTACAGTTACCCTCTACTAAGCCACAGTTGGTTATTGTCCCTTATACTTCTCCTGCTAGTCCAGCAGTTGCTAAGCAACTCTGTGACAGTTTTGCAATTCATGTTGTTGCTCCAACATCTATAGTTATTCCAGAAGCCATCTCAGCACCAAGTTTTGTTATGGATGATTCACCTATGCCAAATCTGGATGAGTTAATCCTGGCTGATATTGAAGAGGAAAATAAGGCAGCAGCTGAAAGCTCTGTCCCAATTACTTTTGATTCTTCTATAGTTTCTTCTTCCACTACTGCTGAAACTCTAGTTGTTGAAACTTCAACTTCTACCTTTGCTACAGCAAAGGCTGTCATTGATGCTAAAACACTGAAAGCATTGGATGCTTTATATGATAACCCCCAGGGTTCTGGCAGTGAAGATGATGAAGATGATGATGATGATTCAGATGAAGAAACTGCCAAGAAAAAGAAGAAATTGCTGTTAAAGAAAAGGAAGGCTCCTTCTCCTACTCCTAAGCCTAATCCAACTATTGACACTCCCTACTACATTTTGCATAATATTACTCCTTATAGGGGAATGCATGCATGGATTTGGTTATCCAAGAACCAGGAAAAGGAAAGGAAAAGAAGTAGGAGATATTCTCCTCCTCCAGTCCATAGATATATAAAGGATCCACCTCCTCCTCCTCCTCCAGCAGCTGGTGCCACTGGCTCTAGCTCTCGGAGATCTGCCCCCAAGCAAACCTATCAGAGAGTTCTAGGGAGATCCTCTAGAAGCAGCCAGCAAAGTCATCATTCATCAGGAAATCAACAACATCAACATCAACAACATCAATAGCAGCAACAATAACATATATTTGAAGATCAGAAAGCTGAAAGTACGAAAAGACCTTACACTCCTCCTATTCCATTTGAGGATCCTGAAACAACCAATACTACTAAAATGGCCAGATTCCAGGAACTTATTGGTCTGTCATTGATTAATAAAGCCAAAGCTGAAGGTAAAGAAATTTCAGGATACTCAACCATGTCTAAGTATAGGAAGGAAGAATTAAAGAGATTTGATAAAGCCAACAAGCTTTTCAATGTTGATGATTATATGAAGCTCCATCCTGAAGCAGTTGTCCCCAGAGCTACATCACTGAAGATCATTGGGGCAGCTGACATGACAATGACTCAATCACAGGCTCTAGATCCAAACAGAGAAATTATCTTCAAAAAGCCAGGAGAGAAGACAACAGAAGACAAGTCTATGTAGAAAAAGAAGAAGAAGTAATCTTTATATTGTTTCAATTTCTTTCTGCATTTGTTTTCAAACTATGATATTTATTTTAAACAAAGCCTGTATATATATATCTACTGCATGTGTTAGTAATTATTTGCCAGATATATTTCTTTTCTTGCTTTGTTTATCTGTTTGTTTATGTTTTGAGTCTCTTAGTGAGCTCACCAAAATAGGGGGAGATTGTTGGATCCCTAGTTGATTTGGGATAGGTTCACTAACTTAGGATGTGACCCAACATGTATATCCAGGGTCAAATTTGTGTCCTATAGTCTAGGCCAAGTCCTTAGTTTCAACTTCAGATGGACCAGCTATCAACAAGACCATCAGAGATCTCAAGACTTAGAAGATTTCAAGACTAAGTAAAATAAGTTTGACGTTCGTCGAACTCCGCTCGACGAAAGGGGTTCTGAGCTCGACGATCTTGAGACATTTCTCTGTGCTGAGATCGACGATCTTTGTTCTCTGTTCGATGAAGAATGAGATACTTCAACAAGCTAAAGTCAGGGTTACTCCAGATTTTTTCTAAGCCCAACTTCAGGCTTTGGTCGACGAACGACATTCTGAGCTCGGCGAACTTGGACCTCAAGTTCACAACTTCTCAGCTCGACGAATTCAGTACTCTACTCGACGAATTCTGGTCGACGATCTATATTCTTCTCAGTCAGAGACTTCTCAGATTCTAAGTCCACAATCATTCTTCGGTCGACGAATCTTGGATCTCAACTCGACGAATGAAGACTGTTTGTTCGACGAATGAAGATTGTCAGTTCGACGAAGATTGTAGCAGAATTGACAAGTTTCCCTTGAAGAGAAATTGCTATTGTCTGGTCGATGAACTCATTAGCTCAGCTCGACGAACTGTGAACTCAGCTCGATGATTCCTGTTCTTCATTCGACGATTTCAGACTAGGTCTTCTCCAGTTTTCCGTCCCTTTTCTTGGCAATGATTCCTGAGTAATTAATGCAAAATCTTCTTGGAATGTTACCGTTGGAATGAGCATTTATCATGGATTATTGCATGCTGTTTTTCCATGGGACAGTTAGGGCAATCATTGATTGTCGCTTCCTTCCCAGGCCGACTGCATTTTCTGCTCAACATTCAAATTTCGAATTATCTTCAGTCAGTCTTAAGTCAGAAAAAAAGAAAATATCAAGCAGTGAAAAATACACACATACAAATAAACATTGCAATGAAGAACAGTCTTGCAAAAAACAAAAGTTTCATACTGCAATCAGCCTAAGCCAGAGAACATCATCAAGAAGAAGAAGAACAAACAATCTCCATCAAGAGTCTTCTTTCTTCAATCCTACATGATAACTTCAGAAGGACAACAATCTCTATCTGTCAAAGAAGTTCCTGAAGCAATCTCTAGTCCAAGCATTCAAGTTTTTCAAGACCTGTCACCCTGAAGCAGTGCTCTAGGTTTCCTGATCCATTCAAGATCTCAGGGGGGAGCAATCTGCTGAAATCAATCCACAAGTCTTCTCAGTTGTTATTGAGAAAGAGAAGACACTATCACCATTTTCCATTATCTATATAGGGTTTTAATTCCCTTCAAAATAATTCCTGGCTGCAAGTCTCCTACCAAAAGACTTGAGGTTTTGGTTTTTGAGCACCTGAACAAAATCTCATTGGTGTCAGGAACCTGATCAAAAACCTGAGTGGATTCCTACCAGGGTGGTAGAAGAGTGGATTCCTACCAGGGTGGAATAAAGGTGAAACACTCATTTATCTTTATGTTTTCTCTTTCTAAAGCGTTAGAGAGAGGGGAGAGCAAGGAAGTAGGAGAATCCGTCTGCCGGTGGAGCTTCGGAGACCCAACTCACGTGTTGAGTCCAGATCCATGGAGGCGAGGCCGTTGCAGTGCTTTCCATCCGACTAGTTTTCCTTGGAGCCAAAGCGAACCTCTGGTGTAACGATTCTCTTCTTGGACATGTGAAGTCCTCCTTCTTTCTGCATAGGAAACCCACTCTCGTGAGTATGCGGTGAGTGTGAGGTGTTCCTCCGGGTGGATATGAATAGTCCCCCTAGTTTTGCATGTAGATTCCGGAATCGAAGTACGAACATAGACATGGTGTGTGAAGCCTACCCGGACAAGTTGGTCTGGATCAGTGATGTTTCATTATGCATGAATAGTCAAAGAAGACTCCGTGCCGATGGTTGTTTTCGTGTTTTCTACATGGTAGATTGCAATAGTGAGTCTCAGGGATTAACTCCAAGGTGCACCTGAAAATCTGGGCAAATGCGAATTTCTACCATATCGGTGGCTTGGGAGCCAGCCGTGTCCATAACCGGGCTATGTACAATTGTTTCATCGATACTTTGGGATTGGGGGAAACTTGGCCTGCGCCGATGGCTAAATTGTTGTGGCGAAGTGAGCAACAGGCAGGTGGAACCCTACCCACTCCATTTGCTTCGGTTAATGCGACCTAAGGTACATGGGACTTACCGATAACTTGGAGAGCGAGTATAGGCTCCGGCTGAAAGGACTAAATGCTCACGTTGTTTTCCATCCTGGGGGCGATGGTGGACTGCGGAGTGAGCTGGGTTCGGACCTGTTTAATCGAGTAAGTTCCATGAGAGCACGGGGTGTGAGGCCGTGCGGGCCTACACTTATGGTGAAGTGCGCTGATGTTGTACTTTCACTTTAATGTTTGGCTATGCTAATAAAGTGCAGGGAAGGAGCATCGCCGCCCCGAGTAAAGGGGCGGGATCATTATAATTTTGTCAGCTTTAGCTGACCGTTGCTTTTGTTTGCCACCGCTGTGCTGGAATGTTGATTGCAGGTGCTGCGGAGCGTGGTGGCAAGTAGCGGGCTGAAGCCCTGGTTGCTGTGCAAGCCTTCAAAGGCTAAATCAAATGTTTACTTTTATGCTCATGTGTGACCGACCTGCGTGTCGATGTTTGGAAGACATTTATTATTTAAGTAAACTCTTGTAAGGTCGTAAGTCCAAGTACTTTTTGTATTTGTACGCTCTTTCCTACTTTAGGTTTTTAGTGGACATTCATGATATGGATTGGGTTTTTATAATTGTTTTAAAAAGCTTCCACTAGAATGCTCTGAGTTAGGACGCATATTCCTTTGACAGTAATTTGGTATTAATACGTAACTCCACTAGCTGTCTGTGGTATATGGCATGGGGCCCTGGCCGGACCTGCTGTTATATCTCATGCGACAGATGGGGGTGTTACATTTGATGATAGTGTCTCAAGAATGGTACGTCAAATTCTACGGTTGTCATCATTGTTGAATTCGTTTAAATTCAACGCGTGTTTGGACCTCTGTTTGAACTCACAGTTCTATATTCAAACACTTGAATATGATTATTTACTATTGATGTTATGCAAGCTTTAAGCATTATTCTGATTCTTGGATAGCCCTTCTCTTGATCCTTGTCAAGCCCTGTAGGGTTCTCTTCTTTTTTTCATCGTCAATCAGAGGCGGGAGACAGAATTTTTCTGTGCACTGTTTTGAGCTCGACGAAGTGTCGAGCGGTAGTTTGTTCTGAGTTCGATGAAGTGTCGAGCAGAATTCATCGACCAGGAATTTTATCTGACGAATTTCTAATTGACTTTGTCGAGCTGGTTACCCCTTTGCGTTCGATGAATTTTGAACTGAATTCGTCGAACAGAGTTGTTCCCTTTGAATTCGATGAATTTTGAACTGTATTCATCGAATGGAGTTGTTCCCTTTGCATTCGAAGAATTTCGAATTGAATTCGTCGAACGGAGTTGTTCCCTTTGCGTTCAACGTGTTCGAACTGATTTCGTCAAACGGCCTTTGCGTTCGACGAAAATAGAACTATGTTTGACAATCTGGCTGTTTCGTTCCTCCTACTCGAGTAGTTTTCCTGCTCTCGAGATCTTTGCCTTTCCGGTACTCGAGAACTGCTCTAGTTCCCAAGAGGTATGGTTCCTGTTCTCGAGTTGTGCTTCCCAGTTCTCGGGAATTGTAGCTTGGTTCGCGAGATAATCTTCCTGTTCTCAAGAAATTGTTTTATGGTACACGAGAACTGCTTTAGTTCCCGAGAGGTATGGTTCTTGTTCTCGAGTGTGCTACCCAGTTCTCAGGAATTTTAGTTTGGTTCTCGAGATAAGCTTCCGTTCTCGGGAAATTTTTTTCTGCTTGTTCTCAGGATGTTCCCCTACTTCTTCTCGAGAAGTCCAGTTCAACTCCCCCATTCTTCTCTTAAGTGCGGTTATCTTAATTACCCTTAGAATATAAATATCCATTTCTTCTTCCTCATTCTATTTTTAGACTGAGTTCTTGTTTGTCTTCAGAACCATAGCGGCGTGAGGAAGAGTTTTTTTTTCGTAATTCTTCCGGTGGCCGCCGATAGTGCTCTTGTGCTCGAAATCTTCAACAGAATATAGATTCAGAAAGCTCTCTATGAGAGCTACGCCATCGTGGTAAAATCTTCTCCTTTCCGTAAGATTTTCTCGCTAGAGTTTTCGGCACTAACTCCTATTTTTTTGACCCTTTCTTGTTAGATTTCGACTTCCCTCATCATCTTTGGCCCCGATCTACGTCAAGGAGTGATTTGGAGAACTTTTCTAGTAAAATAAAGGCACGTGATGGTTTTGGCCTTCCCTTCCCTTCTTTATCCAGATTTGTTGAAGTTTCTAACTTCTTGCTATCCTGGTTAATAAATAACTTGCTGGTTTTTTAAGTATTGATGAGATCTCTATCTTTTTCCATTTTACTTTCCATGTTCTTGATCTTGGTAACCTAACCTTGTAGTGCTATATGTTTTGATGATGAAATTAAATATCACTTTTACTACCATTCTGTAACTTTCTCGTAGAATGAATTGGAGGTTATTTAGGGTTGTAAAATTTTCCTAAAGGTTGATCAACCGCTTCGAATCTAGAATTGTTTAGTAGAATCCGATGTACCATTATTGTGTTAAGGTTTCTATCCTGGTTTTTCTACGTGGCGATGCCGTGGGGCTAGACAAGCTGCATGTTTCTATTGGACTCTGAGCTCTAAACCCAGATTGTTATGGTATTTTTATTCCCTATTAGTACTTTGTGGGGATCTACCGGGTGTTTGGGGCATTTGAGGTGAATGGTGGAGTGTTTAGTCTGCCCTGCATTTAGATGGATAATTGTCTTTGGGGTGGTGTCCAGCTGCGTTGACCACCCTGCCCATTTCAGATTGTTTGGTGGAGTTGACCACAGGTAGTTTTTAGGGGTTTGTTTCTTTCCGGATGATTTAATCATGACCTTTTTCCCCTTATAGTCTTGTGCATTTGCGGTGTTTTGTGGCACATGACGCTTCATGTAAGTGTTTCGTTTTGGCTTTTGTACATTTATGTTGTACTTTAATTAAGTATTTTTATTTGGTATAGGGTTGGTACCCCTCGACTTTGTTTACTTTTGGCTTACTTTCCACCATTACTAGTACATTCTTCCTGAGGTGTTCTGTCTTTGAAATGCCTTAGGTTCAGAGCTGTAGCTGTTAGCCGTGCTAGTTTTTGCAGTTTCTGAGCAGCAGTGTTGGCTGTGTTCTTTGCCTCGTCGTAGTGAGGTAGTTTGTTGTTTTTGTTTATTCACTTGTTCAGACATACTTTACTTTTGTGGGTTCGTGTCAGTTTGTTAACGCCCACAAGATTGTTATTTTTGGATACTTGCTTGCTGCTTAGCTTTTTTTCTGTGTTTGGGATACTTGATCTCTTGGATGTTTTATGCTAGGACTGCATGTTTGATATTTTTAACTTATAAAACCCTATTATTATTACATCATACATGACATATCTTTCAAAATTAAGTCACTACTTTCTGGTTAGCGTAAAGACTTTTAGCTACACTCATTATAAATCTAGGGTCTTGAATACCATGAGTTTTTCCCTGGTGATGTTTACACTCATGTAGGAAGTTTAATCTCATAAAAGAAGTATTTTTCGCAGCGTATAACTACATTCTTTGTGGACTAGATGAGCCACTAAGCCGAGGGATACGGCTAACTACTATACTTAAAATTTATTTTAACTATAAATAACTTAAAGAACCTTTCTTCATGGCTAAGTAGGAGTTTTGCCTGAGCGTCGGTGGTTATCCCCTGCTGACGTGGCATCATGACGCATATTTTTTCCCTTACTCCGATATACTTATTTGGAAGCGAAAATGCGGGTTATAACACAAACTACTGTTAATCTCTACAAAAGAGAACTCAAAGCAGGTGAAGAAAACAAGTAACACGAGTTCCTTAAGAAAACTCGTGAACACCTGCTAATCTCTGCAAAGGAGAACTCAAAGGAGGTAAACAAAACATACAATTCGAGTACTTGATGAAAACCAACGAACACTTGCTAATCTCTGCAAAGGAGAGCTCAAAGAAGGTATAAAAAACATATAACATGAGTACCTGAAGAAAACTCGTGAACACCTACTAATCTCTGCAAAATAGAACTCAAAGCAGGTAAATAAAACATATAACACAAGTTCCTGAAGAAAACTCATGAACATTTGCTAATCTTTGCAAAAGAGAACTCAAAGCAGGTAAAGAAAACATATAATGCAAGCATATATAGAAAACTCTGGAACACTTTCTAATCTCTACAAAAAAGAACTCAAAGTAGGTTAAAAAAACATATAACATGTATAACTGAAGAAAACTCATGAACATTTTCTAATCTCTGCAAAAGAGAACTCAAACCTGCTAAAGAAAACAAATAACATAAGTATCTGAAGAAAACTCGCGAATATCTGCTAATCTCTCTAAAAGGGAACTCAAATATGGTAATGAAAACATATAATGCAAGTACCTGAAAAAAACTCGCGAAAACCTGCTAATCTCTGCCAAAGAGAACTCAAAGCAGGTAAAAAAAACATAGGCGGTGATTACCTTAATAAAACTAGCGAACACCTGCTAATATCTGCAAAATAGAACTCAAATCAGGTAAGCAAAACATGTAACATGAGTACCTAAATAAAACTTTCGAACACCTGTCGCTCTCTACAAAAGAGACCTCAAAGCAGATAAAGAGAACATATAACGCGAGTACTAGAAGAAAACTCGCGAATACCTGCTAATCTCTACAAAAGAGAACTCAAAGCGGGTAAATGAAACATATAACGAGAGTACTTGAAGAAAACTCACAAACACCTGCAAATCTTTGCAAAAGAGAACTCAAAACAGGTAAATAGAACATGTAACACGAGTACCTGAAAAAAAACTCATGAACACCTAATAATCTCTACAAAAGTGAACTCAAAGAAGATAGTGAAAACATATAATGCTTGTACCTGAAAAAACTTGTGAACACCTGCTAATCTCTTCAAAACAGAACACGAAGCAGATAAATAAAATATATAACATGAGTACCTGAAGTGTTGAAACTGAAATTCAGCTTTTGTGAAGTTCGAACACTTGGGGAAGGGGTAACAACTCACTTACTTCTCCCTAGCAAGCTTGAACGGCCAAAGACTTAGAAACAGAACCGATCCAAGGCTCTAGCACGGAGGTCCCACCACATTCCCGGAAGATCTTATAGTGCTTCCCCTCCTTAGCCTGTTCTGAGCTAAGGGCACCTCAAAAATCACTAGAAGATCAGAGAGAGGAGAATTGGAATTCTTGAAAGCTTGCATTTTGGGTAACCCCCTTGGGTCTATTTTTACATTCCAAAACCTATCCTGTAAATAGCATGGCCCCGGTATTCCAAACAGCTATATGCAGCCCAAAGTGGTCTACCAGCATCCAAACTACGCTGTTCCAAAAGGCTATTTGCAGACCTGCATGGGAATCCAGTTGATTTTACCTCTGGGCCCTACTGGGAGAGTGGCCCATGAAGGAGCCACTTGCGTAAGAGGGTAAGTGCTCGGTAAGCTATGCACTCGCCTCTACGGCTCCCCACTTTTGGTGAATGCTGTTTTGGAAGGGTCTAACACTACTCAATTCCAAGGAACATAATGCATTATGTGCACTCGCCACACTAAATTCCAAGGGACAGAAGGCGCTGAGTGCACTTGCTACACTCAACGATAAGGAATAGAAGGCACTGAGTGCACTCGCCACACTCAATGCCAAGGAATAGAAGGCTCTGAGTGTACTAACTATACTCAATGCCAAGGAATAGAAGGCATTGAGTGTACTTGCCACACTCAATGCAAAGGAATAGAAAGCACTGAGTGCACTCGCCACACTCAATGCCATGCAACAGAAGGCATTGAGTGCACTCGTTACACTGAATGCCAAGGAATAGAAGGCGTTGAGTGAACTTGGTACACTCAATGCTAAGGAATAGAAGTCATTGATTGCACTCGTGACACTCAACGATAAGAAAAGAAGGCGCTGAGTTCATTCGAAGGTGTCTGACTTGTGTTTCAAAAAGAACACCCAAGTGAAACGTGAGTAGTCATCAACAATTACTAACATATAGGCCTTACCTCCTAAGTTGTGAATATGCATAGGATTGAATAATTTTATATGGGGCATGTATAAGCTTCGAAGGATCTTTTTTAGCAATACCCTTGAAGGTAGCCCGTGTCTACTTACCCATTTGATAGGAGTGACATGGACTCTCTTTAAGGCACTTAATGCTGGGGGCATGACACACTAAGTTTTGTGAAAATAGCATATTTAAGGTTTTGAAATAAATATGTGGTAATATTTTGTTCCATTGGTCATATAGAGACACACTAATTTTTGTCATAAAACACACTGGGGCAGAATTGTTTAAACAAATAAAATTTTAACAAAAAATATTTTTGCTCTGAGTGTCTGTTAAGACCGTCTCCAAATTTTGAGACGATTTTATCAAACACGTGTCCTTGCAAAACTCAACAATGTAGCCTTTGTCACATATTTTACTTATGCTTATGAGATTATGGTTTAATCCTTCAATATAAGCAACGTCTGTGAAAGAGACTACGCCATTGAAGATCATACCATAACCTTTTGTTGTTCCCCTGTCTGAACCTCCAAAGATGACCTTTGGTCCGTCTTTGACTGGGGTATAGTCACGCAAAAGACTTCTTGTCCTGGTCATGTGCCGAGAGCATCCATAGTACAAATACTAGATCACAGTTCTATTGGCCTTTGGACATACTTGCAAAATCATATCATTTTACTTTAGGAACCCGAACGTATTTAGGTCCTTGGATCCTAGTCAGCTGAACATCACTAGGAACATTAACCTTGCGAGTTGTCAGTCTCTCATAGCTAACTCGTGGAGTCACAAAATTGGCAGGGTTGTACCAACAATCTAGGCCAAAGTGACTGATTTTGCCGCAGCACCAACAATCAAACCTATTGTACCTCCTTTTGTACTCCTACTTTACCCTTTGAATGTGAGGTCTAGCAGTGGTAGGATTCTTGGAGGTGTAGGCCTCCTGGTTGTAGCATACACAGGGGCTTCCCATCTCCTTAGCCTTAGACACAACAAATTTAGCTTTTTGTGCCTTCTTATTGTTATGGCCATGTACATACGGACCACAAATCTTCAAATGAATTTATTCATAAGGTGCTTTGAACATGCTAGCACCAAAGTCACGGGGACTGGTCCATCCCTGGTATCTATTCCTGGGCTCTACATGAGTAGGCCTTTTATGATGTCCATAGGACGACTCAAGGTCAAACTTATTCATTGGGAAGATTACCTTCCTGAATGATGGTTGAGTCATCAGTGGCTTCCCCTTTTCTTTGGTGCTAGCCTTCTTGGTAGCATTACACTTTCCACTAACGTGGACATGACCACAACCATTCTTCTGAGATGAGAACTCATAAATGAGAGGGAGAATAATTTTCAGCTTGGAGTAACTCTCAATGAGTTTTCTCTCCACCGCGAGCATTTCTTCTAGCTCATCAAGATACTTTTCCATCAGATTTAATGTCTCAGTAGAGCCCTTGAGTTCCTCTTTCAAGGAGTGGCCTTCATCGTATAGTGGAAGTAATTATGCAATTTCTTCCTTTAGATTTACTTCCACTGCCTTGAGGGAGGCAATAACTTTTAATTGCTTTCGGACTACCTTACGATATTTGTTGAAAGCCTTTAATAAGTGCTCGTGCTGAGCCATCAATTCTGATTCGTGCTCATCAGTAGAATAGTCCTCATGACCATTAGTGGATGTTTCAGATTCTTAGAGAGTAGTGTGCGAGTTCACCTTCACATGGTACTCGGTGTCGCCCACTTCCTTGTCAGATTAAGCCATAAGTCTGAAGTAAACTTCTTAATTTGCAGAGCTCGACTCACTCGAGTCAGTGTCGCCGAGAGTCTTCGACTTTTTGGCGACAAAGCTCTTTTCTTCTTTCTTCTTCCCTTTGAAGGATCTCTTCTCATCCATCCTAGAGCTATCCTTCTTCTTATAAGGACACTCCGCAATTATGTGACAAGACTTATTACAATATTAGCAAACAACGTTTGGGGAAAACTGTTTGTTTGATTTTGATTTATACCTGTCCTCGTTGTTGTTGCTTTTCTTGGTATGGTCACCGTCAAAATGTGATCTCCTAGAATTTGAAGAGGATGACCTATTTTTCATTTGTCTCCTCTTGCTCAGCAGCTTTTTGAACTGTTTGGAGATGAGGGAAAAATCTCCATCCGATAGCTCGGAGTCAGACGTGCTTGGATCAGAGTCTTCTGGAGTGTCACGATGTAACACCCCCTATCCGTCGCATAGCATATAACAGTAGGTCCGGCCGGGGCCCGATGCCATATAATACAGACAGACCGGGTGGTTACTCATGGAAACCATCCAACCAATCATAACGTCCTACACAGAGCATTCTAGCGGAAGCAGATTAATAAGTTGCAATAAAGAACCCAGCACTAAAGCATGAATGTCCACTAATACCAAAAAGGAATGTTGTACATACACAAGTACATGTCTTACAAAATTGTTCACTTCATATTACATGTTTTACAAACCACGACACGCAGGCCGGTCATAAATGAATAAAAACAGTAAACACTCCATTTAGGCCTTCGAGGGCCGGCTTCGCTATTTGGGCTTTATCCCGCTATTGACCGCTTGGTCCAGCAGCACCTGCAAGCAACAAACCACCGCACGGTGGCAAAACAAGGCAACGGTCAGCAATTCTGACCAAATTATAACGATCCTGCCCCCAACTCGGGGCGGCGATGCTCCTTCCCTGCATTTCATTAGCATAAGCGAGCAATATATATACATATATATATATATATATATATATATATATATATATATATATATATATATATATATATATATATATATATATATATATATATATATATATATTCATTTCATCATAGACGTTGGCTCGCACAGCCACACGCCCCGTGCTCTCAGGGCACATTCTCGGTGAACCGGTCGATGTCACGTCAATTAAAGCCATAGACATTCCGGACTCACCACCGCCACTTTGACGGCCAAACCAATGAGCATTTTGTCTACTTGGCCTGGGTCACGACAATTTAAGCCATTGACCGCCGAAGACCCAAATCTATGCCAACGACAAGTGCCACGTACCCTTAGGTATCTTTAACCGAACGACATAGAACGGGTACGGTTCCATCTAACCCATGCTCACATCGCAACGATAATTTAAGCCATTTGCGCGGGTCAAACTTCTACCGAGTCCCATTTCCATCACAATTCACATAACCCGGTTATGTTCAAGTTGGCTCTCAGGCCACCAACTTGGCAAGATCACGCATCCGCCCAGGTTTCCGGGTGCACCTTTTGGTTAATCCCCAAGGCTCCCTGTTGCAATCTACCCCGTAGAAAAACCGAAAAACAATCAATCGCACGGAGTCTTCTCTGACATATATGCAATGCAACATCACCGATCCAGACCAACATGCCCGGGTAGGCTTCACACATCATGCCTATGTCCGTTCTCGCTTACGGACTCTAAACAACGGGGAGTTCACATATCTACCCGAAGGAACGCCTCCAACTCACCGCAAACTCGCGAGAGAGGGCTTCCTATGCAAAGAAGGAGAGCTATTCATGTTCAAGAAGAGAATCGTTACCATTGCATTCTTCTTTGGCGCCATGGAAAAGTAAGCAGATGACAAGCACCGCACTAGATTTGCCTCCGTAGATCCGGAGTCGGCTCGCGATTTGGAGCTTCGAAGCTCCTCCAATGGCCGGATCTAGCTTCTTCTTCCTTCCTTGGCTCTCCTCTCTCTCTAAGTTTTAGAAAGATAACCACTCATGAAAAGTGAGGGTTTCTAAGGCCCAATCCCGGGTATATCCCTTCAGCTCCCGTGAAGCGGAGCTCCTCGAGAAGTATGAGCTTCTGCTCAACACTTTTGAGGAGTGCCGTAAGAGACTGAAGGCTGAGAAAAAGGAAGAGAATCGTTACCATTGCATTCTTCTTTGGCGCCATGGAAAAGTAAGCAGATGACAAGCACCGCACTAGATTTGCCTCCGTAGATCCGGAGTCGGCTCGCGATTTGGAGCTTCGAAGCTCCTCCAATGGCCGGATCTAGCTTCTTCTTCCTTCCTTGGCTCTCCTCTCTCTCTAAGTTTTAGAAAGATAACCACTCATGAAAAGTGAGGGTTTCTAAGGCCCAATCCCGGGTATATCCCTTCAGGAACAACCCCCAGCTGTTGGATTATCAATTAAAGAAACGAACGGCTTTGATTCGGGACTGAAATGCCTAATCTGGACCGCACACGGCCTGGTACACGCCCGTGTCCAGGGCCGTGTGCCTCATTCGCCGTCAAAATCAACGTGCCTGAAACAATACACGGGCATCGAACACGACCGTGTTTGACCTGACATGCCCGTGTTCCACCTGACACGGTCGTGTGGCCGACTGTGTACCCCCATCGATTTATCCCCAAAACAACCCGTGCACTGCACGGGTTCTAGGACACGCCCGTGTCCTTGCCCATGTCTACCTCAACACGCCTGGGCTCCAGGCCGTGTACATGGTCTCGACACTCAACACTTCGTCGAGTGAAGATCATTGACCTGATGACACAGCCTTGGACACGCCCGTATCCTAGGCCGTGTGCCTTGTCTCGATAAATCGTCGAGCAAAATTCGTCGACTCCCCGGGACGAGTGTCGACACGGGTCGACACACCCTGCGACACGCCCGTGTTGCAGGCCGTGTGCCATGTCTCGACACTTCGTCGAGCGCAGTGTCGACTTCGCGGGCTGAGTGTCGACACGGGTCGACACGCCCTGCGACATGCCCATGTCACAGGCCGTGTGCCCTGTCTCGACACAACGTCGAGCGAAATTCGTCGACACCATGGGCCGATCGTCGACACGGCCTTGACACGCCCTGCGACACGCCCGTGTCGCAGGCTGTGTTCACTGCTCGACGATCGTCGACTCCAAAATCGTCGACCTCTCGACCAACTAGACGACACAAGCCTGACATGCTCTGGGACACGCCCGTGTCCCAGGCCGTGTGCCTCCTGCCAGAACCCAAAACTGGCCCAAAATGTCACCCGTAACTCCTTTGAGTTTCGGGGCATTACAACTCTCCCCCTCTTAAAAGAATTTCGTCCACGAAATTATATAAAGGAAAGACATGAACAAAACCAAAATTTGTACCTGAACGGAACAACTTCGGATACTCGTCAAGCATAGTCTGCTCTCGCTATTGTCCCACCGGACCTTGACCATCCTGATCTCTTTATTGCGTAGCCGCTTGACCTCCGAGTCCTCAATCCGCACGGGCTTGACCTTTGTTGTCAGCCCACTATCCACCGACACTTGATCAACCGTGATCACTTGCGTAGGCTCTTGCACCGCCTTCCGAAGCACCGAAATATGGAATACATCATGTAATCCACCAAGCTCCATAGAACGCTTCAACCGATAGGCTGCTTCACCAACTCGCTCTAGAAGCTCAAACGGCCCAAGGTATCTCGGGCTTAGCTTTTTCAATCGCCGCACCCACGAGACACCCTTGAACGTCTTGATTTTTAAGTACACATAGTCGCCCACAGCGAACTCCACGTTCCTGTGCTTGGCATTATAGTACTTCGCTTGCCGGTCCTGAGCGATAAGCAACCTCTCTCGAATGGTTCTCACCAAAGAAGTAGCATCCTCCACTTCCAATCGCTTATACAACTTTGAATCACCCATTTCTAACCAATACAACAGCGTGCGACATTTTCTACCATATAGGGCCTCGAAGGGCGCCATTTGAATACTCGCTTGGTAGCTATTGTTGTATGCGAACTCCACCAAATAAAGATGGTCTTCCCATTACTTTCGAAAATCCAAGACACACATGCAAAGCATGTCTTCTATGGTTCTATTGACCCTCTCGGTCTTCCGATCCGTTTGCGGATAGAAGGCTGTGCTAAATTTTAACTTTGTCCCCAACATTTGTTGCACTAGCCTCCAATCATTGGACGTGAACCGCCCAACTCGGTCACTCACGATGCTGCGGGGCACACCGTAAAGCTGTACAATGTTATCCATATAAAGTTTTGCCAACTTCTCCACCGGATCATCCTTCCTATGCGGAATAAAATGCGACACCTTCGTTAACCGATCCACGACCACCCAAATGGCATCATTCCCCTTTTGCGACCTTGGCAAACCGTGCACAAATTCCATAGAGATGTCCTCGAATTTCCACTCCGAAATAGGCAAGGACATAAGAAATCCTCCCAGCTTTTGGCTTTCCGCCTTCACCAAGGCGCAAGTTTGGCACTTCGCCACGTAGAGCGCCACATCCTTCTTCAAACCCGGCCACCAAAACAGTTTCTTCACATCGCGGTACATCTTAGTGCTCCCCAGGCGAATTGAGTACTTAGTATGGTGTGCCTCGTACAACAATTCCACCCGCAAATTACCCACACATGGGACACACAGATGACCGTCTTTCCAAAGCAATCCGTCCTCCACAACGAATTGGGAATTTGACCCATCCAGAGCCTCTACCATGAACTGCTTCATATGAGCATCCATATCCAAAGCCTGCCGAATACGATCAGCCAGGTCATATTGGACTTCAGTCCAATTCAGAACAGCTTCAGCACTTGATTGCCTATCCACACAAACAAACTCCAACGCCTCCAACTCCCGCACCAACCGCTCATCATGCACCGATAGCCAATTGGCTTGAGCTGGGGCTCGGCGACTCAACGCGCCCACAACCGCATTCCCTTTACCAGGCACGTAGTGGATCTTGAATGTATAGTCCCCCAGGAACTCCATCCATCTACGCGGCTGCATATTCAGATCCTTCTGATCAATCAGATACTTCAGGCTCTTGTGATCGGTGTAGATATCAATCTTCACACCGTACAAATAGTGTCTCCACAGCTTCAAGGCAAAAATCACAGCCGCTAACTCCAAGTCATGGACCGGATAGTTCCTTTCATGCACTTTTAGCTGTCTCGAGCCATAAGCTATTACACTTCCGTGTTGCAGTAGCACGCAACCCAAACCACTGCCCGAAGCATCACTGTAAATCTCATAGCCTTCGGTCCCACATGGCGAACTCAGCACAGGCGTCGTGGTCAACCGACACTTCAACTCCTCAAAAGCTCGCGCGCACTCCGGCATCCAAACGAACTTATGCTCCTTCCTCATCAAAGTAGTGAGAGGTAACTCTATTCGCGAGAAGTTCTCTACGATGCGCCTATAATAGCTGGCAAGCCCCAGAAAGCTCCGGACTTCCGCTACCGTAGCAAGCTCAGGCCACTCCCGTATCGCAACAATCTTCGCCGGATCCACAGTAATACCCTTTCCACTCACTATATGACCGAGGAATGTCACTGAGGATAACCAAAACTCGCACTTCGAGAACTTGGCATACAACTGATTCCTCCTTAGTGTCTCCAAAACCAAATGAAGATGCTTGAAGTGATCTTCCTCACTTTGCGAGTGCACCAAAATATTGTCGATGAAGACGATCACAAAGTGGTCCAAGTACTCCCGGAAATTCCTGTTCATCAAATCCATGAACACTGATGGCGCATTAGTCAGCCCAAACGGCATGACCGTAAACTCATAATGCCCGTATCTCGTACTAAACGCTGTCTTCGGGATATCACTCTCCCTTATTCGCAGCTGATAGTACCCAGCCTTGAGATCCAACTTCGAGTACACCGTCGACCCAACCAACTGATCAAAAATATCATTGATCCGGGGGATCGGGTACTTGTTCTTCTCCGTAAACTTGTTGAGCTCTCGATAATCAATACACATCCTCAAGCTTCTGTGCTTCTTCATAACAAAGAGGACCGGCGCGCTCCAAGGCGAAGAACTTGGGCGCACATACCCTTGCTCCAACAACTCTTGCAGTTGAACCTTCAGCTCCGCCATTTCCTTAGGCGCTAGCCGATATGGAGATTGTGACACGGGCTTTGCACCTGGCACTAGCTCAATCGTAAAATCTATCTCCTGCTGAGGCGGGGCTCCAGGAAGATCTGCGGGGAACACATCAGGATATTCCAATACCACTGAAATATAATCCAACGAGGGCTTCGGCTTTGCAACCTCCACTAGTGTAAAGAAAAGTTCTACACCGGCACGAACCACCTTCACCACCTGAAGAGCAGACATCAACGTCTTGCTCGACCCCTTTAAGCCCGTAAAAGTCATTTCACGACTTGCTCCCAGCTTGACTTACTTGCGACCGCAATCGATATAGGCTTGCTGCTCCGAGAGCCAGTCCATGCCAAATATAACGTCGAACTCTACCAACGGAAGTAACGACGCCTGCAGATCGAACTCCTGATTCCCAATACGAATCTTAACATCGCAGATCCTATCTGCGCGCATCGAACACCCATTGGGCAACAACACATCCAACTTATCCTTTGCCATCGAAGAAGGGACTCCGATGCGTGATATAAATCCCTCGGACAAGAAGGAGTGTGAAGCTCCCGTATCGAAGAGTGCTCTTGCCGGATTTTCACCAATCAAAACAAATCCTAAACAAGCAGTGGTAAGGTAACATATGCATAACAAGTATTTAAAGAAATTGACTTGCTATAAATTAAACCGTACCTGTCACCACATTAGCCTGTTTGATGGCCTCCTATTGGCCAAGATTATACACCCTTGGTTGGGCTGGAGCATAGTGGGATGCAGTCGACTCCACTGCCTTGCCCTTCTCTTCCTAAGTCGCTCTCGGCCTTCTCTCGGACTTAGGACGTCCGCTCCAACAGTCACGGGCAAAGTGCCCCATCTTTCCACAAGTAAAACATGCACCCGGGGTCCGACCCATAGTCGCCCCAGAAGTACCAGAAGGAGCTGTACCCGAAGTCCTATGCTTCTTGAAGGACCTCCGATAGCCGGACTTTGAAGTAGTCGACACTTTGAATTCAGATTTCCTATCACCCAAGCTTTTCTTTGCTTGTACATTCTTCATGTCCTTCTCCAAGGACCGGGCAGTGTTGGCTAAGGTTAAGAAACCCTGTGTCATCGGCCCCGAGAGTAGTAATCTCAACTCATCTCTCAACCCTTCGTAGAAGCGATTAGTCTTGCGCTTCTCATCCACAATAGTAGAACTAGCATATTGACTCAAATGAGTAAACTCGTGGAGATATTCATCCACGCTCCTCTCACCCTGAACCAACTTCAGAAACTCATTCTCCAACGCTATCTTCTGCATCGAAGGGAGGTATCTAGCCAAGAACAATCTCGAGAACTCTTCCATCGAGACATCAACAAGTTGCCTACCTCTCAATAGGTGCATCTCCAATCCTTCCCACCACATTCTCGCTTCACCGTCCAGAAGGAACATAGCGATGGTGGTCATTTTCCACTCCTCCGTCTCCGTTGATGTCATGACTCTCTTCACCCTGGAGAGCCAGTCTTCAGCTTGAGATGGGCTTCCCAACCCCGAGAATACCGGAGTGTTAAAGCTCATTACATGCTTAAGATGCCTCTCGGTTGCCCTCCTTGGCACCAACGGTTCCACTACCACTTGTTCCACTCTCCTCGGCTCAGCCTCTTGCAGCAGTACCTGCTCCATCGCAGGAGCGGGCTGCTGCATTTGCCTTGCAGGCTGCGCATTAATCACGACCAACACTGCTTCGACCAGCAATCGTATGTTCTCATCCGATAGAGGTGTTGCAGGAGCAACATCTGGTGCACTGCTAGCCTTAGAAACTCGACGTTCCGACGGCCTAACACCACTTCTGGTCAGCTATAGTGGTACAAAACACCGTTAAGCGACCAAATAAAATTGCAAACAACAATTATAGGAACACGCAGGTTCCTCAAACACGTGTATTTTCATTCCTAAGTGGAAATTCATGGGTTCTTTTACCGTTATAACGATGACGCACACACTGTTCTCACCACCCCTTAAAAAGAATTCGACCACGAATTCATCTTAAGCCCGACCAAAACCAGTAGTCTGATACCAAATTGTAACACCCCTTATCCGTCGTATAGCATATAGCAAGTAGGTCCGGCCGGGGCCCAACGCCATATACCACAGACAGACCGGGTGGTTACTCATGGAAACCATCCAACCAATCATAACGTCCTACACAGAGCATTCTAGCGGAAGCAGATTAATAAGTTGCAATAAAGAACCCAGCAATAAAGCATGAATGTCCACTAATACCAAAAAGGAATGTTGTACATACACAAGTACAGGCCTTAAGGCCTTACAAAATTATTCACTTCATATTATATGTTTTACAAACCACGACACGCAGGTCGGTCATACATGAATAAAAATAGTAAACACTCCATTTAGGCCTTCGAGGGCCGGCTTCGCAATTTGGGCTTTAGCCCGCTATTGACCGCTTGGTCCCGCAGCACCTGCAAGCAACAAACCACCGCACGGTGGCAAAACAAGGAAACGGTCAGCAATGCTGACCAAATTATAACGATCCCGCCCCCAACTCGGGCGGCGATGCTCCTTCCCTGCATTTCATTAGCATAAGCGAGCATATATATATATATATATATTCATTTCATCACAAACGTTGGCTAGCACGGCCACACGCCCTGTGCTCTCAGGGCACATTCTCGGTGAATCGGTCGATGTCACATCAATTAAAGCCATAGACATTCTGGACTCACCACCGCCACTTTGACGGCCAAACCTATGAGCATTTTGTCTTCTTGGCCTGGGTCACGACAATTTAAGCCATTGGCCGCCGAAGACCCTAATCTATGCCAATGGTAAGTGCCACGTACCCTTAGGTCACTTTAACCGAACGACATAGAACAAGTACGGTTCCATAAAACCCGTGCTCACATCGCAACGACAATTTAAGCCATTTGCGCTGGTCAAACTTCTACCGAGTCCCATTTCCATCACAATTTACATAACCCGGTTATGTTCAAGTTGGCTCTCAGGCCACCAAGTTGGCAAGATCATGCATCCGCCCAGTTTTCCGGGTGCACCTTTGGGTTAATCCCGAAGGCTCCCTGTTGCAATCTACCCCGTAGAAAACCCAAAAAACAATCAATCGCACGGAGTCTTCTCCGGCATATATACAATGCAACATCACCGATCCAGACCAACATGTCCGGGTAGGCTTCACACATCATGCCTATGTCCGTTCTCGCTTACAGACTCTAAACAACGGGGACTTCACATATCTACCTGAAGGAACGCCTCCAACTCACCGCAAACTCGCGAGAGCGGGCTTCCTATGAAAAGAAGGAGAGCTACTCATGCTCAAGAAGAGAATCGTTACGCTTGCATTCTTCTTTTGCGCCATGGAAAAGTAAGCGGATGACAAGCACCGCACTAGCTTTGCCTCCGTGGATCCGGAGTCGGCTCGCGATTTGGAGCTTGGAAGCTCCTCCAATGGCCGGATCTAGCTTCTTCTTCCTTCCTTGGCTCTCCTCTCTCTCTAAGTTTTAGAAAGATAACCACTCATGAAAAGTGAGGGTTTCTAAGGCCCAATTCCGGGTATATCCCTTCAGGAACAATCCCCAGCCATTGGATCATCAATTAAAGAAACGAACGGCTTTGATTCGGGACTGAAATGCCCAATCTGGATCGCACGCGGCCTGGCACACACCCGTGTCCAGGGCCTTGTGCCTCATTCACCATCAAAATCGACGTGCCTGGAACAACACACGGGCATCGAACAGGCCCGTGTTAGACCTGACACGCCAGTATTCCACCTGACATGGCCGTGTGGCTGGCCGTGTACCCCCATCGATTTATCCCGAAAACAACCCGAGCACTGCACGGGTTCTAGGACACGCCCGTGTCCTTGCCCGTGTCTACCTCAACACGCCTGGGCTCCAGGCCATGTACACGGTCTTGACACTCAACACTTCGTCGAGCGAAGATCGTCGACCTGATGACACGTCCTTGGACACATCCGTGTCCTAGGTCGTGTGCCTTGTTTCGACACATCTTCGAGAAAAATTCGTTGACTCCCCGGGACGAGTGTCGACACGGGTTGACTCGGCCTGCGACACGCCCATGTCGCAGGCCGTGTGCCATGTCTCGACACTTCGTCGAGTGCAGTGTCGACTTCGTATGCTGAGTGTCGACACGGGTCAACACGCCCTGCGACACGCCCGTGTCGCAGGCCGTGTGCCCTATCTCGACACAACGTCGAGTGAAATTTGTCGACACCCTGGGCCGATCGTCGACACGACCTTGACACGCCCTGTGACACGCCCGTGTCGCAGGCCGTGTTAACTGCTCGACGATCGTCAACTCCAAAATCGTCGACCTCTCGACCAACTCGACGACACAAGCCTGATACGCCCTGGGACACGCCCGTGTCGCAGGCCGTGTGCCTCCTTCCAGAACCCAAAACTGGCCCAAAACATCACCCATCGCTCCTTTGAGTTTCGGGGCGTTACACACGAGCTCGTATCCTAATGGGTGATAGAGCTTTAGATTTCCTAGACCCTTTTGCCTTCCGAGCCATAGACTTTTCTCTGCTGGAAGTTTTATTGCTCTACTCCTCCTTCTTACGTGTATTCATTTGAAGCTCATAGGAGAGTAGCTTTCCGAATAGGTTTTAAGGGTCTGTCTCCGACAGGTTCCCAAAATCTCTAATGGAAACAACCTTGGTGTCCCATTCCTTAATCGGGAATCTTAGAAACTTCTCGTTGATTTCTCCCTTAGTGAACGCACGACCATAGTTTCTTAGGCCGGTGATGATCTTGAAAAAATTTTCAAAGCTGCCAGCTATGGAATCATTTGCACCTTGCTTGAAGGCTTCGTACTTTTGGTTCAATAACGATCTGTGATCGTCTCTCACTTCTTCAGTACCTTCCATCACGACAACAAGACAGTCTCACATCTCTTTGGCAGATTTGGAGTGGATAAGTTCTGGAGCATTGAATCATCCACTGCACTTGCTATGATATTCTTTCCCTTCTTGTCTAGGGAGACTAAGACAATCTCATCCTTGGTGAGATCCATCATCTTCTTGGGAATCATAATCTCTAGGTTTATTATTGAAGATTGTGTATGGATGTGTGGTCATTCCACTATTTGAGAAATCCTCGGATTAACAGCTTTCATGAAGAACCGTACTTGTTCTTTCCACATGGGAAAGTTTTCCTTGGTGCACACTGGTAGCTTCATAGATGACATATCTTTGCTTCGATCCATGGTGAATATGCGGAATCTCTGAAGACTACATCAGGGATCTTGTTTAAGGTGTTAGCCTTGTCAAACAAAATGCCCCTCTAATACCAATTGAAATAATCTAGTGTCTACATAAATCATCTAGAGGGGGGGTGTGAATAGGTGATGTTTGTGTCTTTTAGCGGAATAAAAATTATGTAAAAAATCAAGCACACAAACACAGAAATTTATAGTTGTACTCCGTATTGGGTACGCCCACTGTCCGGCCTCGCCTATCTACCATGATGGGTAAGATTCACCTACTTCACCTCTCAGATTATCACAATCTTACAACTCGGAGAAACGCTCCAACACCTTAGAGATAACACACTCCTACACCTCGATCCACAACTGGATCTACGACTTGATCTACTAACAGATCTACAACTCTCGATCCACAAATGGATCTACAAATCTTGATCCACAAACGGATGTACAAATCTCGGAAACAATGCTCCTACAAGAGTAAAATATTTTTTACAACAATAATAAAAACTGAATACTTCTAGATCTGAATTCTTCAAGGATCTTCCTTCTGAAAACTGAAAAGCTCTGTGAAGAAGGTTGAGGAAGAAATCTCGATAAACATTGATCTAAAAACTTAGGATCCGACACGATCAATTGGATGTTTGAGAAATCTTGAATCTGTGATCAGTCGAATCTTTTCTTCTTTTGAATCGCTGGATCGATTGAAAAGCAACAAAGAAGAACGACAATGAAGGCAAAGCGACATCTCTCGAACTTGTAAAATTATGGTGTGATTTTGATTACTGCAATTATTAGGGTTAACGATTCCTCTGAAAAGATTTTATATAGAACAATGTCTAACGGTCTGAAATCATTAACGAATGATCCACGTGGAGCAATCATGAAGAACTTGGAATATTTCGAAATCCCGTCAGACAGATTTAAAAAGAATTTTCTGCAAGTTCATTTCTTGAGAAGAGTTATTATTTCTCGAGAAGAAATTACTTTCTCGAGAAATGACACGGCTTTCTCGAGAAAAGAGTTAACGAAATTTCTTTGAAAAGTGGAATAGATTTCTGAAGAAGGATGTGATTTCTCGAGAAAAATACTTAGCGCCAAATTTTAAATGAAGTACTGATTTCTCGAGAAAAGAATTGCTTTCTCGAAAAATGACCTAGTCTTCTCAATAAAAATTATCTTAGAACAAAATGATTGACTTCTTGAGAAAGAATTGATTTCTCGAGAAAAGGACTTAGCTTCTCGAGAAAAGATTTCGACTTCTCGAGAACTACTTTGCTTTTCTCGAGAACTAACTTGGCTTCTCGAGAAATCTTCAGGGCTTTTCTCGAGTAAAGGACTTAGAATATTTTCAGACAATATCCCGAGAAGTCTTATGATTTCTCGAGAATAGCTTTGCTTTCTCTAGAAATACACTTAGACTTCTCGAGAAACATATTTGATTTCTCGAGAAATGGATTAAAAGATTTTCAAGAAAAATTTTCTTTTCTTCTTTATTGAAAACCAGCAACCCTTCAATTATTCTATTATTGTAGTTCTTTGTAAATGAAATGTATCCCAAAAAAAAGGTTTCTCATGAGTCAACACCATGGTTCACACAATGAGGGATTACATTGCATGGCCCTGTATTTAGTGACTCATTGTAAACTGACATTGGTCTACACTTAGCAAGAATGACCTGTAAGCACTCAACTAAAATGCATCATCAAAAATAAACTAAATTCATCTATGTTCAATGGTGACTTCACATGTCAACCCCAAAGTACGAAACATGTACAAGGTTCCAAGGTGAAATGCTTCTTAAGCGGCGAAATCTATTCTCCAGTCCGCCCAGATCGTCAAGGCTCGGCATGTTAAACAAGATCCAGTTCTCTGGCAGCGGACTCAGCTCTCAGTCCTCCCAAATCATCCTGTCTCAGGAGATCAGCCCCCAGGATCGCTGTGCTACCTCTTCAGGCAGACTCAATCCTCAGTCCGCACAGGTCGCGACCCTCCATCCAGGATCACGACTTGCAACAACAGACGAAAGCTCCAGCCCGCGAGCCCAGTCCGCCCCACTTGAGCGGACTAATGTATCTTTTCTTTTTTATTTCCCATCACCTTTGACCGGTTCTCCTATACCCCGTGCAGCCGGTTATTTTAGCCCTGCCCGTTTGTGCAAGCCCCCGAACCTATAAATCGGGGGAAGTTGTTCACCCAAAGCACGCTGACTCGAGCCCTGAAGACTACTTATTAGAGGATGCAGACTTGAATCTCAGGCTTTGCGGTCTCCAGCTTACTCTCCTCCAGCACTTTTCCTTTCCTCTACTTGTGATCAACTCATTTGTAATCAAAGGAAAACCCGTCACAAGAGAGGTGTTTAGGAAGAGACGGACGAAGTCTGGTGTTATGGTGGTTCACGACTCTACTTTCTTTGTCTTATCCGGTAGTAGATACCTTCTTGCAGTCGCCTCTTCTCGATTCCATTCCCCCGTGCTCGAACCATTAGCTTGTGGTGCTCATCTCTCTCTCCTCGCGCATCAATAGTTAACACGCGGCCTTCGGATCTCAAACAGTTTTTTGAAATCAGCGGACAGAATATCAGACCGCCGAACTCGCCATTCAGACCGCTCTAGTTTGTCAGAGGACTCACTGTGGGAAGTGAACAAACAGTCTCGTTGGGAGGCTGAACAATCTCGTAGGGAGACCGAACAGCTCTTAGACACCATCAATCAGGCTTTGATTACGCTGACTCAGCGGCTTGCACACCAGGCCGCAGTAGATCCCACGGACACTCCTGTCCGCCAGACTCCAGCTCGCCGAACTCCTCTCCGGCAGTCTCCGGCTGTTATGCCATCTCCTCAGCCTCACCATCCAGCTCAGACAGGTATCTCCTCTACGGCCTCAAGAAGATTAGTTCACCTCTTTGATGGACTTCTTCATGGAGGCTGCTAGGGGCACTCCTGTCCACCAGCTCGATTTCGCATACCGCCAGTCCGCACAGCCCGCAGACGCTCCTACTCCGGTCCGCCTCACTTATCCTATTGAATATGAAGCACCCTCTCCCTTCGTTGATCGAATCTGATGGGAGTCAACACCAAATAACTTCAGAGAACCTCGTCTTCCTCTCTATACAGGGTAGACTGTACTTGTTGCCCATCTACAGGAGTTTGAAGGTGCAGTTTTATTGAGATGCCTCTCCGATGCCATAAATTGTAAACTCTTAGTTACAACTCTCGATGGACAGGCAAGAGAGTGGTTCTATAAGCTGCCTTCAGGCAGAATTTCTTCTATATCCAAGCTCCGCAATGAGCTCCTACTAAGGTATGCTACCTCCAAGAAGAGAAAGGATGGACTGGCTGCTCTCTTTGATATCATGCAAAGAGACTACGAGTCAGTTGCTCAATTCATTGATCTCTTTCAGAAGGAGATCTAGGGGGTGAGGAATGTGAACCCTGACTATTACAAAGTTGCCTTAATCCATGGCCTACGGGAAGGCCTTTTGAAGTTCAAGGCAACAACTAAAGTGCCAGCAACTTATCAAGAGTTTATTGCTCTGGTCAACCGATTCATTGAAGGAGAAAACACCAATCCGACCTACATCTCATCCCTGACAGCTAAGGCTGAAGGAAGGGATGCTTCCAGTTCTTCCTCTTCTAATCATCGTCACAACAAGCATCCTCACCCTGACTATCAGCCTCCTGCTTCAAGGGGGCGAAACTTCCGCCACAAGAAACCATTCATTTGCCTTCAACGATTTCATGATCAGATACTACCTTTGGCCACCGCTCCATCCTTACCTTCACAATCTCTTCCTATTCTTCAAGATGCTCTGCCTGCACCAAGGCAGCATTATAACAACTCCGTAGATGAGTTTGCAGATCTGGGACGTAGCATTGATGAGGTTGTCCAGATTCTACAAAGGAGGTCTGATGAAAAGAAGCAAGGACCTCCGAGAGTGTGCAAGCCAAGGAACAATAATTTGTACTGCTTGTTCCATAAAGAGAAGGGTCACATGACCGAGGATGCAAAGCCCTTTGTCAACTGGTAGAAAGACTGCTTGCTGAAGGCAAGAAGAAGGACTTGGGCAAGAGAGATGCTTCATCAAAGCCGTCTACCTCCAAAGGCAAGGAGGTGGCTAAAGCCCATTGTGAATGTGAAGAAGTTGATGATGTTTGCCGTCTGTGGCCTATCAACATTCAAAGTGAATTCTTTGATGCAAATAATGAAGGAACCTTGGGGCGGCTCGTCTGCATTCATGGTCGAGCAGAGACCGAATCAACTTGAAAATCTTCAAACGCAAGGGTCTCTCGAGCAGAGGTCGCCTCTTCTTCTTCTTCTTCTCCATCAAGGGGAGATGTCACTTTTGGCCAGGACGACCTTCCCCGAACTGCCAACCCATTTGACGATGTTGTTGTGATCCAGGAAGCTATTGAAGATTACACCGTGGACAGAATTCTAATTGATACACTGAAAGTGCAGCTAGATCTGATATACTCTAGAGGGGGGGGGGGGTGAATAGAGTATATGGTGCTTGAAAACGTTTTAGTTGTAATCTGAGTGAGCAGGAAATCAATTATTAAATCTAATCACAGAACTAAACTAATCACAAAATAATCACAGAACAATCACAGCCAGAAATAAAAATAAAGACAAGCAATTCAGATGACACAAGGAACTATAGTGGTTCCCCTAAACTTGGGTACATCCACTCTTCTACCACCCTAGGTAGGAATCCACTGCAGGATGAGTTGATTAGGTGTCCTGGGCACCAATGAGCTTTTGATAAGGTGCTCAAAAACCAAATCATATTTTTTGATCATGTGTCTTGCCACCAATGAGCTTTTGACAAGGTGCTCAAAAACCAAGCTCAAACTTTTGAAGGGAGTTTGAGAAACCCTTTACAGAGATGGGGGTGAGAGAGTGATGGAAGTCTTCTCTTTCTCAAAATAGCTGAGAAGACTATGTGGATTTGATGGTGTCAAAGCTCCCCCTGAGTCTTTGAGATGTTCAGGAAAAGAAGCTTTGCTGTAGGGTGATAGGCCTTCAAAAGTTGATCTCCAGCAAAAGATGATTTCAGCAACAGCTGAAATGTTAGGTGTTTGGAGTCTTGAAAGATGTTGGCCTTGAACACTTGAGACAAGAGAGATCAGAAGATTTCAGAAAGTTTGATCTCCTTGGGTGTGTGTTCTTCAGAGAATTCTTTGAGACAGAGAATATTTTTAGCTTGTTCTTCTTGTCTGTGTTCTGAGGATTGTTGATGTCTGAGAGAGATTCAAAAATTCTTTTCTTTTATTCTCTGGTACTGAATAGAAGAAACATCCTCTGTCAATAATAGTCGTTGGCCTGCATTAATTGCATCCTTAATTGCAAAATATCTTCTGGAGGTAAGTCCAAAGAAACATTCCTTGAAAATCCTTTGAAACGTTGTCCAGAAATAAATGAAAACGGCTAGAAAATCTTCTGAATTAATTGCAGAATAACTCCTTAACTGATCTGAATTTGAATCTTGATAAATCCTTGAAGTCATCAGAAAATGTCGAACTGAGCTCTACTATCGTCGAACTGAGCTCAGCGATATGGATTTATACAGCAACACAATATCGTCGATCTGAGCTCAAAGATCGTCGAACTGAGCTCAGAGATAGAGATCCAATACTGAGTCAAAGATCGTCGAACTGAGCTCGCAGATCGTCGAATGGAGTTCAACGATTGGTGGAAGTTGAGATCAGCGATCGTCGAATGGAGTTCGACGATCTGTCGAAGTTGAGCTAGACGATCGTCGATCGGAGTTCGACGAATCGTCGTGCTGAGCTCGACGATATGACTTAGTCTCAAACTGAAAAATTCTTGGTCTTGAGGGCAGCTTCCAAACCTAGACTTCTAACCCTTAGACTCAATTCTAATTGACCTTTAGAACTATACAGGAGCTCAAACATTGGTTTCCTAGAGACATAGTGATCCTGACCCAAATTAGTAATAGGGTGTTCCAACAATCTCCCCCTATTTGGGTTAGGATTACTATTTACAGAGTTTGGAAAAATTAAATAACAACATACAAGCAACAATACAGAAAAACAAAAAGCTGGACATAGCAGAACCACAGATATATATTTCATCCTAGATAATAATCAGAAGTTAAGATGATTGTCACCTTACATTGTCATTTCTTTTCCTTGCTCTTAATGAGTTTGATTTCTCTGTTGGGGTTGAGAGCTTCTTTCTTTGATCTTGTATCATCTGCTGCACCTAAAGTGGTTTGCTGTTTGGGCCTGGGAACTACAGCTTCAGGATGCAGCTCCATGTATCTATCAGAATCAAAGAATTTGCTTGACCCATATCTTTCCAACTCTTTCTTTCTCTGTTCAGACATTGTAGTGATGTTGGAAGAGTCTTTGCCTTGCTCTCTAGCTTTCTTAATCTGGTCTAGTGCAGCAAGTTCTTTCATCCTTGCAGTCCAAGCAGCTGGATTGTTCTCAGGGTCTTCAAATGGCACTGGTGGCTCATATCTATTAGATGGATTGTCCTGAGGAGGCCTGGATGAAACTGTTTCCTTCAATTTATAGGGAAAAGGACCAGAGGTTGTGTCAGATGATATTTGTCCTTCCCTGGAGTAGGGATGTTGCCTTGAGTATCCTTTAGAATAAACTTGGAATTCTCTTTGATTGCCTCTATAGCCTCCTCTTCTGGATTGAGAGCCCCTGGACTGGCTTCCCCTATGATAAGATCTGGCATGTGGCTGATAGGGGGTTTGACTTCTAGCAGGGGGTTGAGCAGCTGAACTTCCACCTGCACCTGCATCAGGAGGAGGTGGTGGAGGAGGATGAGGATGTTGGAATTAAGAAGATCCTTTTTCATATTTCCTTTTCTTCTTCATTGCTTTAAGTTGATTATTTGAGTACTGCATCCAGTGCTCAGTTATGGGGCAATCATAAGGATATAATTTGGTATGTCATTGTTGTCCTTGACCTTTACTTGAGGTACTCTCTTCATGGCTTTGCTCCTTGCCTTTCTCTTTCTGGCACTAGTAGCAGAAGAATCATCAGAATCTGTCTTAAACTCATCACTTTCAGAGCTTTGCTCATCATAAAGAGCATCAATCCTTTTCATCAACTCTTTCTTGAGCTGGGTTGAAGCAGAAGTAGATACAAAACTGGTAACAGGAGTTGAAGCAGCAACAACAGCAGCAGATACTGAAGGTGTGGCAGTTAAAGTTGAAGTAGAAGTAGAGGTTGAAGCAGCAGTAACAACAATATATACATAAGGTTCAGGAGAAGTAATGACAGCAGTTGGGGCAGCAGCAGTTTCACTAACAGAAACAGCAATATCAGCAGCAGAAATATCATCAGAAAATACAGAGGGCTCAAACTCATGTGCCTCTGTCATAAGGATCTCCTTAGAAGTTGACTCATCAACAGTATCAGCAATAGTATCAACAAAATTTTCAGCAGAAAGGGCAGCAACATCAGAAACAACAACACTGCTTTCTGCAGGAGTAGCAGCAGCATAAACTGAGTTAACAAAGGAAGTGATGATGCTGGGGTCACAACAAGAGAAGGGCACAAGGGACTTGAGCAAATCCTCTAGGGGCTGGATAGAAACTGTCTCTAGAAGACAAGCTTTCTCTAGCAGACAACTGAAATACATTGAATCAAATTCTGAGAGCAAAGACCTGAGGTATATTGAAAAGACTGCAACAGGAGGTGGAACTGGATTTTGAAACACATCAGCAGCAGCAGTAGCAGTAGCAAGAACTGAAGAAATAGCAAGAACAGCAGCAGGCAGGCTCACTGAAACAGCAAGAACAGCAGCAGGCAGGCACACTTCATAGGGCATCTCCCCCTGCCTAGATTCAGACAGAGTTGGATCAAGATACACTGCTGAAGGGGCTTCCTGAGGGAATAAAGAGGAGAGCCTGGCAGAAAGAGCTGCCACTGACTGGATTAATGGAGCCAAGGAGGTCTCCAAAAGAAGAGATAGCCTGGGGCTAGCAATTCATAAAGCCTGTCAGCAAGGGCTGGAATATCTACTTGCTTAGTAGTGATTGGAGCAGAGGTAGAGGATGGAGGTGTAGCTATTGGTGATTGTAGTGGAGAGCTAGTGTATGGAGGAGGAGATGGTTGAGGTGTGGGTAAGGTGGTGATGGAGGACAGTGGGATGGAGATAGATGGGGTGAAGGTGGGTTGATCAATGATCTCTTGCAGAAGATCTTCGTAAGATGTTGAGGATGAGGGTAGCTCAGGAGGAGAGGATGGTGAGTCATCCATGAAGGAAACATCAATGAGATTGAAGGATGGAATGGAGGGTGATGAAGTGGCAATGTCTGTTTGAGGGTAGGAGTATAATGGATGGAATTGGTCTTCTGTGGTTGGAAGAGTAGGGATTGGAGATGGTGTAGATGTTGGAGAAGGGCTAGAGATGATGATAGTGGATGGATTGTGAATGGTAGATGGAATTGGAAGAGATGGAATTGGAGGAGGAGGAGAGGCATCAGCAGGCAGGTCAGCTGCAGGGGCAGAGACCTGAGGGTAAGTGACTTTGACAGTCCTGGTGCCTGAAGGAGTGCTGGAAGAGTGCCTGCTGGGCTTGATGATCTGCCTATCCCATTTACCAAAAATGGCACAAGACAGTCTCTTGGAAGCATTTATGTGAATCCCAGAGGATACCAGCAATGCAGGGCACCTATTCTGCAGAAAAATGCCTAATATCCTTCCAAAATTTACAAAACTTTTGTTAATTTTCTTCTTAATTAGGTCAAAGAAGACCTCTCCCCAGTTCAGATTCTTCCTGTCTACTATGGCTCCCATTAGGCAGAGCTGATACCTGGAAATTGTATCATGGGTAAAGTGCTTAGCCAATAGGACTTTCACAACTACATCAGCCAGGAATCTATATTCCACACACAGATTCTTTTTCAACAACTTGCTAGGGTTAGCCTCAGAATGACCCATTCTGGCAAGCAAGTCAGCATATTCTTCTCCAGACAAATCAGTAGAATCTCCACCAGTTCTTAACTCAAAAACCTCTGTCAGAATTGCTGGGGTCAAAGGTACCTGAGTGCCAGAGATGGATCCAACAATGGTATTTTGATCCTGATTATGGGCAGTGTAGACCCACTCTTTAATCTCATCAGAAGCAAGCTTAATCCTTGTGGTCATGATTGCAGCAAGTTTCTGCTCTTTGAATAGCTCTAAGATATCCTAAAAAACTTGGTCTATCGTGCTGAATGATTCCATGTCTATGTCAAAGCCGGCATCAAATTTCATGGCGGCGAGAACAACAACAGAAACAGCCATAGTTACCTGCAAAGATTCAATAAACAAAACGACCAAGTGCAGAAATGTTTGGATGGAAAGAAAGTTTTTGCAGAGAAATCGAAAGTGCAAAGGAGAACGACGACGAAAAATGAATTTTATATTAGGGTTCGACGCAGAAATGGAAAGATCGTTGAACTCAGTTCGACGATCGGGGCTTCTAAAGGAATCTGAAGAGTCTTCAATATCGTCGATCTCCATTCGACGATATTGGAGAGAATTGAGCTCTGTTCGACGATCGTTCAGAGAACAAAATCGTCGAGCGCCGTTCGACGATCGCTGACCGGAAGAGATAGTTCATACTATCTGAGAAACGCTGAACTCAGTTTACCGATTTCAGAAATCGTCGATCTCTGTTCGACGATCTGGGGGAAAATCGTCGAGCGCAGTTCAGAGACCAGAAAAACTCTAAACACTAAGAAAAATCAAGATGTTTGCCTAGTCTTGGTCAATTTTTTAAACTTTTAAAATCTTGGATATTATTTAAAACTTCCTCCATCTAACATTCCTATCTGATTTAGGAAGAAGGTGTGTTTCTTTTCATCCAAGGGCTTGGTGAAAATATCTCCCCTTTGTAAATCAGGTGGGATATATTGAAGTTCAATTTTATTTTTTTCAACATTATCCCTTAAGAAGTGATGTCTAATCTCTATGTGTTTTTTCCTACTATGGAGGACTGGATTTTGAGCTATAGAAATAGCACTGGTGTTATCACAAAAGATTTTAGACTTCCCTAAGTTGTAGCCATAGTCTAGGAGTTGGTTTTGAATCCACAAGATTTGGGAACAACAACTGCCTGCAGCCATATATTCAGCTTCAGCAGTTGAAGTTGACACAGAAGTTTTTTTCTTACAAAACCAAGAGACAAGTCTATCACCAAGGAACTGACAAGTTCCACCGGTGCTTTTCCTGTCAATTCTGCATCCAGCATAATCAGCATCAGAAAATCCAGTTAAATTAAATGCTGAATCTTTTGGATCCCAGAGACCTAGATTTGGACAACTTTTAACATACCTGAGAATCCTCTTTACTAGTGTTAGGTGTGACTCTCTAGGGCTTACTTGGAACCTAGCACATATACATGTAGCAAACATTATATCTGGTCTACTAGCTGTAAGGTACAGTAAAGAGCCAATCATTGCTCTATATGTTGTCTGATCAACAGGTTTCCCATGTTCATCAGCATCCAATACAGCATTAGTAGGCATAGGTGTTTTCATACAAGATGCTTCAGACATGCCAAATTTCTTAACCAATTCATTTGTATACTTGGTTTGAGAAATAAAGATGCCTTCAGCATGTTGTTTGACTTGCAATCCTAGGAAGAAGGATAGCTCCCCCATGCTACTCATTTCAAATTTAGAATGCATTAGGTTGGAAAACCTTCTGCATAATTTTGAGTCAGTAGAACCAAAAATAATATCATTTACATAAATCTGTACTAGTAGGGTATGAGACTTATGGGTTCTAATGAAAAGAGTTTGGTCTACTCTACCCCTTATAAATCCATTTTCCAAAAAAAAGCATGCTAGGGTCTCATACCATGCTCTAGGAGCTTGCTTGAGACCATATAATGTTTTGTTCAATCTGAAAACATAATCAGGATAAGTTGGAGAGATAAAACTTGGAGGTTGTCTGACATATACTTCTTCTTTGATGTCTCCATTTAGGAATGCACTTTTGACATCCATCTGATATACCTTGAATCCTTTATGTGCTGCATAAGCTAAAAAGATTCTGATGGCTTCCAATCTTGCAACTAGTGCAAAAGTCTTGTCATAGTCTATTCCATCTTCTTGAGAATATCCCTGAGCAACTAGCCTTGCCTTGTTTCTTACAATTACTCCTTGATCATCCAGTTTGTTTCTGAACACCCACTTTGTTCCAACAATGGAGTGATCCTTAGGCTTTGGCACTAGTTCCCATATTTTGTTCCTTTCAAATTGATGCAACTCTTCTTGCATTGCAATGATCCAGTGTGAATCTTGCTCTACATCTTGAATGGACTGAGGTTCAATTTGAGATAGGAAGCAGGTGTGCAACAGGTTTTGGTTGACCTGATTTCTTGTTTCCACACCAGCTGAGATGTCTCCAATTATTTGGGAAATTGGATGGTCTCTTGATGTTACTAAATCAACAGGGTGTGTTGATTGTTCACCAACCTGTGTTGTTGTTTCCTCTTGTGGTACAACAACTGGCTCTTCAAGTTGTTCTTCAATATGTTGAATACTTTCTTCATCTTCACTGCTTTCATCCCTTTGAGTAACCTGTAACTTGTTCAAGTCTTCAATAAGAGAATGTTCCTGCAAAGGTTCTATGGTAGAAGGGATCTTCTCCTTGAAAGACATGTTAGATTCATCAAATGATAAATGAACAGATTCCTCAATTTTTACAGATGATTTATTATAGACCCTATAAGCCTTGCTGATCATGGAGTATCCCAGAAACACTCCTTCATCAGCTTTAGCTTGAAATTTTGCTATGTATTTCTTGTCATTATTATGTATATAGAAAATACAACCAAAAACTCTAAAATAATCAACTTTAGGTTTCTTCCCTTTGAGTAATTCATAGGGAGTCTTTCCCTTTAGTTTATGTATCAAACTTCTATTCAGCACATAGTTGCAGTTGTTCACTGCCTCTGCCAAAAAGGATAGAGGAAGGTGAGCATCTGACAACAATGTAGTGGCATATTCAATAAAGGTTCTATTTTTCCTTTCAACTACCCCATTTTGTTGAGGAGTTCTAGGAGCTGAGAAAGTATGTCTGATCCCTTCACTCTGACAGAACTCTTGCATAAGAAGAGAATCAAACTCTGTCCCATGATCAGTTCTGATCAGGGCAATGTGAGTATTGAACTCAATCCGTATACATTTGAGAAACTCTATCAGACACTTAAAGTTATCAGACTTCTTCCTTAGAAAGAACACCCAAGTGAATCTAGAGAAGTCATCTACAACTACTAAAGTGTAAGATTTCCGCTCCTAGGCTTTGTACTGTGATGGGTCCAAAAAGATCCATGTGTAACAGATATAATATCCTAGGTGAATCAGTCTTATTAAGTGACTTAAAATTGTTTTTTGTTTGCTTGCCTAATTGACAAGCCCTGCAGAGTCCTTCCTTCTTGTAGGGGCCAGAAGGTAGTCCTCTAACAAGGTTGTCCTTGGATAGCCTAACAATAGTTCTAAGGTTTAGGTGTCCTAGTATCTTATGCCATAAAATATTTGGTCTACAAACAGAATTGAACAGGCAAATATCTACATCTGTTGAAAGAAAATCTACTAGATATATGTTACTTTTCCTTTTACCTGTAAACACAGTTGTGTTGTCCTCTGACTTGATTTTGCATAATGCTTTGCTGAAGGTCACCTGGTAGCCTTCATCATACAGCTGACTGATGCTTATTAAGTTGTGCTTCAGTCCCTCCATATAAGCTACCTTCTTGAATGTTACTGATCCAATCTGGACTGCACCATATCCTTTAGTTTGTCCAAAGTTTGAGTGACCAAAGATAACTTTGGGTCCAAGCTTGGCTCTAAAGGATGTGAGGTTGTCCTTGTTTCCTATCATGTGCTTAGAGCACCCACTATCCAAGTACCATTGCTGGTTTGATGTTGGATAGGTCTTCACCTGCACATAAAATAATTCATTTTTTTTGACCCAGTTTACCTTGGGCCTAGGTTGATAACCTTTAAATTCTGAAATAAAAGACATCCCAGGTTGACTCTTATATCCTTCAGGATGATATCTCCTTGGAGGTATAATCCATTCAGTATAAAGGTTAAAGATTTGGGATGAAGGACCCTTAGGATTGGATTTTGATTTGCCCTTGAAAGACTCTCCAGAGCTCTGACCTCTGTTCGACGATCGTGGAGCTGCGTTCCACGATTTTGGGTCAGATCGTCGAGCTCCGTTCGACGGTCGACTATGGCAGAGTTCAGGAACTTGAGATCATCGACCTGAGTTCGACGATTTTGCCTCAGATCGTCGATCTGCGTTCGGCGATCGTCGATCTCCGTTCGACGATTTCTGCTGGGTCTTGGTTTTCTGGGGCAGATCAGAATTTTTCCTAGCTACCTCTACAACTCTCTTTCCTTTACCAGAAATGAATTTGATTGGAGTTGTTAGAACTATGGGTTGGCTGGATGAAGCACCCAAGCCCAGTGTACTATTGAATCTGGAGTTCACTGTGCTTGTGATGTCCATCAGCTTGATGCTTCTCGCATTAAGGGATTCTTCAAGCTTCTTGGCCTCAGATAGCTCACTTTTCAGTGAAGCTATCTGCTCCCTACATCACTCCAACTCCTGAGAGAGTTTGAGGTTTTCTGACTTTAAGTTATTATGTTCAGATAAATGATTTCTGAGAGAGATAATTTCTTTCTCAGATTTTAGCAGGTCTAAACATAATGCTTTAAATTCATATTTAAATTCCTCTGAATTAAAATCAAATGAACTAATTACCTGATCTTCTTCAGGTTGAGTCTCTGAATCTGACTCTGACTCTTCTTCATCTGAATTAGGTTGTGAGGCATTGATTGCCATCATGCAGAACTCTTTCTCTTCTGCATCATCTTCATCATCACTGGAGCTGGATGAGGCTTCTGACTCCTCTTCAGTCTCACTCCAGGATTCAACAACAAACCCCTTTCTTGTGTGTTTATTTTTGCTTGAGGAGGGTTTGCCATTGCCATTCCTCTTGGAGTCTTTCTCCATTCTTCTTTCTTTCTTGTCCCTTCTGTCCTTGTTTTTGTTTTCTGGACAGTCAGGAACAATATGCCATGGTTTCCTACAACCAAAGCAGACAATTTCCTTATTATTAATTGACTTATCATACCTTAGCTTATCATGCTACTTGTATGATCTCCTTCTGAAGTCCTTTCAGGCCATCTTGTAAAATCTTTTTGGCCAACAGACTGAGCAGTTCATCATTGCCTGTGACTTTGTCTTCAGGCTGATCTTCAGTTGCCTTGAAGGCTATTGTTTTCTCTATTCTTGTGGCTGGTGAGGCAACCTTCTGTTCTTCTTCTCTATTCTTGATGAGTAGCTCATAAGATTTGAGCTTACCCAATAGAGCTTCAGTGGTGATCTCATTTAATCTTCTGGCATCCTTGATTGGCCAGATTCTTGAATCCCAAGTGCTAGGGAAGCACATTAGAATTTTGTCATTGAGTTCAGTTAGTGTGATCTCTTTATCCAATGTCCTGAGTTCACTGACTATTAGACGGAGCCTGTTGTACATATCTCTCACTGACTCAGTTTCTCCCTTCTTGAAATTCTCATATTGAGATATGAGGTGGGATCTCCTATCCTTTCTCTCATCAGCTGAGCCTGAAACTATTTCAGAGAGTTTGTCCCAAATTTCCTTTACTGAATTGCATTCAGCCACCTTTTGAAAGATGTCATCAGACATTGTCTGGGCTAAGATGTTCATAGCCTTGGCATCAGCTACCTTTCTTTTCTTGATGTCAGCATCTGTTCCTGATGGAGGTGGAACAGCATTTGTACTTGAGTTCTCTGGAGGTCTTGGACAAACTGTCAAAATAGACTTAAAAATATCCTCGTCAATAGAATTCATGTATAATCTGATCCTTGCTTTCCAAAGTGCAAACTTGTATAGATTGCACACTGGAGGTCTGGTGCTAGCATAATTTTTGTTTTGGGCCATGATTTGTGAAAACAAAACCTAATAGCAAACTCAAAAGAAAACAGATCTAACTAGGAATCTTTGGGTTCAGGTGTTAGCCTGTACAACCACCAAGGTGTGGTCTATTTAACCAACCTGGCACTGATAACAATTGAAAGTGCAGCTAGATCTGATATACTCTAGAGGGGGGGTGAATAGAGTATATGGTGCTTGAAAACTTTTTACAACAATTGTTATAATCTGAGTGAGCAGGAAAGCAATTATTAAATCTAATCACAGAACTAAACAAATCACAAAATAATCACAGAACAATCACAGGCAGAAACAAATATAAAGACAAGCAATCCAGATGACACAAGGAACTATAGTGGTTCCCCTAAACTTGGGTACATCCACTCTTCTACCACCATAGGTAGGAATCCACTGCAGGATGAGTTGATCAGGTGTCCTGGGCACCAATGAGCTTTTGATAAGGTGCTCAAAAACCAAATCAGATTTTTTGATCAGGTGTCTTGCCACCAATGAGCTTTTGACAAGGTTCTCAGAAACCAAGCTCAAACTTTTGAAGGGAGTTTGAGAAACCCTTTATAGAGATGGGGGTGAGAGAGTGATGGAAGTCTTCTCTTTCTCAAAGCAGCTGAGAAGACTATGTGGATTTGATGGTGTCAAAGCTCCCCCTGAGTCCTTGAGATGTTCAGAAAAAGAAGCTTTGCTGTAGGGTGATAGGCCTTCAAAAGTTGATCTCCAACAAAAGATGATTTCAGCAACAGGTGAAATGTTAGGTGTCTGGAGTCTTGAAAGATGTTGGCCTTGAACACTTGAGACAAGAGAGATCAGAAGATTTCAGAAAGTTTGATCTCCTTGGCTGTGTGTTCTTCAGAGAATTCTTTGAGACAGAATATTTTTAGCTTGTTCTTCTTGTCTGTGTTCTGAGGATTGTTGATGTCTGAGAGAGATTCAAAAATTCTTTTCTTTTATTCTCTCGTACTGAATAGAAGAAACATCCTCTGTTAAGAATAGTCGTTGGCCTGCATTAATTGCATCCTTAATTGCAAAATGTCTTCTAGAGGTAAGTCCAAAGAAACATTCCTTGAAAATCCCTTGAAACTTGGTCCAGAAATAAATGAAAACGGCTAGAAAATCTTCTGAATTAATTGCAGAATAACTCCTTAACTGATCTGAATTTGAATCTTGATAAATCCTTGAAGTCATCACAAAACGTCGAACTGAGCTCGGCGATATGGATTTATACAATAACACAATATCGTCGATTTGAGCTCAAAGATCGTCGAACTGAGCTCGGAGATAGAGATCTAATACTGAGTCAAAGATCGTCGAACTGAGCTCGCAGATCGTCGAATGGAGTTCGACGATTGGTGGAAGTTGAGCTCAGCGATCGTCGAATGGAGTTCGACGATCTGTCGAAGTTGAGCTAGACGATCGTCGATCGGAGTTCGACGAATCGTCGTGCTGAGCTCGACGATATGACTTAGTCTCAAACTGAAAAATTCTTGGTCTTGGGGGCAGCTTCCAAACCTAGACTTCTAACCCTTAGACTCAATTCTAATTGACCTTTAGAACTATACAGGAGGTCAAACATTGGTTTACTAGAGACATAGTGATCCGGACCCAAATTAGTAATAGGATGTTCCTACATACAGGCCGTTCCGTCAACCTTTTGTTCAAGCTAACTTTTTAGGCCCTGAAGACCGAAAAGCCTCTGCTTTCCACCGAAGGGCCACTCTACGATTTTTCTTGAGAAAGGAAAGAGGTTGAGGGAAGTGTTACACTTTTGGTGAAGCTTGGAGGGGTAACCAAACTCATCCAGTTCATAGTAGTCGATGCTCCAAGAAGCTACTATACGATCTTCGGGAGGCCTCTGATCAACAAGTATCAAGCGGTGGTCTCAACATACCACCTGGCAATAAAGTTTAATGTTGATGGTAAATAATGCATGGTCAGGAGCGACCCAAGGCAATCTTGGGAGTGTTATCTTCGCACAATTAACATGACTGAAATCAGTCGTCCCGCATTACCAGCTGCGGCACTAGAAACTTCCCGATCAGAAGCAGCTGATGATAGAGAAAGAGCTAACCTGGAACCTGCTCAGGTGACTCAAGGAGTCCCCATTGCTTAAGGGGAGGAGAGCAAGCTCTCCATCAACTTCGTGGTTCTAGATGATTAAAAGGCTGAGTTGATCTCATGCCCTCAAGAGAACCTGGATGTCTTCGCTTGGTCAGCGAAGGACATGCCAGGCATTGATCGAGATGCCGCCTGCCACCATCTCAATATTAATCCAAGCTTTAAGCTTGTGCAACAAAATAAGAGAGATGTGGAGACCAAGATTGCTGATCCAATTTCGAGAGGAGGTCTCAAAGCTCCTCAAGGCAAAGTTTATTCGTGAAATTCAATATCCCTCCTGGATATCTAATGTTGTAATGGTTAAAAAACCTGTAGAAAAATGGCGAATGTGTGTAGATTTCACGCGATTGAATAAAGCATGCCCTAATGATTTTTACCCCTTGCCTCAGGTAGATTATTTAGTTGATTCCACAGCTGGGTGTTATTTTATGAGTTTCTTAGACGCATTCTCTAGTTATCATTGTTGAAGTATTAGACCGGGCGGCCTTGCGTTCTTGTCTGGCGGTTTGTTGACCGAGCGGTCTAGCGGTCTCCTCTGGTGCTTGGAGACCGGGTGGTCTATCGGACTCACATTACGGCTTGTTATTATCCTGCTGGAGTTGTCGTGCTGTTAACCCATCTGTCTAACCGCGCGGCCTGTGCGGTCTACTTTATTTCTAGCTGCTCTGCCCTGTACATGTTTAGTCCCACATTGTTTGTTTATACTCTCTCCTATCTCCTCCATTCTATATAAGGGAGGTCATACCTTTGTAAATGATATCTTTTTTGGATAATAAAATTTCAATTATTCAAAAGTCTATCAGTTTGTTCTTGCATGTTCGCTACTTTCTATATGGTATCAAAGGACGGGGTCTTTTCCTCCTGATTGTGTGCGCTCTCTGTTCACACGGCTTGTTTCTGTCCGCTGCCCTGTTCGTGCGGCTTGCTTCTCCTTGGGTCTCTTCTCCTGCTGCTATTCATGGCCGCGACCTGTTTTGTTGTTGCCGCGCATCTGGTTCCTTCTTGCCTCTCCGACTTCCTAGTCATTACGGCCTGTTTCTGTTCGCCCGGCTTGCGACTTGTTGTTGTCCCTGCTTCTTGCTTCGTCTTCTCTTCTGTTCGCTCGGCCTTTTCAGTTCGCACGACCTCTTCCCCACTTTGCCTTTGACTGCTTTCTAGCCGCTTGTGTTCGCGCGGCTTCTTCCTTTTTTATCCGCTGCGGTTTCTTGTTGTGTTCTATGACTACTTCCGGTCTCACCACCCCCGTTATCTCCACCACTCCTGCAGCTCCTTCTCCACCTCCTCCTTTGGGCAACCTTGGCACCCTTTCTAAGCTTGTTGGCTCCAACTATCCCGATTGGAGCGTTTCTTTCACTTTTCTCCTTCGCTCTCAGCGCAAGCGTCATCACCTCACCGATGACCCTCCTCCTCAGAACTGTTCTGAGTTTGATGACTGGGATGCGAGTGATGCTCTTGTCCGCACCTGGCTGGCCAACAGCCTTTCTGATGAGTGCCTTCCCGTCATTCGCCATGATGAGACGGTCAAGGGCGCCTGGCTTCACCTCGCTGCTCTCTATTCGAAGGGGGGCCAGACATCCCACATTTATACTCACTATGCAGACCTCTTTGCCCGCCCTTCCATGTCTCCTGCTGCGGATTATCAGCAGTTGAGGCTCATGGTGCTGAAATCCTCCAGAATCTCCCCTTCTCCGCGGACTTGGCCGAACAGCACAAACACTTCCAGGAACTCCTGGTTGTTTGTTATCTTCTCCGTCTTCCCGATTCCTATGATCTGATCCGCCAGCAGATCCTGGGTGAGGCGGAATCTCCCACTTTGGATGCCACCGCAGCTCGCATTGCCGCTGTTACTTCGCTGCTCCAGCGGTCCTTTGTTGGCCTCACCCCCTTCCCAGGACTCCTTTGCTCACCAAGCTCAGAGGGGGGGGGGGGGGGACCTAGTGGCTGCGGCCACTCCGGCAGACGGGGTTCATCCCGATTCCTCTGCTCTCACTGTGGTCGTACCGGTCCATTCTGTTGACCACTGCTGGCAGAAACATCCTCATCTTCGCCATTCCGGTGATGCTCCTTCTTTGGCCTCCGCCTCTTCTCGGTCGTCTGCCTCTGTGGCCACGACGTCAGGTAGTGCCCACGTCGTTACCCAAGGTAAATGGGTGATTGACTCCGGTTCTACAAATCATATGACTGGCAACCCTCATTGCTTCTCCCGTCTTGAGACACATGACCGCTTACCCCCGGTTCGTGTGGCGGATGGTTCACCGTCCCCGGTTCATGGGACGGGCATGGTTCAACTCACCCCATTGCTTTGCTTGGAGGACACCCTCTATGTCCCGAAGTTCCCGTGTAATTTATTATCAGTTACTACTTTATGCCGGCAACTTCAGTGCTCCGTCTTATTCACTCCAACTACTTGTTCTTTTCAGGACCCGAGAAACCAGCGAACGATTGCTATTGGGACTGAGAGCGGCGGCCTCTACTTCCTCGACGATGTTTCCGCTCTGTCCGCCTACTCCTCTTCTACAGATCTCCTTCAGTGGCATCTTCGCCTTGGCCATCCTCCTCCTCGGATACTTCGACAGCTTCTGCCCCACTTGCCACCTACCAGTTCTCCGCTCAACTGTGATGCGTGTCAGCTTGGCAAACATCATCGCTCTTCCTTCTCACCGAAGTAAGGCCGTGGCTCCTCTCGCCCGTTTGATCTTATTCATTCTGATGTCTGGGGTCCGGCTCCTACCCTCACTATTGGTCGGGGTAGTTCCTATTTTGTCACTTTTATAGATGATTTTTCACGATGTACCTGGGTGTATCTATTAAAAGATAGCTCTGAACTCTTTTCTGTTTGGCAATCATTTTATTTTATGATTCAGACTCAATTTGTAATTTCTATTAAAGTTTTACGTTCTGATAATGCCAAGGAATATCTTAATCATGAGTTCTCCTCTTTCTTTCACCAACATGGCCTTCTTCATCAAACGACTTGTGTTTACACCTCCCAGCAGAATGGGGTGGCGGAACGTAAAAACCGTCACCTGCTTGATGTTGCTCGTACTCTCATGACGCAGATGCACATCCCTCGCTCCTACTGGGGCTACGCGGTGCTCCTCGCCTGCTATCTCATCAATCGCCTTCCCTCCACAGTTCTCCACGTCCAAACCCCCTTCTCCATTATCTACCCCCACAAGGAACCTTTTCCTCTCCCTCTCCGTGTCTTTGGCTGTACGTCCTTTGTTCACGCTCCCTCCGCTACCCGCGACAAGCTTTCCCCCCATTCCACCAAGTGTGTCTTTTTGGGGTACTCTACCACTCAAAAAGGCTATTGCTGTTTTGACCCCCTTCTCCGCAAGCAGTTTGTCTCCGCGGATGTGACTTTTTTCGAGAATGCTTCCTATTTCTCTCCTCCCTCTTCTATTCCTTCTGATCTCTCCGTTCCCTCCACGCCTCTCGGCATCTTCCCACCTCCGTCCCCTCCTCCACCGTCTCCTTCCCAGTCCGTCTCCCCACCACCCCTCCACCCTCCTCTCCGCCGCCGTCTCTCTCTAGTCCCGGGCCAGCCTTCTCCGCCACGGACGCTCCGGTCGCTGACGCACCCGTCGACCTGGATCTTCCCATTGCTCTTCGCAAAGGGGTGCGGGCGTGTACTCAACACCCGCTTGCGGCAGTTGTTTCCTATGATCGGCTTTCTCCTTCCCGCAGGTGTTTTGCCTTGTCTATCTCCGCTACTTCTACTCCCCGCACCTACCAGGAGGCTCTTCCTCTCCCTCATTGGAAGTCTGCCATGGATGAGTAGATGGCTACTCTTATTGAAAGGGGTACCTGGACCCTTGTTCCTCCTCCCGTGGGCACTGATGTGGTTGGCTGTCTTTGGTCTTCGTTGTGAAATTTCGCCCCGACGGCACTGTGGATCGCTACAAGGCCCGGCTGGTGGCCAAGGGCTTCACTAAGACTTACGACATTGATTACTTTGATACCTTTTCTCCGGTTGCTCGCCTCAGCACCATCCGGGTTCTTCTCTCTGTGGCTGTTAACCGGGTTTGGGCTATTTACCAGCTTGATGTGAAGAATACCTTTCTCTATGGCGTTCTTCAGGAGGACGTCTATATGGAGCAACCTCCTAGGTATGTTGCTCAGGGGGGATAGGCGTATGTCATTTGAAGAAGGCCATTTATGGCCTAAAGCAGAGCCCTCGGGCGTGGTTCGACAAATTCAGTGCTGTTGTGGCTACCATCGGCTTTATAAGGAGTTCGGCCGATCACTCCTTATTCATTCGCAAAACGGCCTCGGGACTGGTGGTTTTGGCAGTATATTTGGATGATATTCTTCTTACTGGTGATGACCGAGATGGGGTGGACTTGACGAAGAAGCACCTCCGTCAACACTTGGTCACGAAGGATATGGGCTCCCCGAAATACTTTTTGGGATAGAAATCTCTCGGAAACTTGACTCGTTGGTTCTCTCCCAACGGAAGTATGCCCTTGATCTTCTACAAGAAGCAGGATTGACAGGTGCCAAACCGGCTCGGTTTCCCATGGCTATTGGAGAAGAAAAAACGTGGACGGATGACTCGCCTCTTCTATCTGATGTCACAAGGTACAGACGTTTGGTAGGCAAACTCATCTATCTCACGGTGACTAGACCCGACATCGCCTATGCTGTAGGCAAGGTCAGTCAGTTTATGCAAGCTCCCAGGAAGTGCCATCTTCAGTCTGCCCTGAAGATTTTAGAGTATATCAAAGCAGCACCAGGCAAAGGGTTAATATTTCAGACGAATGGTCATCTGAGGGTTGAGACCTACTCATATTCAAGTTACCCGTATGACAAAGGCGATCGTAAATCCACATCAGTTTTTTGTACCTTTGTTGGAGGTAATCTTGTGAGTTGGAAGAGCAAGAAACAGTCTGTTGTCTCCAGATCCAGTGCAGAAGCCGAATACCGGAGTATGGCATCAACCACGTGTGAGTTAAAGTGGTTGCGGGCTCTCATGCTTGACCTGGGCGAGGTATATGACTATTCTCTCCCTATGTTCTGTGAAAACAAGGCCGCTTTATACATATCCAAGAATCCGATCTTCCATGAGAGAACAAAGCATATAGAGGTTGACTGTCACTTCATTCGGGAAGAGATTTTGAAGAAACAGATTTGTACTCCGTTTGTCACCTCTGACAAGGAATTGGCAGATATCTTCACCAAGCCGGTCTCTACTTCCTTCTTCCACATTTGTGACAAGCTGGGCATGATTGATATCTATGCTCCAGCTTGAGGGGGAGTGTTGAAGTATTAGACCGGGTGGCCTTGCGGTCTTGTCTGGCGGTTTGTTGATCGAGCGGTCTGGCGGTCTCCTCTGGTGCTTGGAGACCGGGCAGTCTATCAGACTCACATTGCGGCTTGTTCTTATCCTGCTGGAGTTGTCGTGCGGTTAACCCATCTGTCTAACCGCGCGGCCTGTGCGGTCTCCTTTATTTCTAGCCGCTCTGCCCTGTACATGTTTAGTCCCACATTGTTTGTTTATACTCTCTCTTATCTCCTCCATTCTATATAAGGGAGGTCATACCTTTGTAAATGATATCTTTTTTGGATAATAAAATTTCAATTATTCAAAAGTCTATCCGTTTGTTCTTGCATGTTCGCTACTTTCTACAATCATCAAATTAGAATGCATAAGCCCGACGTTCCTCATACGTCTTTCATCACAAACGATGGTTGCTATTGTTATCTCGTGATGCCTTTCGGGCTTAAGAACGTTGGAGCAACTTACCAACGCATTATGGATCATGTGTTTAAAGAACAAAAAGGAAAAAAACCTTGAGGTCTATGTTGACAATCTCTTAATCAAGTGTAAATCCTTCTCATTGCACCTGCAAGATCTAGTAGAGAAGTTTACTACTCTGTGAAAATATACGATGAAACTTAATCCATCAAGTGTACATTTGGGGAGAGTAAGGGAAAATTCCTTGGTCATCTCCTAACTCTAGAAATACTTGCCCCTAATCCTGATAAGGTTAAATTTGTTCTTGATATGCCACCTCCATGCTCACCTAAAGAGGTTCAACAACTATTTGGAAGATTGGCATGTCTCAGGAGATTCATCTCTCGAGTTTGTGATAAGATTGCTTCCTTCTTTAAGACACTTCGAGGAGCGTCCAAGTTTGAATGGACAGAAGTGTTGATGCGTGAAAAGGAGAGAGACGGGCACCACCAGCTAACGTTTCGAACACGGGCGGGGGGGGGGGGGAGAATGGAGAAGAGGCGACTGCAAGCAGCTATCTGTTGAAATTTGTGAAGTGGAAGTGGGTGACGGGACAGGCCGGGCGGCCTGGGCTGACAGCTTTGGCGGACTAGGCGGACTGGGCAGACTGAGATGTGCGGCCTGGTGGAAGGTCTAGTGGAAAGCCGGTTGTTCTTCTGAGCGGTTTGCACGGGTTGATTCCGCGGACTATGCGGCTTGGTGTCTGCGGATAGGGTGTTTGCTGATTGGCTTTGCCAAGGAGCGGCCTGAGCGGATGGAGGCTTGTGGGCTGGTGCATTGCTCAGTGGCCGCGGGTGCAAGCTTGTGCTGAAAGGCGGGTTGGCTCTTGTCCGCGGGAAGCTTGCGGACTGATGTGTCCGCGGTATTGGCTGTTGCGGACTGAGCTTAGAGCTTGCCTGAGGCCTTGTCGAGCTCTGGTGGCACAGCAGGCGATTTGCTGTGGAGATCGGTTGGCAGACTGGTGTTTGGAGTCCGGGAGGAAGCTGCTACGTTGGACAAGTGCGAGGTGCTCGCGGACTGGTGGCAGTCTGTGTTAGGGTGTTTGGCGGACGGGATTTTGTGTCCGTCATGCCCGTACTGGCCCTTGATGGTTTTGGACTTGGTCACACTTTTTGTCAAGTTCATGGTATCCGTCGTATCCGCCAAGTCCGCTGTGACCGGGCGGACTGTTGCTGTCTGCCTTTGGTCGTGGACTTGTGGCGGATTGATGTGTGAGTCTTGCGGACTGCCTCGGGTTGGTGCGGACTGCCATTGAAGGGGGTGCTGTCCTGCAGTGGTTGGAGCTTTGCGGGCTGATGCCTTGTCCGCATTGCTTGGGCAGACTGGAGCGAGTTCGTCAATGGTTGCCTTGCTCCTGGCGGTTTCCCTTGGTATCCGGCTAAGTCCATGCGGACTCGGCGGACGGAGGTTTTGCTATCGCGCGGGCTAGGGTGGTGTCGCTATCTCTTGGGCGGTGACCACACTCCTCACCTTGCCTATAAATAGGACCCCCCTAGCACATCTACAGTAACCTAAGTAACTTGAGTGAACAGTAAGTTGGGGTGTGCAAGGAGCTGCGGTCTGTGTTTTCCAGTCCGCGCGGATTGTTTCAGGCTGACGGTTTGCTGTGTGCAGGTCGCGCGGATAGCTTCAAGGAGCCAGGAGTTTGGTTGTGACATCGGTCAAGTGCTTGGAAGTATGCGGTCTCTGCGGACTCAGCAGGAGGTCGCTCTGCGGCTTGTCAGTTCTGTTTCAACTTTGCCAGCTTCAATAACCTGTCCGTCGGCTTCAGACGGGTAGGGGTGTTCCTCAGTTCGGGTTCAGCAGGAGGCGAATAACGGTGTGTCCGCGCGGCCTCGCGGCTTCGGCGGACTCCGTGTCTATTCGGCGGATTGCAGCATAGCTTGGGCGATTTCAGCGGACTCGGCGACCTCGGCGACCTCGCGGTCTCGGCGGACTCGGGTGCTGTCCGCCCGGCTTGTTTTTTGGTGCTTTCTGTTTACAGCTATTATACTAGCGAAATCATGTCTCGCTATGTATGCCTCGCATTGTAAAGAAGTGAATGTATAAAAGACCTGCTTGTGCTTCCATTGTTTGTTGGGTGTAACCTTTGATCCTTGGGTTCCGCTGGTTCAACGTGAGAACTGGGTAGTTCCGAAGATATTAATTTGGCATTTGGGCTATCTTGCTGACCACGTTGAGAAAATTTAACATGGTATCAGAGCGAGGTTTCTGAGGTTCAGCTGTGTGTGCGGAAGTCAGCCAGTGTTGTTACTCCGTGATTGAGTGGTGATCAACCTGTGTTGTTGCTCGGAGCTGCTGAAAGGTTGCCAACAGGTGTTGCAATGGAAGGGAGTTTTGCAAGAGGTCTGTGCATTGAACTCTTAATGCCGACTAACTTCAAGAAGTGGAAGTCGTGCATGAAGAGTTATCTTCTGGGCGAGGAGCTGTGGGAAGTCATCGGTGGTGACGACAGACAGGAAGTTACTGCTGCGTTCGGTACTGCTGAGCAGGTTAGGCTCTGGAGAAGAACCAATGCTAAGGCGGAGTTCATTCTGAAGAGAGCCATGTCTCCGGAACTGTTTGATCACATCGTAGGGTGTGAGTCGGCTGCTGATATTTGGACAACCATTGATGAGTTGTTCAATAAGAAGAATGTGGAGCGGCTTCAGTTCCTGGAGAATGAGTTGGCCAGGGCAACTCAGGGAGACCTTTCCATCTCCAAGTACTTCTTAAAGATGAAGAGCTTATGCGCTGAGCTGTCGGCACTGGATCCTGATGAGCCTATCTCTGAGGCAAAGATGAAAAGGCACATTATCCGCGGCTTGCGGAAGGAGTATGTGGCCTTTGTTACATCTGTTCAAGGGTGGGCTACTCAGCCATCGTTGCTGGAGCTGGAGAATCTGCTTGCCTCGCAGGAGAGCTTAGCAAGGTAGATGGCTGGAGTGAATCTGAATCAGGAAGGCAGCGAAGCTCTCTTCTCAGGCAAGAAGAAAGGTTGGGAAGGGAAGAAGAAGAAGAAGGTGCAGGCCGCTGTTGAGAAGGAGACTTCAACTTCATATCCACCGGAGAGGAGCAATGCTCCTAAGGACTGGAAGAAGAATCTGAAGTGCTACCGTGTCATCAGCGAGGGCACTTCAAGCGGGACTGCAAGGTCAAACTGCAGCCTGGGCATGCTGCAGGAAAGGAGGAAGCTTGCTCGAGAAGTGAAGAAGCAGGATGGGGCGGAGCTTTTATGACGGGCACTTGTGTCCGGGCCTTGTCTGCTGAGGACTTCAACAGCGAGTGGATCGTGGACTCCGGGTGTGGTCATCACCTCACCGGAGACAAATCAAAGTTCACCTCCATGCAGGCGTACTCAGGTAATGAAGCTATTATCACTGCTGATAATATTGTTTATGCAGTAGAGAAGGAGGGGGTCGTGTCTTTGGGTAGTGATCAGGGGCCACTCACATTAAGGAGTGTGTATCACGTACCGGGCATGAAGAAGAACCTCTTCTCGATGACCAATGCGGTGGACGCTGGGTATCACGTTCTGTTTGGGCCAACAGACGTGAGGTTCCTTCACAACGTATCAGCGGTAAAGGCTGATGTTGCTCATGTTGGGAGGAGGGTGAAGAACTTATTTGTTCTTTCCACCAATGCTTATGTTGATAAGATGAGGGCCAATGATAGTGCGGCTATCTGGCATGAGAGGCTGGGGCATGTTGGCATGGACAAGCTGAAGGCAATGGCTAGTAGAAGTCTGGTGAGGGGGTTGCCGAAGTTGTCCTCCTTTGGTGATGGGCATATTTGTGCGGGCTGTCAATACGGTAAGGCACATCGCCTTCCGTTTGATAAATCACAAACAAGGAGCAAGAAACCATTGGAGTGTATTCATGGTGACCTGATGAGAACGACTGTTACTGCCAGCCTTGGTGGAAGTAGATACATGCTTGTATTGGTTGATGACTACTCAAGGTATACTTGGGTGTACTTCTTAAAGGAGAAGTCGGAAGCCTTCCATTTGTTCGTGGAGTTCAAGGAGTTGGTAGAAAGCCGGCTTGGCTTGCGGATTAAGAATCTTAGAACTGATAATGGGGGTGAATTTGTTTCCTCCGAGTTTTCTAACTTCTGCAGGAAGCACGGGATCCAACGAGAGCTTACTTGTGCTCACACTCCACAACAAAATGGGGTAGCGGAGCGGAAGATCCGTCATCTGACGGAGACCTGCAAATACTGGCTTCATGCGAAAGATATCCCAAGGTCCTTTTGGGCGGAGGGAATGTCTTGTGCTGCTTATGTTATCAACCGGATGCCACTGATGAATTGTAAATATACCTATTTTTGTGTACATTAATTTAGTTGTTTTCATTTATTTTTGTCATTTTTTCTTATTTTTATTCAATAAAATGCTCCTATTTTTGTAAATATTATACTAACTTATTTTATTTTATTTTTCAGGAAAAAATGAAAATCTGCCAAAAAAATTGACATGTCACGCCCGTGACATATTGGTCACGCCCGTGACCAGGGCGTGACACGTCAAAATCCCGTGAATCAGCAAATTTTGAAGACCAAAGCCTGACACGCCCGGGGTCACGCCCGTGTCACCCGACACGGGCGTGACCCAAGCCCGTGACACTCCACTCGACGATTTAATCTCGACGATCGTCGAGTGTCGACACCAGCCGACACGCCCAGAGTCACGCCCGTGACCTGGGGCGTGACCTTTCCAGCTAGCCGACAAGACCTGCCCGAAGACTTTCGGCGTGCACCGCGCCCAGATCCACCTGCCTGTCACGCCCCCTGTCACACCCGTGACCAAGGGCGTGACCTCTGCGAGACCGACACGTGTCCAGCCCGAAGTCAACTTCCCGTCAAATCGCCGGCCGCCTTCCAAATAGTACTGTCACGCCCCCTGTCACGCCCGTGACCAAGGGCGTGACCCATGTAAATTTTTTCTATAAATTCAGAGCTTCTGCTCTGGATTTCTGTTCCCTTTTGGGCACCATTTTGTATAGGGGAAATGCTGCTGGATTGCTTCCAAGGGTTATGTAAGGGATATTTTCTCCCCCTCTCCTTAGCTTTTAGTTTCTTGTCTTTGTAACTTGTCTTTTTAGTTAATGAAATATGTGTTTTCTTCTCCTATATTGCCTTTGGAATGTAGCTATGCAACTCACACCTTATGCAATCTTATTTTCTTGTTATAACTTAGCTTATTTTCCTTCTTTTGTAATGTGTGTGTGTGTGTATGAGATTAGTTTTCTTGTTTTTATGTTTAGTTATTTTTACATTGTTTTGGTTTAAACTTAGGTTTTTATAGTTTCTAATTCATTCCTATAGATCCTAAAAACGTTTTCAAAGTGTTTTTCTTTTTTAACTTAGCTTTTTATTTCGTAAAACTTTTTCGTTCTTTTCGTTTTATTTTCACTTTTTAATCGTTTTTACGGAGTTATAGGAATGATAATATAGTCGTTTTAATTTTTCGTGCACTTCGATTTTTCGTTTTAAACTTTTGTCCGTTTAATTTTTTCGTTCTCTTTTTATGCATTTCTACTGCATTATAGCGGTAGAAATGCAGTTGTTTTAATTTTTCGGCAACTTAGTTTTTTTTTTGCAATTTTTTATGTATGCGCATTTATTTCCGCCTATTCGTTAAGAGTTAAATGGCGCTCGCTTATTTTACTTTCTGTAGAGTGCGTGAGTTTGTAATTTTCCTTTTTTCCGCCTACTCACTTGAGTTTAATGGCTGGATTTTATTTCAGTTGAGTGCGTGTGTTTTCATTTATGTCGAGAGAGAGTGTGCGTGCGTTGCATTTATTTTGTCCTACTCGGTTGAGTAGGACCCGCATTTATTTTGTCCTACTCATTTGAGTAGGACTTGCGTGTGTGTGTTTTACCGCTTTCTTTCTCCCGCCCACGCGTTTGCGCCGGGACTCGCACTTCACAGCTTTCTTCAGTCCTACTCGTTTGGGTAGGACTTGCAATTTACAGCTTTATTTTCCTGCTTTCATTTACTGCTTTCTTTCCTGCTTTCTTTATTGTTTTCCTCGCAAGCCGTCCCCATTCCGATGAGTGGCTAATCGTTCTTAGCCCTCGGCATCGAAGAGTATTGGGACAGATAAAATAGCTTAAAATAATTAAAGGTCTAATCTTTCTAATTAATTAAAAGTAATTAAGGTTTGCCCGGGGTTAAACGACGCGTAGGACCACATATCGATGTGTGGGCCCTATTTCCGTTTTCCATACGCTCGCCAAGAGGCCGTGCGTATGGACAGATCACCCCTTGGCAAAGAGAGTTCCGCACTAACCCTCGAGAGAGGAGGCGCGCCAACTCTACCGGATTGGGTTCCCCACCCAATAGCGGGGTTCTTAGCGTAATGCGGGCGTTAAGAGGAATCCTTCGTCGGACGAGAGCCCGGTCGAATAGTCTTAGCGTTCAGGTGAGCGATAGCCCTATAGCTAGGTGAGCTCATATTAGTGGAACCTCCATGGCCAAGTCTCCGCCTTAATTATTAGAAATTTAGGAGCTCTTTTTATTTAAAGTTTATTTTAGTTCAATTGTTTTTTTCGGTGCCATCGAGCTAAGCTCTTCATCGGCACCACCTTCATGCTTTCATTTTCTTTCTGCCATTTTCTTTTTTTATTATATAAAAATACCCGACAAGTATTATCGGTAAAATAATAGTCCCCTCCGGGGAAGAGTAGAAATAATCGAACCGGACCCGAGAACAATACGACCTCGATATTCCACCCGGAATATCCTGTACTACTCACGATAGGTGCACTTGCCTCCTTTCGTTAAAACTCGATTTCTAAACCTTTTTTATATCCAAAATAAATAAATAAATACGCGCGCCCCGTTTTCTTAAATAAAATCACTTCCGCCTTTTTTCGCAAATAAAACCGCCGGGTCGCCGCGTGACCGTAAATAATTTTGGAGTTTTAACATGCATCAAAATTTTGGCGCCGTTGCCGGGGAATTTTAGGTTCGTTATTTTAAACCCTGGAAATCTATTAATTTTACATATATATATATATAAATATGGCCAATATAATAATAATAATAATAAACTAATATATATATATATTACAAATTTATAAAACCAAAAAAAAAATTGAAAAACTCAAAACAAAAAAAATTTTTATAAAAAACCTTAAATATTAAAAATTTGAAAAATTTATAAAACTAAAAACAACTAAACTAAAAAAAAAATAACTAAAAATCCAAAAATGAAAAAAAAAACTTAACAAAAAATATTTTTATTTTCATTATTGTTTTTGAACCAAAAAAACAACTCAAAAACAAAACAAAAAAAAACAAAACAAAAAAAATGAAAAATGAAAAACTTAAAAATATATTTTCCTTATGAAAAAAAAACAAAACAAACAAAAAATTAATAATTTGAATTTTTTTAAAAAAAAAAAAACAACCCAAAAAAAAAACGTAAGTATATATTTTGTTTAATTTAATTTAACTTCTTTTTGATTCGGCGCGCTTTTCACTCTTGTGCGCGCTAGGGGATCACTTTTTTATCACGCAGTGGTCGCTAAGGCCTTAGCTACCTCCGACTCCCCCACGCACACCCCCCCTACCGCCCGCAATCTTTAGGCCGAGTTTATCTTTTTTGTTGTTGTTTTTTTTTCCGTTCTTTTTGCTTTTTTTTTCTTTTCTAAATAATGCAGGATTTCAACCAGGGCCTCCCGCGCTCGTCTTAGGGAAGCTCGTACCCTCCCTTTTTCTTTTTTGTACTTCTTTTAATTTGTATATTATCTGTTCCGCATACTTAGATTGCAACATTGGGGACAATGTTGGGTTTAAGTATGGGGGTGTTTTCCTATTCTGGCACTTTTTATATTCAGTACGTAACAAAAAAATACAAAAAAATGCAAAAATCAAAAAATTTCAAAAAATTATTAAAACAAAAAAAAAAACAAAACAAAAAAAAAACTTCAAAAAAAAAAAAAAAATTCTCTCTTCCCCCCTCTTCTTCTTTTTTGTAAAAACTTGCGTCTTGCCTACCCGCGACGGTCGACTCATCGAACCAACCATTCAAATAAGAGTCTGTTCGCGGGGCCGCAATCGAGTTTTTACTTTGCTTTTTTGTAAAAAAATCTCTCTTTCCCCCCTATCTTATTTGTAAATAACTTTTCTTTCTCTCCTCTTCTTGTAAATAGCTTATCCTCAAAAAACACTAAAAATCAAAAAAATTAAAAAACCCAAAAACCATAAAAAGATAAAAATCTAAAAAATCTTAAAAAGATAATATTTAAAACACAAAAAAAATGATAAAACTCTAAAAATCAAAAAATATTTTGTTAAAATTATGTAACAAAATAATTCGAATATACCATTTCTTAACCACTTTTGCTTTCCAAAAATCTAGTTTCGAGTTAATTTATATGCGAATTTTAGTTATTCTTTGCTTACTATTCGTTTATTAATTAAAGTTCGATAGATTTAAGTGTCTGGGGTTAAGATTTAAAGAATTTTTTATGTCTTATCCTTATAATAGGGAACTTGTTTTTCACCACCACTTCTAATTTTATAAATAGAAGCTCGTTTTTATGTTAGAAAATAACATCCATGGATTTCAATTATTTCTACTTCATGCTTTTAGAAACATTGGAACGTTCATTTTAAAAAGGTTGCTCTCAAAACTTTTTTATTAAAATCTAGTTTTCTTTTTGAAAAACTAAACCCACTTCCTTTTTTTTTCATGTCTTACTTTGACATGATTACCCCCTTTATCCCTTAAAGATCCTATGTCAATGGGAATAAGATTTCGTTCCGTAAACATAGGCACCCAATAATTTAAAAAGATTATATATGAAGTAAGAGGATAAAATTCATTACTCCTACAAATATACATTGGGTTAATTTTATTCTTATGAAGAAAGAAAAAAAATTATTATGTGTTAGGAAAATAAGATTTCGTTTTCCTAACTATCCAAAAAGAAAAAAATTGGAGGTTCGAGAAAAAATTACCTCACCTCAATATTCAAGCCTTCTTCATAATCCACCAAACCACTTAGCCTATTTCAATGATTCTAGACTTAATTTAAAATTTTTTTGAGAGCATAATTTTTAAATTGCATATTTTCCTTTAAACTTCTTTTAAGCTAAAGTTTTTTGTATAAATCCAATCCATCTTTGTTAAACTAACAAAAATAAATTTTTGCTTTCTATTTTATTTTTTCTAGAAGTCTTTTTGAAACTCTTCCTCTATTCATAACATTTCATAAATTACGATTTAATTCTTTAACCCCGGATGTTTATTTTGATCTTACTTTTAATTAATTCAAGCGGTAGCTAAACTTAGGATTTCTTTTATTCCTTATAAGTTCATCTCCACTTTTGCTCTGGAATAGCAAAAGCTTAAGTATGGGGGTATTTGATGAATTGTAAATATACCTATTTTTGTGTACATTAATTTAGTTGTTTTCATTTATTTTTGTCATTTTTTCTTATTTTTTATTCAATAAAATGCTCCTATTTTTGTAAATATTATACTAACTTATTTATTTTATTTTTCAGGAAAAAATGAAAATCTGCCAAAAAAATTGACATGTCACGCCCGTGACATATTGGTCACGCCCGTGACCAGGGCGTGACACGTCAAAATCCCGTGAATCAGCAAATTTTGAAGACCAAAGCCTGACACGCCCGGGGTCACGCCCGTGTCACCCGACACGGGGCGTGACCCAAGCCCGTGACACTCCACTCGACGATTTAATCTCGACGATCGTCGAGTGTCGACACCAGCCGACACGCCCAGAGTCACGCCCGTGACCTGGGCGTGACCTTTCCAGCTAGCCCGACAAGACCTGCCCGAAGACTTTCGGCGTGCACCGCGCCCAGATCCACCTGCCTGTCACGCCCCCTGTCACGCCCGTGACCAAGGGCGTGACCTCTGCGAGACCGACACGTGTCCAGCCCGAAGTCAACTTTCCCGTCAAATCGCCGGCCGCCTTCCAAATAGTACTGTCACGCCCCCTGTCATGCCCGTGACCAAGGCGTGACCCATGTAAATTTTTTCTATAAATTCAGAGCTTCTTCTCTGGATTTCTGTTCCCTTTTGGGCACCATTTTGTATAGGGGAAATGCTGCTGGATTGCTTCCAAGGGTTATGTAAGGGATATTTTCTCCCCCTCTCCTTAGCTTTTAGTTTCTTGTCTTTGTAACTTGTCTTTTTAGTTAATGAAATATGTGTTTTCTTCTCCTATATTGCCTTTGAATGTAGCTATGCAACTCACACCTTATGCAATCTTATTTTCTTGTTATAACTTAGCTTATTTTCCTTCTTTTGTAATGTGTGTGTGTGTGTATGAGATTAGTTTTTCTTGTTTTTATGTTTAGTTATTTTTACATTGTTTTGGTTTAACTTAGGTTTTTATAGTTTCTAATTCATTCCTATAGATCCTAAAAAACGTTTTCAAAGTGTTTTTCTTTTTTTAACTTAGCTTTTTTATTTCGTAAAACTTTTTCGTTCTTTTCGTTTTATTTTCACTTTTTAATCGTTTTTACGGAGTTATAGGAATGATAATATAGTCGTTTTATTTTTCGTGCACTTCGATTTTTCGTTTTAAACTTTTGTCCGTTTAATTTTTTTCGTTCTCTTTTTATGCATTTCTACCGCATTATAGCGGTAGAAATGCAGTTGTTTTAATTTTTCGGCAACTTAGTTTTTTTTTGCAATTTTTTATGTATGCGCATTTATTTCCGCCTACTCGTTAAGAGTTAAATGACGCTCGCTTATTTTACTTTCTGTAGAGTGCGTGAGTTTGTAATTTTCCTTTTTTCCGCCTACTCACTTGAGTTTAATGGCTGGATTTTATTTCAGTAGAGTGCGTGTGTTTTTATTTATGTCGAGAGAGAGTGTGCGTGCGTTGCATTTATTTTGTCCTACTCGTTGAGTAGGACCCGCATTTATTTTGTCCTACTCATTTGAGTAGGACTTGCGTGTGTGTGTTTTACCGCTTTCTTTCTCCGCCCACGCGTTTGCGCCGGGACTCGCACTTCACAGCTTTCTTCAGTCCTACTCGTTTGGGTAGGACTTGCAATTTACAGCTTTATTTTCCTGCTTTCATTTACTGCTTTCTTTCCTGCTTTCTTTATTGCTTTCCTCGCAAGCCGTCCCCATTCCGATGAGTGGCTAATCGTTCTTAGCCCTCGGCATCGAAGAGCATTGGGACAGATAAAATAGCTTAAAATAATTAAAGGTCTAATCTTTCTAATTAATTAAAAGTACTTACGGTTTGCCCGGGGTTAACGACGCGTAGGACCACATATCGATGTGTGGGCCCTATTTCCGTTTTCCATACGCTCGCCAAGAGGCCGTGCGTATGGACAGATCACCCCTTGGCAAAGAGAGTTCCGCACTAACCCTCGAGAGAGGAGGCGCGCCAACTCTACCGGATTGGGTTCCCCACCCAATAGCGGGGTTCTTAGCGTAATGCGGGCGTTAAGAGGAATCCTTCGTCGGACGAGAGCCCGGTCGAATAGTCTTAGCGTTCAGGTGAGCGATAGCCCTATAGCTAGGTGAGCTCATTTTAGTGGAACCTCCACGGCCAAGTCTCCGCCTTAATTAATTAGAAATTTAGGAGCTCTTTTTATTTAAAGTTTATTTTAGTTCAATTGTTTTTTCGGTGCCATCGAGCTAAGCTCTTCATCGGCACCACCTTCATGCTTTCATTTTCTTTCTGCCATTTTCTTTTTTTTATTATATAAAAATACCCGACAAGTATTATCGGTAAAATAATAGTCCCCTCCAGGGAAGAGTAGAAATAATCGAACCGGACCCGAGAAACAATACGACCTCGATATTCCACCCGGAATATCCTGTACTACTCACGATAGGTGCACTTGCCTCCTTTCGTTAAAACTCGATTTCTAAACCTTTTTTATATCCAAAATAAATAAATAAATACGCGCGCCCCGTTTTCTTAAATAAAATCACTTCCGCCTTTTTTCGCAAATAAAACCGCCGGGTCGCCGCGTGACCGTAAATAATTTTGGAGTTTTAACATGCATCAGCCACTCAGCCCTATCAACATGAATACTCCTATTAAGTTGTTGCTGAAGGAGAAGCCGAGTGTGGGACACCTTAGGGTGTTCGGTTCAACTTGCTACGTGCATGTCTCGGATGCTTCACGGACAAAGCTGGATGCGAAGGCAAGGAAACTTGTCTTTGTTGGCTATGATCAGCGGAAGAAGGGATGGAAATGCATGGACCCTGTGACGAAGAAGTTCGTGGTGTCAAGAGACGTTGTCTTTGACGAGCTGAAGTCATATGGAGGTGGCTCGGTGGAGCTAACCGGAAGTAGCAAGGTTGATGAAGCACCGGTGGAGGCTGCTGAAGGCTTGGAAGAGGAGCTTGCTGTTTCACCAGCAGCTCCTGTTGCTTCGAACTCCGAAGCTGAGCCTTCTGGCTCAGGAAGCAGGGGGAGCACTGCTCAATGCTTGCCCCAGATAGGAGTGGAGCCTGAAGAAGCAACAGAAGCCGTGAGCAAGGAGCCGTGTCTTCGGAGATCGAAGAGGGTGGTTAAGCCACCGGCTCGGTACTGTGATGGGAATGCAGTGAGCTTTGTCTCCTGCTTCTTTGCAGGTCCTCTGGATGAGCGAGAGCCTGCAAACTTCAACGAGGCGACTGGAGTGAAGGAGTGGGAAAGTGCCATGAAGGAAGAGATTGATGCTCTGAAGAAGAATGAAACCTGGGACCTTGTGCCCAAGGTTGATGGCATTACTCCGGTTACTTGCAAGTGGGTGTATAAGTTGAAGAAGAAGGCTGATGGGAGCATTGATCGGTTCAAGGCTCGCCTGGTCGCTAGAGGATTCTCAAAGCAGTATGGAGAAGACTATGAGGAGACATTTAGTCCAGTTGCGAAGATGACTTCTGCAAGAGTGGTGATCGCCTTGGCTGCTAGCAAGGGATGGAGGTTGTGGCAACTCGATGTGAAGAATGCCTTTCTTTACGGAGAGATTGACAAGGACATCTTCATGGATCAGCCGCTTGGTTTCGTCTCTGAGAAGCATCCAGACTATGTCTGCAAACTCAGGAAGGCTCTCTATGGGTTGAAGCAAGCTATGAGAGCTTGGTATGGGAAGATTGTAGAGTACTTGCAATTTTGTGGATACCTTGCTTCTAACTCGGATTCAAGCTTGTTCGTCAAGAAGAAGGGAGAGCTACGGGTCTTGGTCCTACTGTATGTGGATGACATGATCATCACAGGGAATTCGGAGGAGGAAGTAGCAAGGCTCAGAGCAGAGCTTGCTATACGCTTCGAGATGAAAGACTTGGGAGAGTTGCATCACTTTCTCAGTCTTGAAGTGGAGAGGAAGGAGTGCGGGGTTCTCATTAGCAAAAAAGGATATGCTGATCGTATTGTGAAGCGATTCGGCATGGGCAAAGGGAAGAAGTGCTTTACTCCACTGGAATCTGGGCTTAAACTTCGACGGGATGAGGGAAGGGTTCTTCATGATCCCTTGGTGTTCAGGGCTCTTGTTGGGAGCTTGATTTATCTGACGATTACAAGGCCAGATATAGCTTATGCTGTTGTACAAGTAAGTCGGTATATGGCTGAACCAAGACAATCTCATCTAGTGGCGGCGAAGGGAATTCTGAAGTATGTCAAGGCTTCTTCTGACATGGGACTCCTCTATAGAAGGGACGCGGAGTTTGCGTTGCTCGGGTACATGGATGCTGACTATGGCGGTGATTCGGATGATCGAAGGTCTACTTCAGGTTATGTGTTCACTTGCGGATCAGCTAGCATCTCGTGGTGTAGCAAGAAGCAGGAGTCGGTGTCGGTTTCAACCACGGAGGCGGAGTATAAGGCTTCGGCCTTGGCTGCTCGGGAAGCCGTTTGGTTGAGGAGGCTTATAGAGGATGTCCATGAAGAAGTGCAAGGGCCTACTTTACTCCGGGGTGACAATGAGAGTGCTCTCAAACTGGTAAACAATCCAGTGTGTCACGCCAGGACCAAGCATATAGAGATTGATCACCACTTCATCAGGGAGAAGGTGTTGGATGGGTCTCTACTAGTTGGGCATGTTCGGAGTGAAGATAATCTTGCTGACATCTTCACGAAGCCACTGTCGAAGGGGCCCTTTGAACGCTTACGCAGCTTGCTGGGCTTGGTCACCACTTCCCACTTCAAGGGGGAGTGTTGAAATTTGTGAAGTGGAAGTGGGTGACGCGACAGGCCGGGCGGCCTGGGTGGACAGCTTTGGCGGACTAGACGGACTGGACGGACTGAGATGTGTGGCCTGGTGGAAGGTCTAGTGGAAATCCGGTTGTTCTTCTGAGCAGTTTGCACGGGTTGAGTCCGCGGACTATGCGGCCTGGTGTCTGCGGATAGGGTATTTGCTGATTGGCTTTGCCAAGGAGCGGCCTGAGAGGATAGAGGATTGCGGACTGGTGCATTGCTCAGTGGCCGCGGGTGCAAGCTTGTGCTGAAAGGCGGGTTGGCTCTTATCCGCGGGAAGCTTGCGGACTGATGTGTCCGCGGTATTGGCTGTTGCGGACTGAGCTTAGAGCTTGGCTGAGATCTTGTCGAGCTCTGGTGGCACAACAGGCGATTTGCTGTGGAGATCGGTTGGCGGACTGGTGTTTGGAGTCCGGGAGGAAGCTGCTACGTTGGACAAGTGCGAGGTGCTCGCGGACTAGTGGCGGTCTGTGTTAGGGTGTTTGGCGGACGGGAGTTTGTGTCCGCCATGCTCGTACTGGCCCTTGATGGTTTTGGACTTGGTCACACTTTGTGTCAAGTTCATGGTATCCGCCGTATCCGCCAAGTCCGCTGTGACCGGGCGGACTGTTGCTGTCTGCCTTTGGTCGTGGACTTGTGGCGGATTGAGGTGTGAGTATTGCGGACTGCCATTGAAGGGGGTGCTGTCCTGCAGTGGTTGGAGCTTTGCGGGCTGATGCCTTGTCCGCATCGCTTGGGCGGACTGGAGCGAGTTCGTCAATGGTTGTCTTGCTCCTGGCGGTTTCCCTTGGTATCCGGCTAAGTCCATGCGGACTCGGCGGACGGAGGTTTTGCTATCGCGCGGGCTGGGGTGGTGTCGCTATCTCTTGGGCGGTGACCACACTCCTCACCTTGCCTATAAATAGGACCCCCCTGGCACATCTACAGTAACCTAAGTAACTTGAGTGAACAGTAAGTTGGGGTGTGGAAGGAGCTGCGGTCTGTGTTTTCCAGTCCGCGCGGATTGTTTCAGGCTGACGGTTTGCTGTGTGCATGTCGCGCAGATAGCTTCAAGGAGCCAGGAGTATGGCTGTGACTTCGATCAAGTGCTTGGAAGTGTGCGGTCTCTGCGGACTCAGCAGGAGGCCGCTCTGCGGCTTGTCAGTTCTGTTTCAACTTTGCCAGCTTCAATAACCTATCCGCCGGCTTCAGGTGGGTAGGGGTGTTCCTCAGTTCGGGTTCAGCAGGAGGCGAATAACGGTGTGTCAGCGCGGCCTCGCGGCTTCGGCGGACTCCGTGTCTATTCGGCGGATTGCAGTATAGCTTGGGCGATTTCAGCGGACTCGGCGACCTCGGCGACCTCGCGGTCTCGGCGGACTCGGGTGCTCTCCGCCCGGCTTGTTTTTTGGTTCTTTCTATTTACAGCTGTTATACTAGCGAAATCATGTCTCGCTATGTATGCCTCGCATTGTAAAGAAGTGAATGTATAAAAGACATGCTTGTGCTTCCATTGTTTGTTGGGTGTAACCTTTGATCCTTGGGTTCCGCTGGTTCAACGTGAGAATTGGGTAGTTCCGAAGATATTAATTTGGCGTTTGGGCTATCTTGCTGACCACGTTGAGGAAATTTAACACTATCTACTGAGCAGATGAGAAAGAAAGCAGAGCCGTGAACCACAACAACACCAAACTTCGCGCGTCGCGACCTAAATTCCTCTCTTGCGATGAGCCTTCCTTTGATTACAAATGAGTTGATTACAAAGAGGAATAGAAAAGTGCAAGAACAAAGCAAGATGGAGACCGTAAAGCCTGAGATTCGAGTCCACAGCCTTTAACAGGTAGGCACCAAGGCTCGAGTCAGCATGCTTTAGGGGTACAACTCCCCCTATTTATATGTTTAGGGGCCTGCCCAAACGGGCATGGCTAAAATAATTGGCTGCCGGGGTACAGGAGAACCGGGCACCGGTGACGGGAAAAAAAATAAAAGACATGCAGGTCTGCGCAATAGGGGTGGACTGGGATCGCGGACTGGAGCTTCCGTCTTGGTGCATGGTGCGATCCTAGCTGGAGGGCCATGACCTGGGCGGACTGAGGGTTGAGTCCTCCTACAGAGGTAGGAGGCAGGTCGCCATCTTCTGGGCGACCTGGAGGTAGGTCGTCATGTTCTGGGTGACCTGGAGGTAGGTTGTCATCTTCTAGGTGACCTGGAGGAAGGTCGTCATCCTCTGGGCGACCTGGAGGCAGGTCGCCATCTTCTAGCCGATCTGGAGGCAGGTCACCATCTTTTGGGTGACCTGGAGGTAGGTCATCATTTCTTGGGCGACCTAGAGGCAGGTCGTCAACTTGTGGGCGACCTGGAGGCAGGTAATCATCCTCGGGTCGACTTGGAGGCAGGTCGTCATCTTCTGGGCAACCTCGAGGCAGGTCACCTAATTCTTGGTAGACTGCGACGTACCAGATAGCGGACTGCACACTGTCGGAATGGAGAAAACCATCGTGCGGTAAGTTAATCTAACCTCGCGGCCTGTACGGGTGGAATGAGAAAGCATTATGCAGCCCCTGCAGAACAAGTTGTCGCTTTGCGACCTGAGAGGTCAGACCGGAGAGACCACAGTTTCCGCATGGCCTGACCGGACAGAGAAGTCTGTCCGCCCATCCTTAGACTGCTCACCACCTCCAGGGAGAATCTGGAGCAGTCTGCGACTTGCAAGCTGGCTACCCTAGGAGGGATTGTAACACCCCCGGTTTTTCTTTGTTTTGTTTGATCTTAGATTGGCGTTACAATGATGCATTTCCGGCCTTTCGCCGTTGTAGAGCGTGGTCTTAGCTCTTTAGGTTCCTTGCGTAGCCTGGTTGTAGCTTGTTAGCAAGATTCCCCAGCTAGTCGGAGTCTATTTTGGTGACTCGGTTGGGCCTCTTAGGGAATGCTTGTGTTTTGGATTCGGGAGGTGTTAGCCCGAGTGTGCGATCGTCGGATGTTGTTTTCGACCTCACCGTTGTTTTCGTAGCTTGGGTGTTTAGCTATGGTGCGAGTTTTGGTATAAGTCTGAGATCGTTTGCTTTCGCGTCGTTTTGACGATTATTTTGTTAGCTGTAATGTTTGTTGTGTTGTGCATGGCCTAGTTTGGTCGAGCTTGTTAGGCTGGTGCCTTGTCTTTTTTTAGCTAAGGAGTTAGCTGTTTTTTTTGTGTATGTTTAGGTGACACGGCCCGTGTCACGGGCGTGACCCAGGGTGTATCGAGCTTGCATAGATCTTTCAGTTGTGTGGTCGACGAAATTTGGTCGGCGGGTGTTTTTTTGGTAGGAACACGGCCTATGACACGGACGTATCACAGGGCGTGTACCCCTTCAGTTCGTCGAGCTGCGATCGATGATCGTCGGGCGGTGTTTTAGTGAGTACACGACAGTGTCACTGGCGTGTCGTATCGGACACGGGCGTGACACCGTGCGTGTCTCTCTCTATTCGACGATCGGCGCTCGACGATCGTCGAGCGGCGTCGGAGTTGGTACACGGCCCGTGACACGGGCGTGTCACAGGGCGTGTCCCCTATTTCATCGAGATGAGATCGACGATCGTCGAGTGGGTAGGTGTGTAGATGTGTGAGTACACGCCCCGTGACACGGGCGTGTCGGACCGGACACGGTCATGTCACGGGCGTGTCTGGAGCGTGTTCCGTACTTTTTTCCTCAGTGCTTCATTTTTATGCCGTGATTCATTTTTTCCTCCTCATTTTCTTCGTTCACGATTCTGGAGCAGCTTCCAGGGGAGTGTTTTGGGAGGAGATGGTGTTGGGTTTTGGCTGGCGATTGCGGGAGGGTTAGAGCTCGATTTTCTCGCCCGTTAGCGGATTTGGCTTTCTTTCGTCTAGATCCTTCCTTCCATGTGGCTGATCTTACCACCGGTGCCAAGCTTTGGAGATAGTTGTTGTTTTTCCTGGAGGTAGAGGCAAGTGGCTCTCTTGCTCTCGCCAAAATATTTCTAACCCTTACTCTGTTTTCATTCCTGTGCAATAGCTTTGTTCTCTTTTTTTTCCTCCCTAGAAGTTAGAGCAGCAGGTTGAGTTGTTAAATCAAGCTTTAAATCAAGTGGCAGTTTCTTTACTTTCTAGATTTAAATCAAGATTTTTCTCTTTTTGTCTCGATTTGGTGTCCAATGTGTAGCTAGAATTAGGGTAAGACCACATTTACTTGTAGTTTAAGTTTAGTTGATGTAGCCCCGAGTAGATAGGATGGAAGGGAGGGCTGGAATTAAATTTCCAACTATCTATTTCTGCGGGTTGAGAGAGTTTAGGCTGCGGTTTTAACTAAAATTTATGTTTACCATAAGTAGAAAGCGCTGACAGTGTTGAGTGAGCCGAGTTCACTCAACGCCGTCATCCAGCGTAGGTTTTGCGGCTAAGTATTTTTTTTGGCATCAAGTGAGTGGAGCTTACTCAACGCCGCGTCGAGTGGGCTCGACGTTTCTGCCTTGGGTTCGTGTGTTTCCTTAGGATTGTTAGTATGACTTTTCCCTTTTCTCTAGGGGGGGGGGGGTATTGGGTGTTCGACGAGTTTTTGCATGCCGACTCTTGGGTTGTGGTAGGTGGTGGAGTTTTGGTGCCTCTGGAGGGGTGGTTTTATGTGGAGAGCTGTGGCCACCGCCTTTTGCCCCGGTTTGGGTTGGCGTATGTGGGATCCTAAAGCTGTCACTGTTTGACCCCTTAGCCCTTTTTGGATCTGGTTTTGGTTATGTATTCAGATCCATGTTTTGACCACTGCCATTAACCCACAAGTTAGGACAGTTAGCTCCTTTCCTATTTTATGCCTTTTTCTTTTGGTATATATGTATATGTCTTGCTGCTGTTGCAAGCTCTTTTGTAGGGCATGTTGCTTTTATTACTCGCACTTGGTATGCTTTGTTGTGCTTTAGACAGTCCACTTTTCTTATTGTCCTCCCCTTTCTTGTGCTTATAGCATTTTTTGTTGCCGGGTTGGTAAACCCTTCTTATTGCTCATAAATCTAATGCTCTATTTATATTTTTGATTATTTTCTTGCTGAGGTGTTATTTTATTAAATGCCTCAGGTCCAGGTTGTAGCCAGTTCAGCGGCTAGTTCTTTTAGAGGGCTTGCTTGTGCCTCTTGGGTAGCTGAGATAGCTGATCCTCGATTTTATGAGGTAGTTCTTTACCTTTCTGTATAGACATGCATACTCACCAGTGGGTTCATATCAGGTTGTTGACGCCCACTGGTGGCTTCTTGCGATGCTGGGTATGAACTTAAACTGCTATTTTTGCCTATTTGTGGTTGTTCACTTGCTTCTGGGAAGGATTTATGCTAGGTTGCATGTTAGGTATTTTAAACCCTAAATCATTACTATATGAATCTCATGCATGTCATATTTAGAAAACTAAGACACTACTTTTCCTTTAGCGTAAAAAAAACTACATCTTTATATACTATATTCACCTTAGAGTCGTGCATACCATGAGTCGTCCCTCAGGGACACTTATGCTCATTTAGGATGTCAACTCAATTTAATCAAAGTATTTTCCGCTGCGTATAAATATACTTTTAATTGTGGACTAGCTGATCCACCGTGCCGAGGGATACTGCCATTAATCATAACTGGTTTTCTTTCATATTAATCTATGATTTTCCTTAAAATCTAAAGTCTGGAGTTTTGCCTGAACGTGTGCAGTTATCCACTGCACGACGTGGCATCATGGCACGTATTTTATCTTGCTCTGATACGATATAACCATAGATAAAATGTTGGTTGTGACAGTTGATATCAGAGGGAGGTTGCTTGGCAAATGGTCGGGCAACCTTTCCTTTATTTGCATTAGTGGTTAGTGTCATACCATACACACACCGATATGTCATCAACACGTCTTGGCTAAATCACGAACACTACACTCATGAGCATGAACTAGTATACGGGGCATATTATGTAGTATGGGATGCATAATATGTGTTTGTATATGGATCCACCATAGGAGGCAACATGTGAGGGTTATGTAGTATGAGATGCATAACCTCACCACATGAATGCGGCTAGCACGTTTTCTTTTTTCGTTGCATGAAAATGTTATGTAGTATGGGATGCATAACATCTTCATGTGTACGCCACCCATGGCATGCATTAAGGCCTTTTTAGAATGCATAGCACGTCATGCATAGCATAACATTTCATAAGCACAACGTGCCAAGCTAAAGATTTGCATGATGACATATGTACACACACAGTTTTGAGTCAAAAAGAATACAAATACATGCATTCATGGTTTAGGAACATGAGTTAGTATGATGGTGGTGAACCATCTTAGATTAAGCATAACATCGTCATGGTAAAAACAACTCCCAGAGCAAGTTTTGCAGTTGAAGTTCATATTTAAGTGTGTTTGTCTGTATCAGGTAGTTTTGTTCTAGCTGTTGGGCTAGGTTTTGTCTAAAGCTTTTGCGATTATAGGATGGCGAGATGTCCTGCGACGAGATCGACTCCCGAATCAGAGGGTGAGTCGTCGGGAGCGCAGAGCGAGGCGTTGATAGAAAGCCTGCGGCAGAGTAATGAGGCATTATCGAGGCAGGTAGTGGATAAGTAGGCTTAGATTCAATCTCTTGTAGCAGTCCTGGCGGGACAGATTCCGAGAGTTCAGGACCCCGCTGAGTGGGTAGCTGTTCCTGCCCCTCCTGCTCCTCCCGTGCCTTTGGTTGTGGTGCCCCCGGAGTTGGCGTTCATATCCGAGTTTCAGCGGCTAAGGCCCCCTACTTATGATGGGCAAGTAGATTTTATGATTTTGGATGACTGGCTGATTTCCCTCGAAGAGATGTTCTCTTACTCTAGGATTCCGGACGATCAGAGAGTGATGCTCTCTTCCTACCAGCTCAAGGCCTTAGCAAAAAGTTGGTGGCTGAGGGAGAAAGAGAGCTTGGTGGCAGGATGCACTTGGGAGTCATTTAAAGTGATGCTGTTAAATAAGTTTCTACCTTCAGTCGAGCGGGACTGGCTAATGAATGACTTCCTCCATTTGAAGCAGCGGAAACTCACGGTTAATGAGTATGAGATTGAGTTTAACAAGTTGAGTTGGTTTGCTCCTGGTCTGCTGTGTGTTGAAGCAGATCGAGTTAAACGGTTTCTGGGTATACTAAGAAGCGACATTCAGCAGTTAGCGAATGCCTACAGAGCAGTCAGTTATGCCAGCATGGTTGAAGCTGCCTTGAAGGTCGAGTCCATTGAGAGTGCCAAGAATAGAGGATAGCAGATGAGTAAGGATAAGCGGAAGTCCGGTGGAGGGAAGAGCCCTCAGGAGCCTGAGTCTGTCTCGAGAAAGAAGAACAAAGAGCTTTGTAGCTTCTGTGGCCGGCCAGGCCACCCCTTAGAAAGGTGTTTCAAAAGGCTAGGAGCGCAGAAGAAGGAACAGGTGCATGCGATTCAGGGTGCTCCCAGAGGAGACTTGGTGTGTGCCTTGTGTGGAAGGAAGGGGCATGATGCTGTCCATTGCTGGTTAAAAGATAAAGTCTGTTTTCAGTGTTGGCAGAAGGGTCTTCTCAAGACAAGGTACCCACAAATCCAGCCTGTTCTGCAGCCAGTTCCCCTGCAGGCTTTGCCACTGCCTCAGCAAATGGATAAAGGAAAGGGGAAGCTGAATGTGCTTTCAGCAGACGAAGTGCAGACTTCGACCAAGGTTATCTCAGGTTCGACTCCTCCACAGCCGTTTTGTCATGTTCCCTTTTCGGTTGTAGTTTTTGTTTTAGCATTTGTTGCCTTAGATGCGTGCGCTATTTGTAGGATGATTTAAGGTAAAGAACCGATGGGCGCGCGTTCTCTTCGATTCCGGCGCTACCGACTCGTTTATGGCTAGAGCCTTCGTGGAGCGGTTCAGTTTGGGCCTTTATCGCGTTGGTGGTGCCTTTTGCGTTAAGTTCCCCTCCGGTGACTCTGTGGTTACGGACCTGGGTGTCCTTGATTGTCCGATTTTGCTGGGGGATTTTCTAGCAAAGACAGATCTGAAGGTGATTGACCTGGAGGACTTCGATGTTATCTTGGACATGGACTGGTTGTCCAGGTACGATGCAGTTATCCAGTGCAATGGTAAGCACTTGGACTTCGTCAAAGACAACGGTCAGCCAGGGAGCGTTTATGGGTATTCTCTCTCGGAGTCTCCAGTCATATCTGCGGTACGTGCTCGGAGGTTGCTTGATTCTGGCTGTTTTGCCTGTGTGGTCTCTCTGGTTGGGACAGTTGTTAGAGCGCCGATTTTGGAAGAGATTCCTGTGGTGTGTGACTTCTCTGATGTGTTCCCTGACGATCTTCCCGGTCTTCCACCCGATCGAGATGTCGAGTTTGTTATATATTTGGAGCCAGTCACGCGTCCTATTGCAAAGGTGCCATACCGGATGGCCCCGTAAGAGCTGGAAGAGTTGCGAATCCAGCTGGATGAGATGTTGGCAAAAGGTTTCATAAGGCTGAGTTCTTTGCCTTGGGGTGCAACAGTGCTGTTCGTTAAAAAGAAAGATGGGTCGATGAGGCTATGCATCGACTATAGAGAGCTGAACAAGGTTACTATTAAGAACAGGTACCCTCTACCTCGAATTGATGATTTATTTGACCAACTGCGTGGTAGTGCCGTGTTTTCCAAGATTGATCTTTGTTCGGGCTATCACCAGTTGAGGATTCGGTAGTCAGATTTTCCGCGGACGGAGTTTTGCTCTCGTCATGGGCATTTTGAGTTTTTGGTTATGTCATTTGGTGTGACTAATGCGCCCTCAGCTTTTATGGATTTGATGTATAGAGTTTTCAAGGATTTTCTAGATAAGTTTGTGATTGTCTTTATAGACGATGTTTTGGTGTACTCTAAAGATGCGGAGGAGAATGATCAATATTTGCGACTGGTCTTGGCGACTCTGAGAGACCATAAGCTATACGCCAAGCTAAGCAAATGCGAATTTTGGTTGCCTCAAGTTTCTTTTCTGGGCCACGTGGTTAATAAGGAGGGAATATCGATGGACCCAGAAAAGATCGCTGCAGTTATGGAATGGGCGAGACCTGTTACTCCCATAGAGATCAGAAGCTTCTTGGGTTTGGCTGGCTATTATAGAAGATTTGTAGAGGGATTCTCTACCTTGTCTATGTCGTTGACCAAGTTGACGCAGAAGAATGTAGCCTTCATATGGGATGGCAAGTGTGAGGAGGCTTTTGAGGAACTAAAAAGAAGGTTATGTTCAGCTCCAATTTTGTCTTTGCCTACTGAAGGTAGTGAGTATGATATATATGTGGATGCGTCGCATGTCGGACTGGGCTGAGTATTGATGCAGGGCGGGAAGGTGATTGCGTACAGGTCGAGGCAGGTAAAGTCTCACTAGAGGAACTACACTACGCATGACCTGGAGTTTGCAGCTGTGATCTATGCGCTGAAGTTGTGGAGGCATTTGCTATATGGTGCGCAGTGCAAGATTTTTACTGATCACACGAGTTTAAAGTATGTCTTCACCCAGAAGGAATTGAATTTGCGCCAGCGGTGATGGTTGGAGTGTGTGGCCGACTATGAAGTTGAAATCCAATACCATCCGGGCAAAGCTAATGTGGTGGCCGACGCCCTGAGTCAGAAGTCAGGGAAGATTTTTAATCTCTCCGCCGAGCTTCTAGTGGAAGAGTTACTTTTGATGGACATTTCTGTGGGAAGCTGCGATTCACAGAGTAGTTCGGCAGTGGCAGAACCTTCTTGGACTGCGCTTACAAGACTGCATCAGAAGGATGATCCCGATCTTCTGCATTTGTATCTTCGAGCTGAAAAAGGTGAACTACCAGATTTTTCTATAGTTGATGTGGGTACCTTGGTGTATCGTGGCAGGTTTTGCATCCCCGCCATTGGAGATATCCGGGATATGGTGTGTAGAGAAGCCCATGGATCTAGTGTTGCCTACCATCCAGGGTCTACCAAGATGTATCATGATTTAAAGCAGATCGCCTGGTGGTATGGGATGAAGAGAGACATAACCAGATTTGTTTCTGAGTGTCACACTTGCAGGCATGTGAAAGCCGACCATGGGAGGCCTGGTGGCAAGCTGACTCCCTTGGAGATTCCGACATGGAAGTTGGAGAGTATCTCGATGGATTTCATTACAGGCTTAACGAGATCTCCTAAGGGACATGATTTAGTTTGGGTGATCGTAGACAGATTGACGAAGTGTGCTCACTTCGTACCATTCAAGATCGATTATTCGATGAGGAAAATAGCCGAGCTGTATTTGGAGGAGGTTATCAGATTACATGGTGTACCCGTAAGTATCATATCAGATCGAGACTCCAGGTTCATGTTTCGTTTTTGGAAGAGCCTTCAAGAGGGGTTAGGTACAGATTTGAGATATTCCACAGCTTATCATCCGCAGACCAATGGTCAGACGGAGCGAGTAAATTAGATTGTGGAAGATATGATCTGATGCTATATTCTGGACCACGGAGGAGCGTGGGACGAGCGCTTGTGGCTTATGGAATTTGCGTATAACAACAGTTATCAAGAAAGCTTGCAGATGTCTCCTTTTGAAGCTTTGTACGGGAGGCGTTGCAGGACTCCCTTGTTTTGGGCTGAGGTTGGCGAGAGACCTTTGTTGGGTCCAGAAGTGCTCGAGGAGATGGAAACAGCCGTGAAGCTTATTCGGGAAAAGCTTCGGATAGGCCAGGAGAGATATGAGAAGAATGCCAAGCGGCGTAGATCAGACTTGGAATTTGTTGTGGGGGACTCAGTGTTCTTAAAGGTCTCCCCGTTGATCGGAGTCAAGCATTTTGGCAAGAACAAGAAGTTGGACCCGAGGTACGTGGGTCCATTTCTGATTGTTGAGCGGATTGGGTTATCAGCTTAGAGGCTGGCTTTGCTCGCAAATTTTCCTGGCGTTCATGATGTCTTCCACGTCAGTCAGCTGCAGAAATGTGTGACGAATGGCAGGCAGGTTTTGGATTTTGTGCCTCAGTTGGAGCCGAATCTTTCTTATGTGGAGGTGCCTGTCCGCATTTTGGATTCTCAGGTTCGTGCATTGCGGAAGAAGACTATTCCTATGGTTAAAGTTTTGTGGAGAAATCACGATGTAGAAAGCGCGACTTGGGAATTGGAGTCGGATATGAGGGAGGCTCACCCTCATCTGTTTCCCTGATCTTGTGCATGGTATGTTTTGTGTTTTTTTATATATAGCCCCTTCTTGGCTATTTCTCTATCCTTCTTGATAGGGGTGTTGTGAGTAAAGTTTCGAGGCGAAACTTTCTTTTAGGTGGAGTGGCTGTAACGCCCCCAGTTTTTCTTTGTTTTGTTTGATCTTGGATTGGCGTTACGATGATGCATTTCCGGCCTTTCGCCGTTGTAGAGCGTGGTTTTAGCTCTTTAGGTTCCTTGCGTAGCCTGGTTGTAGTTTGTTAGTAAGTTTCCCCAGCTAGCTGGAGTCTGTTTTGGTGACTCGGTTGGGTCTCTTAGGGAATGCTTGTGTTTTGGCTTCGGGAGGTGTTAGCCCGAGTGTGCGATCGTCGGATGTTGTTTTCGACCTCACCGTTGTTTTCGTAACTTGGGTGTTTAGCAACGGTGTGAGTTTTGGTCGAAGTCCGAGATCGTTTGCTTTCGCGTCGTTTCGACGTTTGTTTTGTTAGCTGTAATATTTGTTGTGCTGTGCATGAACTACTTTGGCCGAGCTTGTTAAGTTGGTGTCTTGTCTTTTTTTAGCTAAGGAGTTAGCTGTTTGTTTGTGTATGTTTAGGTGACACGCCTGTGTCACGGGCGTGACCCAGGGAGTGTCGAGCTTGCGTTGTGCTTTCGGTTGTGTGGTCGACGAAATTTGGTCGACGGGTGTTTTTTTGTAGGAACACGGCCTGTGACACGGGCGTGTCACAGGGCGTGTCCCCTTTCGGTTCATCGAGCTGCGATCGATGATCGTCGGGAGGTGTTTTAGTGAGTACACGGCAGTGTCACGGGAGTGTCGTATCGGACACGGGCGTGACACCGGGCGTGTCTCTCTCTGTTCGACGATCGGCGATTGACGATCGTCAAGCGGTGTCGGAGTTGGTACACGGCCTGTGACACGGGAGTGTCATAGGGCGTGTACCCTGTTTCGTCGAGCTGAGATCGACGATCGTCGAGTGGGTAGGTGGGTAGATGTGTGAGTACATGCCCCGTGATACGGGCGTGTCGGACCAGACACGGGCGTGTCACGGCCGTGTCTGGGGCGTGTTCCGTACTTTTTTCCTGAGTGCTTCATTTTTATGAAGTGATTCATTTTTCCCCCTCATTTTCTTCGTTCCCGATTCTGGAGAACCTTCCAGTGGAGGGTTTTGGGAGGAGATGGTGTTGGGTTTTGGCCGGCGATTGCGGGAGGGTTATAGCTCGATTTTCTCGCGCGTTAGCAGATTTGGCTTGCTCTCGTCTAGATCCTTCCTTCCATGTAAGTTTTTCTTGGTTTAGGGTTGATTCAAGGAGTTAAACTTCCTTTGGATTCTTTTCTTCTTCTCTAAATATTTGCTTTTGACCTGTAGGTGGCCGATCTTGCTGCCAAGGCATGTTTCGTGTTGCAATCGCTGGATCTTGGTAGTAAGGCAAGTGGCTCCTTGCCCTTGCTAAGATTGACCCCTTTTTACCTTGTTACCTTACTGTATATTGTTCTTAAATTTCATCCACATTCGATTTAGGTTGTGTCGGAATTTTTGGCTAGTCTCTTTCTTTTTATTATTTGCGGTTTAGTGTCCAATGGGTAGCTAGAGGTAGGGTAAGGCTGCGTTTAGTCGCGGTAGCCTCGAGTAGATAGGATAGAAGGGAGAGTTGGAATTAAATTTCCAACTCTCTGTTTCCACGCATTGAGAGAGTTTAGGCTGCGGTTCTAACTAAAATTTACGTTTATCCTAAGTAGAAAGCGCTGACAGTGTTGAGTGAGCCGAGTTCACTCAACGCCGTCATACAGCGTAGGTTTTGCGGCTAAGTATTTTTTTTGGCGTCAAGTGAGTGGAGCTTAGTCAATGCCGCATCGAGTGGGCTCGACGTTTCTGCCTTGGGTTCGTGTGTTTCCTTAGGATTGTTATTATGACTTTTCCCTTTTCTCTAGGGGGGGTATTGGGTGTTCGGCTAGGTTTTGCATGCCGACTCTTGGGTTGTGACAGGTGGTGGAGTTTTGGTGCCTCTGGATGGGTGGTTTTATGTGGAGAGCTGTGGCCACCGCCTTTTGCCCCGGTTTGGGTTGGCGTGTGTGGGACCCTAAAGCTGCCACTATTTGACCCCTTAGCCCTTTTTGGATCTGGTTTTGGTTATGTATTCAGATCCATGTTTTGACCACTGCCATTAACCCACAAGTTAGGACTGTTAGCTCCTTTCCTATTCTATGGCCTTTTCTTTTGGCATATATGTATATGTCTTGCTACTATTGCAGGCTCTTTTGTAGGGAATGTTGCTTTTATTGCTCGCACTTGGTATGCTTTGCTGTGCTTTAGACAGTGCTCTTTTCTTACTGTCCTCCCCTTTCTTGTTCTTATAGTTTTTTCGTTGCCGGGTTGGTGAACCATTCTTATTGCTCATAAATCTAATGCTCTATTTACCTTTTTGATTATTTTCTTGCCGAGATGTTCTTTTCTTGAATGCCTTAGGTCCAGGTTGTAGCCAGTTCAGTGGCTAGTTCTTTTGTAGGGGCTTGCTTGTGGCATCTTAGGTAGCTGAGATAGCTGATCCTCAATTTTGTGAGGTAGTTCTTTACCTTTTTGTATAGACATGCATACTCACCAGTGGGTTCGTGTCAGGTTGTTGATGCCCACTGGTGGCTTCTTGCGATGCTGGGTATGAACTTAAACTGCTATTTTTGCCTATTTGTGGTTGTTCACTTGCTTCTGGGAAGGATTTATGATAGGTTGCATGTTAGGTATTTTAAACCCTAAATCATTACTATATGTATCTCATGCATGTCATATTTAGAAAACTAAGACACTACTTTTCCTTTAGCGTAAAAAAAACTACATCTTTATATACTATATTCACCTTAGAGTCGTGCATACCATGAGTTGTCCCTCAGGGATACTTATGCTCATTTAGGATGTCAACTCAATTTAATCAAAGTATTTTCCGTTGCGTATAAATATACTTTTAATTGTGGACTAGCTGATCCACCGTGCCGAGGGATACTGCCATTAATCATAACTAGTTTTCTTTCATATTAATCTACGATTTTCCTTAAAATCTAAAGTCCGGAGTTTTGCCTGAACGTGTGCAGTTATCCACTGCACGACGTGGCGTCATGGCACGTATTTTATCGTGCTCTGATACGATGTAACCGTAGAGAAAATTCGGGTTGTGACAGTTGGTATCAGAGGGAGGTTGCTTGGCAAATGGTCGGGCAACCTTTCCCTTGTTTGCATTAGTGGTTAGCGCCATACAATACACACACTGATATGTCATCAGCACGTCTTGGCTAAAGCACGAACACTACACTCATGAGCATGAAGAAGTATAGGGGGCATATTATGTAGTATGGGATGAATAATATGTGTTTGTATATGGATGCACCATAGGAGGCAACATGTGAGGGTTATGTAGTATGGGATGCATAACCTCACCTCATGAATGCAGCTAGCATGTTTTCTTTTTTCATTGCATGGAAATGTTATGTAGTATGGGATGCATAATATCTTCATGTGTACGTAGCCCATGGCATGCATTAAGGCCTTTTTAGAATGCATAGCACATCATGCATAACATAACATTTCATAAGCACAACGTGCCAAGCTAAAGATTTGCATGATGACATATGTACACACATGATTTTGAGTCAAAAAGAATACAAATACATGCATTCATGGTTTAGTCACATGGGTTAGTATGATGGTGGTGAACCATCTTAGATTAAGCATAACATCGTCATTGTAAAAACAACTCCCAGAGCAAGTTTTGCAATTGAAGTTCATATTTAAGTGTGTTTTTCTATACCAGGTAGTTTTGTTCTAGCTGTTGGGCTAGGTTTTGTATAAAGATTGTGCGATTATAGGATGGCGAGACGTCCTGCGACGAGATTGACTCCCGAATCAGAGGGTGAGTCGTCGGGAGCGCAGAGCGAGTCGTTGATAGAAAGCCTGTAGCAGAGTAATGAGGCATTATCGAGGCAGGTAGTGGATATGTAGGCTTAGATTCAATCTCTTATAGTAGTGCTAGCGGGACAGACTCAGAGAGTTCAGGACCCCGCTGAGTGGGTAGCTGTTCCTTCCCCTCCTGCTCCTCCCATGCCTTTGGTTGTGGTACCCCCGGAGTTGGCGTTCATATCCCAGTTTCAGCGGCTAAGCCCCCCTACTTATGATGGCCAAGCAGATTTTATGATTTTGGAACTGCATAGAAATCGTCGAGCAAAGAACAGATTTCGTCGACCTAGGTCCAGAGTTCGTCGAGCAGAGAAGTCATGTTCGACGACCAGATAATTGTTGTTCGTCGACCTGAGATCCAAGATCGCCGACCCAAGAACTGCTAACTGCTTTCTGATAAACTCTCGCTAATTTTGTGCACTAAGATTGTCGAGCTGATAATCTAACTTCGTCAAATGGTGTTCAAAGAAATGTTTCTGGACTTAGAATGTTGAAGTAGAGCATAAAGAAATCGTCGACCTGAGAACTAAGTTTGTCGAGCTCAACTCAAAGAATTGTCTCTAAGTTCATCGAGCTGAGCACAACTTTCGTCAAGCTGAGTTCGACGAACGTCGAACTCACTTTCCTGAAACTGATTTTTCTCTAAGTCTTGAGTCTTCTGCATTCTATTGTTGGCTGATAAAAGCAATGTTGACTCTAAGGACATGGCCTAGACTCTAGGACACAGACATGACCGTGGCTATACAAGGTGGGTCAATAATCCTCGTTTAGTGAACCTATCCCAAATCCAACTAGGGATCCAACAATCTCCCCCTATTTGGGTGTGGTCACTAATCACAGACACAAAACATTTACAAAGCAAGAAAAAATTTATATCTGGCAGGAAACTTTAAAATATGCAGCATATATATATATATACAGTGAGCTTTGTATCAGGAAATGAATAAGCAGTTTTAAGACAACTAAAAAATTAAACAGATTAAAAACTCATTTCTTCTTCTTTGGCTCCTTATGCTTATCCTCTTTAGCTTTATCACCCGGCTGAGTAAACTTGATTTCACTATCTGGATTGGCTGCTTGAGTCTTTGTCATTGTCATATCAGCAACACCAATAATATTTAGGGAAGTAGCTATTGGCACCACAACTTCTGGATGTAACTTCATATAATCATCAACATTAAAAAATTTGTTAGCTTTTGCAAACCTGTTGAGTTTTTCATTCTTGTACTTGGACATTTTTGTGTATTCAGAGGGGTCCCTACCTTAAGATTTTGCCTTGTTGATCATTGATAGGACAACCAATTCTTGGAACCTGGTCATCCTTACAGTTGTAGCTATTTCTGGGTCCTCAAAAGGTATAGGAGGCGATGCAGGTCTCTTCGGGCTTTTAGCCTTTTGATTTTCACTACTTTGTTGTAGATGTTGTTGTTGATGTTGCTGTTGCCTGCTTGAAGAACAGTTCCTGTGCTGACTGCTTATAGAAGAAGAAGATCTACCCTACTGTCTTTGATAAGTTTGATATTGGGTAGTCCTCTGAGATGAAGAGCCTGAAGCACCATCAACAGGTGGAGGAGGAGGAGGAGGGTCTTTCATGTATCTCTATGGAGGAGGTGAGTACTTCCTGCTTTTATTCCTATCTTTCTACTGAATCTTGGATAGACACATCCAAGCTGGCAAGCCCTTGTATGGAGTAATATTCTAGAGAATATAGTAAGGGGTGTCATGAGTTTGATTAGGCTTTAGAGCAGGAGGTGGAGGAGCTTTCCTCTTCTTAGAAAGTTTCTTTTTCTTAGTAGAGGGACTATCATCTGAGTCCTCTTCATCATCATCATCTAAAGAATCCTATGGATTGTCATATAAAGCATTAATCTCTTTCAATGCTTCTGCATATATCAATAATTGTTCAGCCTATGGAGGAGCAGGAGGAAGAGCTGGAGCTAGAGCTGGAGAACTGAGTACTTTAGTTCTTTCAGCAACTAATCTATTTTCTTCTTCAATATCAGCGATGATCAACTCATCAAGATCAGGCATGGGGCTATCATCCATAATGAATGTTGGAGCAGAAATGACTTTAGGAGGGGATGAAATAATGAAGGAATTAGTTCTAGGTGGACATGGAATGACAGGAGCCTCTGTATTTGCAAAACTAGCCTTGAGTTGCATGGCAACCTTTGGGCTTATTGGGGAGGTATAGGGAACTATATCCATGGATGGTTTTATGCTGTATACTAGAAGAGAAGTTAGGTAAACTGTATCAAACATTTTCAGCAAATTCACAATATATACTGTGGGATTTATTATATAATCACCAACAGTCTTTATTTCCTCTGTGACTGTCTCATCCAGATCCATATCAGATTTAATAAAATTAATTTAATCAAACAAATCATCAGCTTCTGCTTCTGCTTCTACTGCTGCTGCTGCAACTTCTTCTGCTTCTGCTACTACTGCTGCCGCTACTGCTGCTGCTTCTTCTGCTACTGCTACTGCTGTGACTTCTTCATAGTGTATCTCCCCCTGCCTGGTTTCAGTGGGTACTGGAGCCAGGCCCCTAACTGAAGAAGGAGGGATGGAGAGAGCAGAAATTTGAGCAGCAAGGGAGGAGATGAAGGTAGTAAGAGGTGAAATAGCCTCTGCTATGAGGGTTTGGAGTAGGGGAGTGAGAGGTGCTAGAAGAGGTGGAATGATAGAGTGGTCTAGTGGCAGGAATACAGGAGATGTCTCAGTGGGGACAGAGGGGTGGATGGAAGATGATGGTGGAGGAGGAGGTAGAGAGTCTTGCATAGGTTCATCTGTGGAAGAAGGAGTGTGAAGCAGGGAAGAAAGCAGATTGAATGATGGTAGGGATGACAGATTGGAGATGTAAATGTCAGCCAATTGTGGTGGTAGTGGATATGAGGGTGGTGATTTAATTGATGTACCATGCTGGGATGGGGGTGTGGTATAAAAGTGAATATGAGTTTGTAATGGATGTACTGGGGATGATGGAGGGGGTAGAGTTGGTGTACCATCTGGTGTTGGAGAATGGATTGGGGTATGAACTGGGGAGGGGAGTTGGTGTACCATCTGAGGATTACTCTGAATGGCTGGAGGTAGTGGAAGAGAAGATGGAGCATCTTCAGCAGGGTGGGGAGTGGCTGGAGCAGCCCTTGTACTCTAAGAAGTCCTGGAGGAAGAGAAAGAAACCTTGGATGGCTTAGTGATGGTCCTCTCCCACCTGCCAAAGAGGGCACAAGTGAGCCACTTGGAGGCATTAATGAATATGGTCGGTGTGACAAGGGATTCAGCAGCCTTTTCCTGAAGGAATATTTCCAGAATTCTTCCAAAACACACCTCCTTCTTGGTGTTCTTTTTCCTGATCAGCTCAAACATAATCTTAGCCAAATTTACAGGCTTCTTATTCACTACAGCACACATCACCAGTAATTGATGCCTGGTGATGTAATCATGTGTTGTGTGCTTACCCAACAGCACCTTGCCCACAAAATGTGCTAGAAACTTATATTCAACAGATAAGTGTTTCTTTAGCAACGTGTTGGGGGTTTCTCCAGGTAACCCATCTTATTTAACATTTCATCAATTTCCTCATTATCAATCTCTAACTCTTCTTCACCATTAGTTAATCCAAAAATCTCAGTCCGGACGGAGGGGGTAAGAGAGACTTCATTACCTGATATTGTGCTTGTCATGGTGTTTTCATCTGTGGTGGAGGAAGTGTAGGCACATTCCTTGATCTCTGCGCTGGATATCTTTATTCTGGTGGACATGAGATTCTTCAACTGTTGATCTTCAAGCAGTTTCAGAATTTCCAGGAAGATAGGATCCGAGTGTTGAAATGACTCGAAGTCTATATCAAATCCAGTGTTAAACTTCATTGCTCCAATACTATCTACGGGAATCGCCATGAGTGCGCATTCGACAAACAAGAGAGATCAAGTGTAATGGAACTTAACGAGCGGGACGGAGGTCGAAGAAAACCTAGATATGTGGTTTTTCAGAATATGAATCGACAAAATCCGTTCAACGAAAAATAAAGAATTCTTCGATCTGAGGTCGACGAAATATTTTATAGTTAAGAAATTCGTCGATCTTAGTCTGAAGATTTGAAAATATTTTGTCGAGCTCTGTTTGACGAAAATTTTCTGAAGTAGATTCGTCGATTTCCGTTCAACGAAAATAACTTCACTCACAGAGAGTTCGTCGATCACCATTCGACGGATATCTCTAGAACCTTTCCCAATTTGTCGATCTTCGTTCGACACACTTTGAAAAATTCATCGACTGCAGACGAAAATTAATTTAGGTCTTCTACATTTATCATACCAAGCTGATTAATTTTATTTTTATCTACACACTCTCTTATGAAATGATGTCTAATGTCTATATGTTTAGTCCTACTGTGATGGACTGGATTATGTGCTATAGAAATAGAACGTGTGTTATCATATAATAGAGTTGAATTATTTAAGTTGAACTCATAGTCCAGAAGTTGGTTTTGAATCAACATCATCTGGGAACAGCAACTGCCAGCTGCAATATATTCTGCTTCAGCAGTTGATGTAGACACAGATGAATGTTTCTTGCTAAACCATGTGACTAATCTCACCAAGGAAGTGGCATATTCCAGAGGAACTCTTTCTGTCTACTCTGCATCTAGCAAAGTCAACATCTGAGTATTCAGTTAACTCAAATTCTGACTCAGTAGGATACCAGAGTCCTATACTAGGACAACTATTTATATATCTCAAAATTCTTTTTAGGAAAACTAGGTGAGATTCTTTAGGGTTCACTTGGAACCTAGCACAAAGACATTAGCAAATATTATGTCAGGTCTGCAAGCTGTAAGGTATAGTAGGGACCCAACAATGCCCCTATATAATTTCTGATCAACAGTTTTCCCATATTCATCAGAATCTATTACTGTATTAGTGGCCATGGGTGTTTTCTTTGCTGAGGGATCAGCCATCACAAACTTTTTAATAAGCTCTTTAGCATACTTAGCCTCGAATATGAAGATGCCATCAGGTAGCTGCTTCACCTGGAGTCTAAGGAAGTAGGAGAGCTCACCCATACTACTCATTTCAAACTTTGAATTCATGAGGTCATAGAATAACTTGCATAGTTTGGAATCTGTAGACCCAAATATACTGTCATCTACATAAATTTGTACCAACAAGATTTGATCCTTATGGTGCCTAGTGAATAATATCCTATCTACAATGCCTCTTGTAAATTTATGCTCTATCAGAAAGCTAGTTAAGGTCTCATACCAAGCTCTTGGAGCCTGCTTTAAACCATCAAGAGCTTTATGCAATCTAAAGACACATGAAGGATAAGTTGGAGACTTAAAACCTGGAGGTTGTTCAACATAAACTTCTTCTTTAAGTACTCCATTTAGAAAGGCACACTTGACATCCATCTGATAGACTTTAAACTTCTTGTAGGCAACATAAGAAAGGAAGATCCTGTTTTCTTCTAACCTTGTAACTGGTGCAAAAGTTTGGTCATAGTCTATTCCTTCTTCTTGCCTATAACCTAAAGAAACAAGCCTAGCCTTGTTTCTAACAATTACACCTTGTATATCTAGCTTATTTCTATATACCCATTTAGTTCCATTGACTGGGTAGTCTTTGGGTCTTGGAACTAAATCCCAAACTCTGCATATCTCAAATTGATTAAGTTCCTCTTACATTGCAATGATCCAGTGGGGATCTTGCTCAGTATCTTTTATGGATTGAGTCTCAACTTGAGAGAGGAAACCGGCAAGCATCACATCTTGGTTTAGTTGATGCCTTGTATGTACACCTACTTACATGTCTCCAGTCACTTGAGATCTAGGGTGATCCCTTGGTGTGACAAAATCTGTGGATGGAGTTGGTTCAATAACATCATTTGTAGTTAATTCCTCTTATGGAATAATGTCTGCTGTTGAATGAATTTCAACCTCTTCCTTAAGTTCTTCGTCACTTTCTTCATCAGCTTGTGGAGTAGGAGGTGATATAACCTCTTGTGGAAGGTTTTACTCACCCAATTTCTCATACAAGTGAGATACCTGCAAAGTGCTGTTGGTAGAAATTTCTTTCTCCTTATAAGACATGTTAGCCTCATCAAAAGTCACATGTATTGATTCCTTATTTTTTAAAGAATATTTATTAAACACCCAATAAGCTTTGCTGACTTGGGAATATCCTTGAAAAATTCCCTGTTTTGCCTTAGCTTCAAAACTTTCTAATATACTTCTTGTTATTATTATGAATATAATATATGCAACCAAATACTTTAAAATAGGTGATTTTAGTTTTCTTCCCTTTAAGCAATTCATAGGGAGTCTTATTCTTAAGTTTATTTATTAAACTCCTATTCAGTACATAGTTTGCTGTGCTTACAGCCTTTGCCCAAAAAGATAGGGCCATGTAAGCATCTGTAAGTAATGTGCATGCAGCTTCAATTAAGGTTCTATTCTTTCTTTCAGCTACCCCATTTTGTTGAGGAGTTCTAGGAGCTGAGAAGCAATGCTTGATACTTTCCTTCTCACAGAACTCATGCATAAGAAGAGACACAAACTTTGTACCATGATCACTTCTGATCAATGCAACATGAGTATAGTACTCAATCTGTATGGTCCTGAGAAAATCTGTAAGAACTTTGAATGTATCTGACTTAGATCTCAAAAAGAACACCCATGTGAATCTTGAGAAGTCATCTACAATAACTAGAGTATAAGATTTCTCTCCTAAGCTTTGTACAGCAATAGGTCCAAAATGGTCCAGGTGTAGCAAGTACAAGATCCAAGGTGAATCACTTTTATTAACTCATTTAAATCTAGATTTAGTTTGCTTGCCTAGTTGACAAGACCTGCAGAGGCCTTCCTTCTTATAGGGACCAGAAGGCAAATCTCTCACAAGGTTGTCTTTAGATAGCCTAGTAATATTTTTCATATTAACATGTCCTAGTCTTTTATGCCATAGATCATTTTGATTGCAGACAATATTTAGTAAGCAGATATCTGAAGTTGTAGAATGAAAATGAACTATATAAATTACCTTGTCTATTTCCAATTAAAACAGTTTGTTTTTCTTTATTAGAAATAAAACAAGATTTAGTGTTAAAATGTACCTGATAACCTTCATCACATAGTTGACTTATGGAGATGAGGTTATGCTTGAGTCCACTTACATATGTCACCTTTTTGAAAGTGACTGCCCCAATATTTACTTCTCCAAAGCCTTCAGACTGGCCACAATTTGAATCACTAAAGATCACCTTTGGTCCCAGCTTGGACTTGTAGGTATTTAAGTTTTCCTTGCTGCCAGTCATATACTTGGAGCATCCACTGTCCAAATACCATTTTTGATTAATAGCTGGACAGCTCTTTACCTACAAAGGAAACAATTAGTTGTTCTTGACCCAGGTTATCTTGGGTCCTTGTTTATTTACAGAAGAAAAGCTAGAAATGTAAGAGCACTCAGGTTTGCTTTTGTATCATAAGGGGTGATATCTTATGGGAGGGATTATCCATTTAGTGAATGGGTCATATTCTCCCTAGGTTGGTTATAAGCTTTAGAAGAATTTAAGTTTCTGTTAAGTTGATCTGCGTTCGACAAATTTTGGTATGTTTGTAGACCTGAGTTCGACGAATTGGGGTGAGTTCGTCGAACTCCATTCAGACAATGATAGAAGTCATTTTATGAACCCCAAAATCGTCGATCTCTGGTCGACGAACCATACTGGTTTCGTCGATCGTACTTCAACGAATTATTATAATATAGATCTGCATTCTGAGTTCGTCGACTTGAGTTCGACGAACTGTACATGTTTTGTCGATCGAAGTTCGACGAAAACTGCTGAACATTGTTTTTTTTGTTATTTTTCTTATTCTTTATTTTTTTCTTATTTTTGTGTGTAACTTCAGTTTGATTAGGATTGTTATTATCTACCTTTTCTTTACCCTATTCAGAAGCAAATTTTATTGGTGTGGATAATATGTTCTTCTTAATTTATGGGGGGTAAACTTGATGATGCACCCAAGCCCAGTTTGTCATTCAGTCTGGCACTGACTGTTCTTGTAATGTCCATCAGCTTAAGGCTTCTCCCATTGAGAGATTCCTCAAGTTGCTTAGCCTCACATAGCTATATTTTTAAAGAAATAATTTGTTCATTAGCTAGTGTTAGTTCATCTTTTAACTTAGTGTTTTCAGAAATCAAATTTTGTTGATTAGATAGTCTTTCTCTAAGTATTTTAATTTCCTTTTCAAAGTTAATTAGGTCAATACACATGATTTTAAATTTAGTTTTGAAACTATCAAAATTATAATCAAAAGATAAAAGTACCAGATCAGCTTCTGATTCTGATGCTCCTTCATGATCAGATTCTTCATCATCTGATTGACTGCTAGAGGCATTGATGGCCATGAGGCAGACCTGCTTGTCCATTGCCTCTTTTTCCTCTTCACTGGAACTGGAAGATGTGGATTCATCTTCTGTCTCACTCCATGTATCAGCAACAAAGCCCTTCTCCTTCTTTTTGTATTTACTAGAGGAAGGCCTGCTACTTTGTTGTCTTCTGGAGTCCTTCTCTCTTCTTCTGTCTTTCTTCTGATTCTATGGAAACTCTGAGATAAAGTGTCCAGGTTTCCTGCACCCAAAACATACTACTTCTTTAGTAGGTGTTTTATCATACCTTGGCTTATCATCCTAGCTGGATGATTTTCTTCTGAAGTCCTTTCTTGCAATTTTGTAAAATCTCTTGGCAAGGAGACTGATCAATTCTTCATTTACTGTTGAATATTCAGTCTCTTCAGCAGCCTTGAATGCTAAGTTGTGCTCCTTTCTTGCTGGTGGATGAGTCCATTGTTTAGCTCCTTCTCTGGACTTTATTAGTTACGCATAGGACTTGATCTTTCCAAATAGATATTCTGTGGAAATCTCATTTAAGCTCCTGGCCTCCTTAATTGGCCAGATCTTTGAATCCCATGAGCTTGGGAAGCATATGAGGATTTTATAATTTACTTCAGTAAGGGTGATGTCCTTCTCTAAAGTCTTCAGCTCATTGATTATTTAGCTCAGTCTGTTGTACATGATAGTAATAGATTTTGACTCATCCTTCTTGAAGTTCTCATATTGGGATATGAGATTTGATCTTCTATCTTTCCTCTCATCAATAGAGCCAGTGTCACAACCCGCATTTTCTCAAACATTTAAATCATTTCAGAGCAAGAGAAAATACATGTTATGATACCACGCCGTGTAGGAGATAACTGCACTCGCTCAGGCAAAACCCATACTCTAGTTTGTTGAATAAAATCATATTTTAATATGAAAGAAAACCAGTTAAGTTTGATGGCCGTATCGCTCGGCACAGTGGATCAGCTAGTCCATGATAAACAAATATATATTTATACGCAGCGGAAAATAGTTTGGTTAAATTAATTTGATATCCTACATGAGTGTAAACATCCCCAAAGGACAACTCATAGGATTCAGGACTCTAGATTTATCATAATATAAGAAAAATAGACCTTTACGTACTTGAGAAGTAGTGTTTTAGTTTTAAAATCATGACATGCATGAGATATATATAGTAATACTTTTAGGATTTCAAAATACCTAACATGCACCCTAGCATAAAAATTCCAAGAAGCAAGTAAACAACCGCTAAAGGGCAAAACTAGCAGTACTCAGTTCATATTAAATTCTTAAAAGTAAGCCACCAATGGGCGTCAACAACCTGACACGAACCCACTGGAGAGTATGTATTTCTATATAGAAAGAAGGAACTACCTCGCCAAGTCGAGGAACAGCAACCTCAGCTACCCCGGAGGCCACAAGCAAGCTCCACAAAACAGAACACTAGCCGCTCAATCAGATATCACCTGTACCTGAGGCATTCAAAGAAAGAATACCTCAGCAATTATATAAGGAAAATAAACAGAGCATTAGATCCATAAGTAAGAAAAGAGGGTTTACTGACCCGACAACCAATGCTATTAGATCAGAAAAAGGAAGCTGAATAGAACAGTAAAGTTAACACACTGCCTAAGGCAGGATCAAGATGCACCAATAGCAAGAAATAATCAACATATCCTGCTAAAATCTGCAGGAGCAACAAGGAAAGCATATGCCAAAATAACAAAGGAACGAACAGTCCTAACTTGTGAAGATTAGTAGTGGTAAAGCCATAATACTCAAGGGTTCAATGGTGGCAGACCTAAGGTGCAACACACCAAACAAATAGCCCATATCGGGGAAAAAGGTGCTCTCTACACCATAAAACAACCAGCCCAAATCGGGGCCAAAATGTGCTCTCTACACCATAAAACAACCAGCCCAAATCGGGGCAAAATGTGCTCTCTACACCAAAATGGTGGCCACCAAGGCTTACACCACACCACCCCTCACAGAGCCATCAAACAAAACCACCTGCTGGTGGAGGAGTCCATTGTTTAGCTCCTTCTCTGGACTTTATTAGTTACGCATAGGACTTGATCTTTCCAAATAGATATTCTGTGGAAATCTCATTTAAGCTCCTGGCCTCCTTAATTGGCCAGATCTTTGAATCCCATGAGCTTGGGAAGCATATGAGGATTTTATAATTTACTTCAGTAAGGGTGATGTCCTTCTCTAAAGTCTTCAGCTCATTGATTATTTAGCTCAGTCTGTTGTACATGATAGTAGTAGATTTTGACTCATCCTTCTTGAAGTTCTCATATTGGGATATGAGATTTGATCTTCTATCTTTCCTCTCATCAACAGGCCAGTGTCACAACCCGCATTTTCTCAAACATTTAAATCATATCAGAGCAAGAGAAAATACATGTTATGATACCACGCCGTGTAGGAGATAACTGCACGCGCTCAGGCAAAACTCATACTCTAGTTCGTTGAATAAAATCATATTTTAATATGAAAGAAAACCAGTTAAGTTTGATGGCCGTATCGCTCGGCACAGTGGATCAGCTAGTCCATGATAAACAAATATATATTTATACACAGCGGAAAATACTTTGGTTAAATTAATTTGATATCCTACATGAGTGTAAACGTCCCCAAAGGACAACTCATAGGATCCAGGACTCTAGATTTATCATAATATAAGAAAAATAGACCTTTACGTACTTGATAAGTAGTGTTTTAGTTTTAAAATCATGACATGCATGAGATATATATAGTAATACTTTTAGGATTTCAAAATACCTAACATGCACCCTAGCATAAAAAATTCCCAGAAGCAAGTAAACAACCGCTAAAGGGCAAAACTAGCAGTACTCAGTTCATATTAAATTCATAAAAGTAAGCCACCAATGGGCGTCAACAACCTGACACGAACCCACTGGAGAGTATGTATTTCTATACAGAAAGAAGGAACTACCTCGCCAAGTCGAGGAACAGCAACCTCAGCTACCCCGGAGGCCACAAGCAAGCTCCACCAAACAGAACACTAGCCGCTCAATCGGATATCACCTGTACCTGAGGCATTCAAAGAAAGAATACCTCAGCAATTATATAAGGAAAATAAACAGAGCATTAGATCCATAAGTAAGAAAAGAGGGTTTACCGACCCGACAACCAATGCTATTAGATCAGGAAATGGAAGCTGAATAGAACAGTAAAGTTAACACACTGCCTAAGGCAGGATCAAGATGCACCAAGAGCAAGAAATAATCAACATATCCTGCTAAAATCTGCAGGAGCAACAAGGAAAGCATATGCCAAAATAACAAAGGAACGAACAGTCCTAACTTGTGAAGATTAGTAGTGGTAAAGCCATAATACGCAAGGGTTCAATGGTGGCAGACCTAAGGTGCAACACACCAAACAAAATAGCCCATATCGGGGAAAAAGGTGCTATCTACACCATAAAACAACCAGCCCAAATCGGGGCCAAAATGTGCTCTCTACACCATAAAACAACCAACCCAAATCGGGGCCAAAATGTGCTCTCTACACCAAAATGGTGGCCACCAAGGCTTTACACCACACCACCCCTCACAGAGCCATCAAACAAAACCACCTGCCATAATTCACGACTTGGCCATCGGAACAAGCCGAGAAACACCATTAACCCGAAATAACCCATCTTATACTCACTCAACGTCAAAAGACTTAACCACAAAACCTAAAATTCCATCCTAAGAAAACACGCAACGTTTTTATACAGATCTACAACAAACAATTCCCTACGTTCCTATTTCTACCCGGCTACAACCATGGTTTGGACACAAAATCAGCAACCCTAACTTCTACAGGAAATTTACCACACAACTAGCCATAAATTATAAAAGTAAAGGAAAACTTGGCAAGGGAAAAGAGCACCACTTGCCTCAACCTTCAAGACACACAGCCGCTATTTCAGCTTTAGCACATCTAGGCAAAATTATCCATAAAACCACAAAACCTGAGGTGAACAAAATAGGGAAAACCCAGAAATTTGATAGCCCATAGCTTAGCCCAAGAGCAAGGAAATCTTACCTAAGGAGAAAAATCTAGGCGAGAGCAGCTGGTTCCTCATTCCTTTCCCTTGCTCTCTCTCTCTCTCCCTCTCTCGGAAATGGGGAATGCGAAGAAGAAGAAGAATGGAAAGGAGAAAGACTCATTTTCGGCCTTATTACGCATGGAAAAAGTCTAGTACCTTAGATAAAAAAAATAAAGAAATTGAACGGCTGAAAAATTTTCTGAAAAAGTCAGCATTCGGCCCTGACACGCCCCATGACACGCCCCGCCCCAGGGCGTGTACTTTAAGCCACACACAAACCGACCATTCAGGCTTATCCAGAATGAAAACTGCCAGGAGACATGCCCGTGTTGGCCCAGTCATGCTCGTGACTCAGCGCGTGTAACCCCTTGACTCGATACTCGACATTCGTCGAGTGAACTTTGTCGAACGAAGTTCATCGACCCAGCGGGACACGCCATGTTACACGCCCGTGTCACAGGCTGTGTACCCCTTCTCTCGACGATTGTCAACCTCAATTCATCGACCTCAATTTGTCGACCTAAATTCGTCGACATCGATTCGTCGACCTCTCGATACGCCCCCTGTCATGCCCGTGTCAGCGGGTGTGACACCCCTAAAAATTTCGTCGACCAAAATTCGTCGACCACGCAGTCATCAGCGCAACCGAAGCCAGAGGCACCCTGTGACACGCCCGTGTCCAAGGCCGTGTCACTCAAATTTTGCAAATTTCCAGGATTTGCAATGTTACAACTCTACCCTGCTACAAGAAATTTCAACCATAAATTTGCACTTAGGGAGGAAATCGGCAACCAATATGTTATCACCCCATATTCATATGTTCCAACTTCGTCTTAGACATACTATCTCGGAATGTAACGAAATTCACAACGTAGATAAATACCCATGCTACGAACCTAGTGGCGAAGTCGAAATCATCATCCGACAAAAAAAACATGGGCTAACCTTGCCTGAAGCCAAAACACAAGCATTCCCGAAGAGACACCACCGAGTCACCACAACAGTCTCCGGCTTGCTAGGGAATCTTGCAAACAGGCTACCAAACCAGTCACTAAAAGTCCTAAAGAGTGAAGATCACGCTCTAACAACAGCAAAGGCCAAAAATATGCCAACGTAACGCCAAACAAAAATTACACAATTGCCAAAAACACCAGGGGCGTTACAGTCACTCCACCTAAAAGAAAGTTTCGCCTCGAAACTTAACGCACAACACTTAAACATAACAACCAATGAGGTGTATGGAAGAAACCATACCAGACAAGCTTAAGGAAACAGATGAGGGTGAGCCTCCCTCATAGCCGACTCTAATTCCCAAGCCGCGCTTTCCACGTCGTGGTTCCTCCATAACACTTTCACCATCAGAATCTTCTTTCTTCGCAACACATGATCCTAAGAATCCAAAATGCGGATAGGCACCTCCACATAAGAAAGATTTGGCTCTAGCTGAGGCACAGAATCTAAAACTTGCATGTCGTTTCGCACACACTTGCAGAGTTGGCTTACATGAAAAACATCGTGAACACCAGGAAACGTTGCGGGCAATTCCAACTTATAAGTTGATACACCAACCCGCTCAACAATCTTGAACGATCCCACAAACCTTGGGTCCAACTTCCGATCATTACCAAATCTCTTTATGCCGACCATCGGGGAAACTTTAAGGAATACTAAGTCCCCCACAATAAACTCCAAATCTGATCTACGCCGATTGGCGTTCTTCTCATAACATTCTTGGGCTATCCGAAGCTTTTCTCGAATAAACTTTACAGCAAATTCCATTTCTTCCAATGCATTTGGACCCAATAAAGATGTCACACCAACCTCAACCCAAAAGAGAGGAGTTATGCAACGTCTCCCATACAGGGCCTTAAAAGGAGACATCTGCAAGCTTTCTTGATAACTGTTATTATACGCAATCTCCATAAGCCGCAAACGTTCGTCCCATGCTCCTCCGTGGTCTAAGATATAACATCTGATCATATCCTATACTATCTGATTCACTCGCTTTGTCTGACCATTAATCTGCGGGTGGTATGCGGCAGAATATCTCAAATCCGTACCCAAACCTTCTTGTAAACTCTTCCAGAAGCGAGATGTAAATCGGGAGTCTTGGTCTGAAATGATGCTGATTGGAACACCATGCAAGCGGAGAACCTCATTCACATACAGCTCAGCTATCTTCTTCATCAGATAATTAAGCTTATACGATACGAAGTGAGCACACTTCGGTAATCGATCCACGATCACCCACACGGAATCGTATCCGCTAGGAGATCTCGGTAGACCTGTTATGAAATCCATCGAAATGCTCTCCCATTTCCAAGTTGGAATTTCCAACGTTGTCAACTTGCCACCAGGCCTTCCATGATCGGCCTTCACATGCTTGCAAGTATAACACTCTGACACAAATCTAGTTATGTCTCCCTTCATTCAATTCCACCAGGCAATTTGCTTGAAGTCATGATACATGAAAGTGCAGGTTAGATCTGAAATACTCTAGAGGGGGGGGGGGGTAAATAGAGTATTGTGCTCTCTTAAAAACATTTTACAACTATTGTTGTAATCCTAGGTGAACAAATTATCAAATAAAGAAATACACACATCAACCTAAACAATCACAGAACAAAGCCAAAACAAAAGAAACATGTAACGAGAGTACCTAATGAAAACTTGCGAACACCTACTAATCTCTGCAAAAGAGAACTCAAAGCAAGTAAATAAAACATATAACGTGAGTTTTTGCAGAAAACTCGTGAACACCTACTATTCTCTACAAAAGAGAACTCAAAGCAGGTAAAGAAAACATATAATGGAAGTATATATACAAAACTCGTGAACACCTGCAAATCTATGCAAAAGAGAACTCAAAAATGTTTAAAAAATATAACGCGAGTAATTGAAGAAAACTCGCAAACACCCGCTAATCTATACAAAAGAGAACTCAAAGTAGTTAAAGAAAACAAATAATGCAAGTACCTGAAGAAAACTCGCGAACATATGTTAATCACTACAAAAAAAGAACTCAAAGCTGCTAAATAAAACTTATAATGCTTGTACCTGAAGAAAACTTGCGAACACCTTCTAATTTTGCAAAGGAGAACTCAAAGAAGGTATAGAAAACATATAATGTGAGTATCTGTAGAAAACTCACGAACACCTGCTAATTTCTGCAAAAGAGAACTCAATGCAGGTAAATAAAACATATAGCGTGACTACCTAAAGAAAACTCACGAACACCTTCTAATCTCTGCAAAACAGAACTCGAAGCGAGTAAAGAAAACATATAATGCAAGTACATGTAGAAAACTCGCGACCACTTGCTAATCTCTGCAAACTTGAACTCAAGGCAGGTTAAAAAAAACATATAACATGGGTAACTGAAGAAAACTTGCAAACACCTTCTAATCTCTACAAAATAGAACTCAAAGAAGGAAAAGAAAACCAATAACACTAGTACATGAAGAAAACTCGCGAACATCTGTTAATCTCTGCAAAAGAGAACTCAAAGAAGGTAAAAAATACATGTAACATGAGTACTTGAAGAAAACTAGCAAACACCTACTATTCTCGACAAAAGAGATCTTTAAGTAGTTAATGAAAACATATAATGCGAGTATGTAATGCCCATGATTTTTCGATGTTTATTTTAATACCTTTAGTGGCATTTTTTCACTTCAGGGCGTTACGTTGACGCGTAGTTGACGGTGTACTGTTGCTGGATCTTGACTTTTGCTCATTGGTATCTGGGGTTTTGACTTAGAATATTAGCTTGACTAGTTTCTAGTGTGTTTTTGAGATTTAACTTGTGAGTCGGGTTTGTTTTGGAACTCAGTGGAGCCTTTTTGGGATATTTGGTGTTTTGGACTTCAGGGAGTTTTTACCCTAGTTTGGGTTATCAGATTCTGATTTCGACTTCACCATTGGTTTTGTGGCATTGGTATTTAGTGAAAGTTATTAGTTGTCTGCCTAAATCACCTAGAGGGGGGTGAATAGGTGATATGTGCGTCTCTTTGCAGAATAAAAATTAGATCTATACACAGAACTATCTACCAATCAATGACAGACGAAGCAAGATTTATAGTTGTTCCCCAATCTTGGGTACGTCCACTTTCCCTCACCAATCTAGCAATAAACTAGACTCGGCTACTCCACTATCTCAGATTGAAAAACCAATCCTATGCCTCGGAACAACGCTCCTACAATCTCGATCCACAAAGTGGATCTACACTCGGAAGATAAAACTTCCTACAATCTTGGAGTCAAAAGCTCCTACACTCGGAGAAAACTTCTTTTACAATAATAAAATAAAATGTGTATGAGATACAAACAAAGAGTCTTTATCAGATCTGCAAGTAATCGGCCAGGATCTTCTTCTTCTAGACTTTTCGGCTTTATCAGACAGATGAAGAATATCTCAGCAAGATCAGATCTGGATCTTCTTGACTTTACACGATCGAATAGAAGATGAAGAGTTGTGCGGCAATCTTGATCTATAAAATCTTCTTAATCTGAATCCTCTAAAAATGAAAACCCTAGCCGGATGAGAATCGGCAGTGGCGGCTTCTTGGAGAGAGAGAGAGGAATAGAAAACTTAAATCACAAATTTGGCTGCAAAAACTTCTAAATAATCTTCTTCTTGCTTAGGGTTTGTCCGTTTAACAAGAGTTTATATAGGATCGAAGATAATCTGTCATAATTAATTCTTAATGAGGGACACGTGGACCAATCACCTCAAGGCTCATTAAATAATCTGTTAAACTGTACTTAACAAAATTTTCATAAAAACTGAAGTAATATACTTGAGTGAAGAAGATACTACTCTAGTACATTATATAATTACTCGAGAGAGATGAAAATAACTATTTGAGTACTTAGAGACAGTTACTCGAGTATCCTGAAGAGAACTACTCGAGTATAATCTTGAAGAAAATTGAGAAGTTGATCAGCTAATCGTGTACCAAAAACACTTACTCGAGTACTTGAGGAATTACACGTGTAGTGGAGTTAGACTACTCTAGTACAAGAAATACTACTCGAGTCAGGGACATAGAATATTTTTTGAACTGGAATTCTGGGTTACTCAAGTAGTGAAGTTGAACTACTCGAGTGAATAAGAACTACTCGAGAATATGGAAATAGCTACTCGAGTAATTGACTTTGAGAAATTCTGAGGGAAGAAATTTTGGTTACTCGAGTATAAATTGTAAGAACCCCCTCCCCCTTACCAAGGAGGGCTACCGGGTCTTATGCCCAGAATAGCCGTCTTACGGTGACACTAATGCACGGGTTAGTCGACGCCGCAACACGCCGATTCTGTCGGCTAATACGATCATATAACCTGTAGGCCAAAATGAGAAATAGAAGTATAGCAGTATAACAAATCCACTAGTCCACAAGTAACAGAGTACATATCATATATATGAATGAAGAGTACAGAAACATAGTCCACAATGAGTACAAATGAAAGAGTAATAAGGGCTTATGCCCAGTACATCATATCAACTCTCTCTCTCTCAAGTCAAAGCGGAAGCTAATCTAATACATCAGTACTCATCCCACCGGAGGACGCGCAGTAGTAGTAGTAGCCTGCGGTAGCGAGATCTGCTCCTCAAGTCCTGTCTCCTCGTCGTGCTGGTGCTCTATCTCCACGAGCTCCTAAAATAGTATGGTCACCGACCAATAGTCAAAAATACTAAGTCGTTTCCTCCGCACCTCGCCCCGCAGCTCCTAGGAACCGAGCAGAAGGACGAAGCGGAGGATAATAAGGGGTAGAAAAAGTGGAAGCAGGTGACAAGAAATAACTAGCAGTTGTAATAGATATTATTATTCTACTCTAACAGTTCTAAGTATATAGTACTGGTAATGGAAGTAAAGAACAGAAAGTAAGAGCAGGGAAATAAAAACTAGTCTACCACTATACTACCATCCCAAAAGTACCTTAACTTATAAAAATGCCCATACAAATTTATAAGTTAAGGTTTTTAGGAAATTTAACTTATCATATAAAAGAGCCCATACTAATTTATATGATAAAGATCTATGAAGCGTATGACCTAGTATGAATGAATGTTATGATGCAATTTATGCATAGGCAACTATAACTCACACACAACGACTCTGTGATCACAGACCTTTAGTTCCCACTTTTTGAGATCTAGCATCACTCTCGGGTACCACCGCTATAGCTACGTCAGCAGCGAAGCGGGCGTCTCCACTTCTAGGCCGGTATGCACACTACCAAACCTTAGACTCCTCTCATAGGCCTCTATACACGTCCAAGGTGCACTCTAGAGTCTCTGCGTACGTACTTTGCTAACAACCCGTCAGTCTTATTGGGTCGGATGTGCGTTATCGGGATCGTCCTCCAGACCGCTGTGTAAAACAACCTACTGGCCTCTCTAACCATCACACCAGCCTGGTGCACCGTACTGCCATCAGTGTGACGAACGGCCAGTACCGCATGCCCCGCTACTAAAATTATGCACATATAAGTATTTCATTCCGAGCCTCCAGCTCGCAGGACCAACCCGTCCTGAATCCCTCAAACCCTACATGGGTGAGCATTTATCACAATCCCTCCAACCCTACACGGGTGAGCATTTAAGACAAACCCTCCAATACAACACGTGTGAGCATTTATCGCAATCCCTCCAACCCTACACGGTTGAGCATTTATCACAATCCCTCCAACCATACACTGGAGAGATCGCACATTAGTGCCTTTATTCCAACTCCCTCAAACCCATCATGGGTGAGAATAAATCACAATGTCCTAACCTAATCGACTAATCTTGTCACGGGTTATTATACTTTGCGGTTTAAGGTTAATCCCAGGACTGCCTAGGGTATACCCGGTGAAGGGCTCTCGGGGGAACTAGGAACTACGATGGGATTACGCTCAATGTTTCCTTTCTCAAGGATAATTACTTTTATTGATGTCTACCCAGGATTCATACCCGAACTCTCGTATTACTTTAGAACAACCCTAAAGACTTAAGGTGTTATTAGGAGTGCGACGGTCTTCCGCCGGTCCCCGTTATTGTTGCTGACACGGGACTTGCACTCTTCCACACATGGTTAAGGAATTCTCTCGGAGACCAACTAGGGTTAATTCCTCCATTAAGATTCTCACTTTACTAGTTATTCAGATTCCTCCCCTGGTGGCCCTACTAGTACGAACATCGGTGCTAGACCCTTACCCATGTCCCTATACCACCCACAAATGTGACCTTCAATTTTCTCTAGCCATATGCCTCAAATTATTTATCCTAGGATGGTATGGACCTATATGATGACTTGGATGAATTTTCATAATTTTCCAATTACTTACACCATTAAATTAATTACTTTAAATGAAATCCCTAGTCATTTTGCACATGCAGTATTGTCAATATTAAACCTTCTGCCCTAGGGATTCTTCCAGGTATATAATATGACAATTAATGGGGCCTACCAAAATTTCATGCTTTTTCAATTCAGATTTATAATTAATTCCTATTTAATATTATATCCACAAATCTAGTATTTTCCAAATGAAGTACATAAAATATTAACTCAAAAATTCTAATTAAATTACAGAGCCTTAATAACAATAAAATAAAGCTATGTCCAGATTTCCATTTACATCTAGGTTGAAATGGCCTGTCCATGATCAATTCAAGTTATTTACCAAAATGCCATTATGGGGCCTAAGTATCTTATTTTGCACTCCAAAATTCTGAAATAATTGCACAAGGTATAAAACATAAAATATCAGCAATAAGAATTTTCTCAGATTTTTCAAAGGAATTTACCCATCATTTCTACACAAAATTCAAAAAGGATAAAATGGTCATTTTGCTCCTTAAACTACCTAAACTTCATCCAGCTGAGATATAACTTATTTATATTGTTTATTATGTCATTCCTTAGTACTCAACAGAAATTGAACATTTTATGATAATGGTAAACCTATTTTAAATTTATTTCCTAAAAAGACCAAATTTTCAGAAATTCAAAATAATGGGATTTTTGTTCCCAAAACTCCCACAATTGCTATGAGAGGTGTATTACACCCTCATGTGTCTCCATAATGAAAATTATGATTTTTGAATATTCCAAGTTGGCTGAATACTCATTATTTCATTTTAGGCTAAATGCACACCAAGTCTATAACAAGCCAACACATGCAAGTGGGTTTACCCAACATGCATTTGTCCAAATTAGTTAAAAATTTTCAACATACACTTATAATGTACGTAAGGACATGCTACCAAAATTTGGGGCCATTTGGAGTGCAATAACGCCAAATATTTCATTTATTTCATTTTGGGTATTTTAGTAAATACTATAGAAAACATTTTCCCAAAAATTCTCATTTTTGTACAGGAGTTAACCAAACCATAGACATGCATGCACCCAAAAGTTTGGGCCATTTGGATGAATAGTTTGACATAGGCATCATTTTGAATTTTTTCCCTAGCTAAGGACCAACCCTAGCAAAATGGTCCTACAGATCCGTCCACTGGACCAAAGCTCAAGTTAAGGGTGGCAATTTAAAGATAACACAAAAGGCTACATTTATCATGTTCAAGTTATCCTCTGTAAATGGCTCTAAGAGCACTATCATTGACATGCATGGTGACTGAATTAAAGTGATAGAAATGAAATTTTATTTCATTAAAATAATAACATGAATAAAGTTATTTTAATACAAATGCAGCATGAATCTTAAAGCTAGATTGGACGGAATCCTCTCATTTCCCCAAGTGTTCAATGGCTGAGATCGAGCCGACCTGGGGGATATTGCGGGGCCATTTCCGGCCACCTGAAGTGGCGCCACCCCCGGCAAACGGTGCCATCACCGTCACGTTGGTTGTGGCTATCCTTTGCCGGTGATGAGGCGGCGAGAGACGATGGTGACAGCGATCCCGAGCGGTAAGAAAAAGCTTGGAAACTCTCCATTTCTCCCATGGCATCGGGCTCAATTGAGCCCGATATCTCCCCTAGTTGATCTAGGAATCTAGTACGGGTAGAGGAACGGTGAAACAGACATATGTTGGTGGCTGGCGGCGAGGATGGAGGCGGGTGGCCATTCCCGACCTTTCTCCGGCGACACCTTTAGGATTCATAGTTCCTTCACCGTTTCCTTCACTCCAGCTATCAGGTTCTACTCTCTTTTGCCCTCTCAAGCTAATGGAGTCACTGTTTCTTGCTAAGAGGATGTATATGGGGTGATACAACCAATGTAAGCTCGGTTTGGAGCTTTGGTTGTTTCACCCTACATGCCAAGTGGGCACCATGCAGTCATATTCTCTGGACATTATCTGAGGAAACCAGCTAGCACAATTTTGAGGTTGATGGAGCCAAGGCCAAGTGGCCTCTGCCTCTTTAATTCGCGTGCTGCATCAAGCCAAAATCTGTCCGAGAAAGACCACTCGACGATCGTCAAACGGGCAATTTCGTCGATCGTCGAACGCAAATCTAAATCGTCGAATGGAGATCCAAATCGTCGAACGCAGCTTGCTGGGGACAATCGTTGAACGCAGATCTAAATCATCGAATGGAGATCCAAATCGTCGAACGCAGCTTGCTGGGGACAATCGTCGAATGCAGATCTAAATCGTTGAACGGAGATCCAAATTGTCGAACGCAGCTTGCTGGGGACAATCATCGAACGCAGATCTAAATCGTCGAACGGAGATCTAAATCGTCGAACGCAGCTTGACACAGCGGGACAGACCCTGTGACACGCCCGTGTCACAGGCCGTGTACACCTACCCGACGATCGCCACTCGACGATCGACGATCGAAACTCGATGATAGTCGAACTGAGGGGACATGCCCCCCCGTCATGCCCGTATCGTCTGGCGTGTTTCCCTACACGGCGGCAGACACGCCCCAGTTAACTTCGTCGAACTGAGTTCATCGGCCATAAGGAGACAAGCCCTGGGACACCGCCAGGGACACGCCCGTGTCCCAGGCCGTGTCACCCAAATATTTTTTGCTGATGAAAAGTTGGGATGTTACAATTCCCAATAAACAAGAAAATAATTTCGTCCCTGAAATTCAAGTTCGGGTCTACGGGGATTCTACTTGCAAGAGTTATAAGAAATTTTGAACGTATAAACTAAAGTATACCTCAAGTGAAATGCTCCAGGTATTGCTCTAGCATTAGATCCCTCGTTTCCCAGGTGTGTTCCTCCGGTCCATGGTTGGACCACAACACCTTCACGAGAGGGACCTTCTTCTTCCGCAACACTCGGACATCTGCATCATCAACTCGGATCGGCTCAAATCTGATGGATCTGTCTGGCGCTATCGGACCGGCTGTAGTAGTAACATGCTGCTCCGGCCGTAGTAGAGCTCTTCGCAAGGAAGAGACATGGAAGACGTCGTATAGGGCACCCAACTCCGGTGGCAGCTGCTGTCGGTAAGCTAAGGGGCCGATCCGCTCCAGGATCAAGTATGGCCCCATGTATCGAGGGCTGAGCTTCTTGTGCCTCCGCACCCGAGAAACACCATGTATCGGGCGTATCTTCAAGAAAACTGTGTCTCTAACCTGGAACTCCACCATCCGGTGCCAAGAATCGTAATACTTCGCCTGTCTGCCCTGGGCCTCTAGCAGCCGATCTCGGATCAAATGTACTTGAGCCTCCATATCCTTCACATAATCAGAACCAAGAGCCTTGGTATCCACATCCTGAACACATGACAGCGATGTCCGGAATTTTCTCCCATAAAGTGCCTCGTAAGGAGCCATCCTGATGCTAGCCTGGTGGCTGTTATTGTAGGATAACTCAATCAGCGGTAGTAGCCTCTCCTAAGGCTTCCCCGTATCCAATATGCACAAGCAGAGTAGATCCTCCATGGTCCGGATGCTTTGCTCAGTCTGTCCGTCAGTCTGCGGGTGGAAGGCGATACTAAAGGTAAGCCGAGAGCCCAAGTAAGCATGCACTACCCTCCACTCGCTCGACGTGAACCGACCATCACGGTCCGAAACAATCGTCCTGGGAATGCCATGGTATCTGACATACTGCTCCACGAATAGTCTCACCAAAACTGTAACTGGAGTATCCTTCCGGACTTGAATAAAGCGCGCTACCTTGGTTAGTCTGTCTACTATAACCCATATAGAATCATGCCCAGAGTGGGAGCGAGGTAGTCTGTGCACAAAATCCATAGCAATGTCCTCGAACTTCCACTCTGGGACTCGCAGTGGCTGTAGTAAACCTCCTTAGCTCTTGCATTCTGCCTTCACGTATTGACAAGTATCGCAATATGTCACAAAATAGGTAATCTCCCTCTTCATCCCAGGCCAGTACATGGTCCTCCGTATGTCTGCCCACATCTTGGTGATGCCGGGATGCACTGAATATCTGGAGTAATGAGCCTCTCTGAGTATGTCATCCTGGATACTGCCCCCTTCTAGTATGTAAATACGTCCACGGAATCGAAGGAGATCATCCTGCAGCGTGTAGTCCTCGACCTTGCCCCTTTCCAGTGCACTGAAAATCGGCTCTAAGGCAGCATCCAGCCTCTGATGTGTTCGGATGCGCTCCCGTATATCATCACCACTGATCACTGAGCTCAAGTACTTTCAGTATACCACTGGTTTGGCCTCAGATACCATGGTAATATGCATGTCTTCCATCATCCGTATAAACTCTATAGACATCAACCGAGGCTCCGGTCCCGAAGTGCCGGCTCTCCTACTCAAAGCATCTGATACTGTGTTTGCTTTCCCCGGGTGGTAGTGGATCTGGTAATCATAGTCACAGAGGAATTCCAGCCATCTTATCTATCGCAGGTTCAGGTCCTTCTGCTTATTGATGTACTTGAGATTCTTGTGATCTGAGAAAATATCACAATGAATCCCATACAGATAATACCGCCATATCTTCAGTGCAAATACATCAGCCCCGAGCTCCAAATCGTGTACCAAATAGTTATGCTCGTGCTTCTTCAACTGTCTCAAAGCAAATGCGATAACATGTCTATGCTGCATCAGTACAGCACCCATCCCTTCGTACGAGGCATCCATGTAAATCTGGAATCCCTCACACCCAGATGGGAGTGCAAGGATAGGGTATGAGGTAAGTCGGTCCTTCAACTCCTGAAATGCCGTCTCGCACTGCTCTGTCCATATAAACTCTGCATCCTTCCTCGTCAAGGTCGTGAGGGGGAGTGCTATCCTCGAGATCCCCTCCACGAACATACGATAATAACCTGCCAGACCTAAGAAACTGCGAATGTCGGATGCTGTCTTCGGCCGTGGTCAATCCTTCATTGTCTCTATCTTGGCTGGATCCACTACTAATCCAGCCCACTGATCGTGTGCCCCAAGAAGGCAACTCCTGTAGCCAAAACTGGTACTTTAAAAACTTTGCATACATCTGGGACTCCCTCAGCCTCTGCAAGACCTGTGTCAAATTCTCTGTATGCTCCTCCCGAGTCCGGGAATAGATCAAAATGTTGTCGATGAACACAATCACAAAGCTGTCCAAGAAGGGCTCGAATATACGGTTCATTAGTCTCATGAATGCGGCAGGGGCATTCGTGAGCCCAAAAGGCATCACCATGAACTCGTATAACCCATATCGTGAACTGAATGCCATCTTCAGTATGTCCTCTTCCCGGATGTGGAGCTGGTAGTAACCGGATCGCAAATCTAGCTTTGAGAACCAGAAGGCTCCATGCAGCTGATTAAATAGCTCGTCTATCCGAGGCAGTGGATAGGTATTGAGGACCGTTAACCGGTTCAACTCCCGGTGATCTATGCATAGTCGTAACAACCCGTCCTTCTTCTTCACAAAAAGAACTGGCGCTCCCCACGACGATGAACTGGGCCGCACAATTCCCGACACAACTAGCTCCTGAAGTTGAGTCCTGAACTCTGCCAACTCTCTGGGATCCATCCTGTAAGGTGCCCAGGACACTGGCCTCGCTCCCGGTACCAGCTGAATCCTGAAATCCAAGTCCCTGGCTAGTGGTAGCCCGGGCAATTTCTCCGGGAACATGTCGGAGAAATCCCGGACCACCAGAATATCTGAAATAGAAGTCTCTGCTCCCACCATCTCAAAGCAGATAAGGTAAACCTCCTCTCCCTACTCGTGGGCCTTCACAGCCTGTACAGAAGATAACAATAGGAGGGAGATAGTTTTAATACCTTCGATGATCACATGGGAGTCGCCATGCCTTAGTGTGATACTCCTTGATGGGCAATCTATCTGATCATGGTTCCGATGTAACCATGTCATGCCCAAAATCAAATCGAAGTCCTGCAACTTCAGAATAGTTGCTGGCGCCTCAAATGCCTTGCCACCAATCTTGGCCTCCATATTGCAATGGGCAGTGGTCCGCATTTATGACCCATCGGGTAGACGCACCCTCATCTTTAGTCCCGGATATCTTTCCATGCCTTCAAGTCCGTCTATGAAGGCCTTAGATACGAACGAGTGCGAAGCACCCGTGTCGAAGAGGGTATGTGCGGGCTTGCCGCTGATCATAACTATGCCTGAGATTTATTTGAGGTATGATGGAGGTTATTTCTATGGTTTTCAAGGCACTACTAAGGTTGAAATTTCTAAATTAAAACAATTTAAGTACCTGTAATCACCTCCTCGGGGTTCCTCTGCTCCGCGAGGTCCAAAGCGTATACCTGCTCCTGATTGCGTCCCTTGCCGTGATATCCCCGTCCTCGGCCTCGGCCTCGGCCCTACTGTACTGGGGCAACTGGAAGTGGAGGAGGAGGAGGATGGAATCGATGCGGACACTCCGATCTAATGTGCCCGGGATGGCGGCATCCGTAACAAACTACATGCCGGTGGCCATGGTCATCCTGTCTCCTCAGATCATGCACCTGTAGAGGTGGGGGAGCTAATGCTGGAGGAGGTCCTTGCTCATGCCTGTAGTTGGGGCGACGACGTCCCCCACCCCTCTTGTATCCAATAGTCCTGCCTCTCTGAGAGCCCCATGCTGTTCTCTCCTGATGTTGACCCATTATACGGTCTCTTCCCTCTACCTTACACCATCAGCTAGTCAGCCTCCAGCTTCTTCACCATCTCGATAATCTGGGTGGTCATGCCATGGGAAATGAACAACAAAGCCTGCCTCAAATCATCCCTGAGGCCCAGTAGAAGCTCTTGGCATACCTCCTATCATCAGTGTCCTCTATCCCTGCGAACCTGGCAATATGGGAGAACTCCCTCTGGTACTCAATCACTGATCGACTCCCATGCCGGAGGTTCGGAAACCTATCCTCCAAAGCATCTCTGTCCGTAGTAGAGACAAAGTGATTCAAAACACATTGCCAAACTCCTCCCACGATATGTCTGACAGCTCCCAGTTTGCATATGTAGACTCCCACACTGATTTCCACCATCTCTTCTCATGAGCCTCTAGTGTAGAGGTGGCTAGAGGTACTGCCTCGCCGACCGGGCAGCCGATGCCTGCCAAAATCTCGTGCATGGCCGCCAACCATTTCTCCGTCTTTACCGCATCCTCTATCCCACGGTACATCGGTGGGGACAGGCTCTTGAAGGAACTCAGCCAGCTTGACCCCAGATTTGGCTGCGGAGCCGGGACTTGCTGGGCTTTGAAGGCATCCAGGATCACCGCCAAAGTCTTCCCCATCTCCGTCTGTAGAAATGGAGTGGCAGCTGGAGGGGGTGGAATCATGTTTTGCGGTGCGACGACCTGTGGAGGTTGTATAAAGGTAAGGTAAACATCAAAATTGGCCTAACTCATTATACTTAGTGGACTATTTTATGTGACTTTTTACACATGGGCACACCATTGCTTCCGCTATATAGTTTGTCTGCAAACTAATGCTCGCGCGGGGTGGTCCAGTGTTGTGGACTTCTTTCTCATATGATCGTTTGTTCAATTGATACCAGTTTGTAAGACCCCCCCTCCCCCTTACCAAGGAGGGCTACCGGGTCTTATGCCTAGAACAACCGTCTTACGGTGACACTAACACACGGGTTAGTCGACACCGCAACACGCCGATTCTGCCGGCTAATATGATCATATAACCTGTAGGCCAAAATGAGAAATAGAAGTATAGTAATATAACAAATCCACTAGTCCACAAGTCACAGAGTATATATCATATATATGAATGAAGAGTACAGAAACATAGTCCACAATGAGTACAAATGAAAGAGTAATAAGGGCTTATGCCCAGTACATCATAATAACTCTCTCTCTCTCTCAAGTCAAAGCGGAAGCTAATCTAATACATCAGTACTCATCCCACCTGAGGACGCGCAGTAGTAGTAGTAGCCTGCGATAGCAGTATCTGCTCCTCAAGTCCCGTCTCCTCTTCATGCTGGTGCTCCATCTCCACGAGCTCCTAAAATAGTATGGTCACCGACCATTAGTCAAAAAGACTAAGTCGTTTCCTCCGTACCTCACCCCACAGCTCCTAGGCACCGAGCGGAAGGACGAAGCGGAGGACAACAAGGGGTAGAAAAAGTGGAACCAGGTGACAAGAACTAACTAGCATTTGTAATAGATATTATTATATACTATAGTAGTTCTAAGTATATAATACAAGTAAGTAAAGTGCAGTACTGGTAATGGAAGTAAAGAACAGAAAGTAAGAGCAGAGAAATAAAAACTAGGCTACCACTATACTACCATCACAAAAGTACCTTAACTTATAAAAATGCCCATACAAATTTATAAGTTAAGGTTTCTAGGAAATTTAACTTATCATATAAAAGAGCCCATACTAATTTATATGATAAGGATCTATGAAGCGTATGACTTAATATGAATGAATGTTATGATGCAGTTTATGTACATGCAAGTGCAACTCACACACAACGACTATGTGATCACAGACCTTTAGTTCCCACTTTTTGAGAGCTAGCATCACTCTCGGGTACCACCGTTGTGGCTACGGCAGCAACGGAGCAGGCGTCTTCACTTCTAGGCCGGTATGCACACTACCAATCCTTAGACGCCTCTCATACGCCTCTGTAAACTTCTAAGGTGCACTTTAGTGTCTCTGCGTACGTACTTTGCTGACAACCCGTCAGTCTTGTTGGGTCGGATGTGCGTTATCAGGGATCATCCTCCAGACCGCAGTGTAAAACAACCCACTGGCGCCTCTAACCCTCACACCCGCCTGGTGCACCGTACTGCCATCGGTGTGACGAATGGCCAGTACTGCATGCCCCGCCACTAAATTTATGCACATGCAAGTATTTCATTCCGAGCCTCCATCTCATAGTACCAATCCGTCCTGAATCCCTCAAACCCTACACGGGTGAGCATTTATCATAATCCCTCCAACCCTACACAGGTGAGCATTTATCACAATCCCTCCAACCCTACACGGGTGAGCATTTATCACAATCCCTCCAACCCTACACGGGTGAGCATTTATCACAATCCCTCCAACCCTACACGTGTGAGCATTTATCACAATCCCTCCAACCATACACGGGTGAGATCGCACATTAGAGCCTTTATTCCAACTCCCTCAAACCCGTCACGGGTGAGAATGAATCACAATGTCCTAGCCTAATAGACTACTCTTGTCTACGGGTTATTATACTTAGCGGTTTAAGGTTAATCACAGGACTGCCCAGGGTATACCCGGTGAAGGGCTCTCGGGGGCACTAGGAACTACGATGGGATTACGCCCAAAGTTCCCTTTCTCAAGGATAATTACTTTTATTTTTATCTACCCAAGATTCATACCCCAACTCTCGTATTACTTTAGAACGACTCTAAAGACTTAAGGTGTTTTTAGGAGCGCGGCGGTCTTCCGCCGGTCCCCGTTATTCTTGTTGACACGGGACTTGCACTCTTCCACACATGGTTAAGGAATTCTCTAGGAGACCAACTAGGGTTAATTCCTCCACTAAGATTCTCACTTTACTAGTTATTTAGATTCCTCCCCTGGTGGCCCTACTAGTATAAACATCGGTGCTAGACCCTTACCCATGTCCCGATACCACCCACAAATGTGACCTTCAATTTCGTCTGGCCATATGCCTCCAATTATTTATCCTAGGATGGTATGGACCTATATGATGACTAGTGTTGGGTACATTGGTTTAAATGTACCTGATTTGAAGAAGCCTCACCCAACTCAATGATATACATCAAAATGTATTTGATGTGTTTTTGAGTTACTTGTGCAGGTTAAGTATTTGCAGGACTGAAGCAAAAATTTCTAAGTCCATGTGTCGACACCCAGAGGGAAAGTGTCAACACTTTAGAAGACTTGTGTCGACACCCAGACAAGCAGTGTCGACACCTGGAGTCATTGTGTCGACACCTGGGATGGAGAGTCGACACCAGACACAAAGTGTCGACACAAGGAGCTGTGTCGACACTCAGTGAAGAAAAGTACAGTAAAGCTGTGTCGACACTTAACAGCAGTGTCGACACTTAGAAGAACTTTGTCTACACCAGAAAGTGTCGACACTTGGAGCTGTGTCGACACTCAGCAAAAGTCAGCAGAGACTAAGTATAAGTGTGGACACCAAGAACAATGTGTCGACACTCAACAGAAGAGTCAGCACTTGAGGTAAGTTTCGACACCAAGAACAATGTGTCGACACTCAACAGAAGAGTCAACATTTGAAGTAAGTGTCGACACCCAGTACAATGTGTCGACACTCAGCTGAAGACTCAACACTTGAAGAAAGTGTTGACACACGGAGCTGTGTCGACACTTAACAAAGAACAGAAAGATCAACAAAATATTCTAAGTACAAGTGTCGACACTAAGGGAATGTGTCGACACTCAGCTGAAGTCTCAACAGAAGAACCCAGTGTCGACAGAAGGAGCTGTGTCGACACTCAGCAAGTATCAACACTGAAGACTATGTGTCGACACCATGAAGCTGTGTCGACACTTAACAGATTCAATACATGAAGATGTGTCGACACAAAGGACATGTGTCGACACTTAGAAGAATTCAGCAAGATACAGAAGATCAAGTACTTGTGTCGACACTCAATTTCAGTGTCGACACATGAAGAAGAAACTGTGTCGAGACATGGTATCTACAACACAAGGAGTTGTGTCGACACCTTGTAGACTTGTGTCGACATTTACATAACTTGTGTCGACACTTGGTCTATAAGTGTCGACACTTAAAGACAGAAAGTCTCGACACTTTCAGACAGTTAGAGAACTTTCAAGAACTGACTGAATGACTTGACAGATGCCATTCCAGCCGGTCTACAGCACCTGTCAGAGATGTCAGAATTCAGTTATGGACCGGTCCAGCCGGTTACCATGAAGAAGGCCTATAAATAGGCTCATACAGTCTACAGAAACTGTTGTTATAGTTGTTCAAAGGTGGTTCACAGAATTGTTCAAAGTTATTGATCAAGTATCAAAACAAGAAGATCTAGCTGTCTAAGTGCAGATCTAAGAAGTTGGAGAGAGAGGGCTCCATCCAAGAAATCAGCCGTTGGAACTAGGCTGAGAAGAAGGGTTGAGATATATTCTGGATCTTAAGAAGCAGAGGTCAAGGATCAACTGCAGAAGGAGTCAATCTTATTGAGTTCTACTTTCAAGAAGCTTTGAAGAAAGCTAAGTCAGATTGAATCCAGCTGAGTTCTTCCAAGAACTCATCAAGAAACTCACAACTCCCCTCTCTTGTTTCTGAGTTCTTGAGTTATCATTTATAAATTCATTTTTATCTTGTAGGATCCTTTGGATCTGAGTGTTTGTAAGCCTATAATTATAAAGGCTGAGGGTAGGGCTTGAGAGCCTGAGTGTAGGAGATTGAAATCTCTGAGTGTAGGCCTTGATGGCTGAGTGTAGGCCTTGTTGGCTGAGTGTAGGCCTTTGTGGCTGAGTGTAGGCTTTGTGAAAAGCTGAGTTGTAGGGCCTTGGGCCTGAGGTGTAAGAACCAGTTTGGGTTCTGAGATAGTGGTGAAGTTTGGCCGAATCTAGTACACTGCTAGATAGGCGAAGGGGGAAAGTGGATGTACCCAAATCTTAGGGAACCACTATAAAACTCTGTGTCTGCTGTGCTGTGCTTTGTTGTGTATGCTGTGTGTTTGCTGTGCAAAAGTAGAATAGATTCTGTGTTATTACTGATTGCTGCCATTAAAGTTTAAAAAGAATTAGGTCAAGTATTCACCCCCCCCCCCTCTAGGTGTCTAGGTGCTATATCTTTCAAGTGGTATCAGAGGGAGGTTTCTCAAAAAGGACTAACAGTATGAGGAGATCCTGATTGGCAGATTCAGTGTAAGTGAATTACAGATTCAAGAAAATCAATAACCATGAGTTCCTCTGAGAATCACAAGGAATTGGGATCCATGAAAATACACATATGCAGGAAAAAGATCTTTGGGATCTGGAAGGAAAGGGTAAGGCTGTTTATGGAAGCCTCAGACCCTAGGATATACATCACAGTAAAGGAAGGGCCTTATGTGCCCATGAAGATATCAGTTCTAGATACAAATCAGAGAACCCCAAAGGATTTCTCTGAAATGACAAAGGATGAGATTGTCCTAGCCACCATGGACAAAAGGGCACAAAACATTATAGTGAGTGTCATAGATGATGCAACTTTTCAGAATCTAATACACTGTAAGACAACCAAAGAGATGTGGGACACTCTTATTGTGTATATGGAGGGTTCTGAAGAAGTTAGGCAAGATAGAAAATCCTTGCTAAATCAAGAGTATGAAAGTTTTAGACAAGGAAAGGGTGATAGCATAACTGAGTGCTATAAGAAGTTCTATAGGATAGTGAATGAACTCATGTCTTATGTAAGAGAGTTCAATAATTATGAATTCAATGACAAGTTCCTAAGGTCCTTAACTAAAGATTGGGACACAAAGATTTGTGCCATTAGAGAAATGGCTAAGTTGGGAGAAATTCCTCCACCTACACTGTTTGGCAAATTGTTGTCATATGAGATGCAGTTGACAGTAAGAAAAGAGGAGGAGAAATCAACAAGAAATGAACACAAGGAAAGAACTGTAGCTTTCAAGATAGAAGCCCCCAGAAAGTACAGGAATAAGTCACCAACTCCACCTCCAAAGGTTGCTGAATCAGAGTCAGATGAGTCAGCTAGCACAAAATCTGGAAGCAGTGAAAGTGATGAAGATTTTGCTGCCTTCATTAGACATTTTCAGAAATTCTTGAAAAAGAAACAGTGGAGGTCAAGGACTTCTACTTCACAGTGAAAAGAAGACCTATATCAGAATAAAAAGGATTCAAAGAAGGACAGGAAGAGGACTAAGTCTAGTAAGGAAACTGTTTCAAAAATAGTGTGCTATTGCTGCAATAGACAAGGCCGTGTTATTGCAGATTGTCCTGAAAAGAGAAAGGAGTCTTGTGACAGGAAGAAGACTCATTTCAAAGGCAAGAAAGCGAAGTCTTTTGTTGCCAAAAAGGAGAAGACTCTATCAGATATCTCTTCTTCAGAAACTGAGTCTGATGATGAGGCATACATAGGGCTGTTTGCTGAAGAAGAAGAAGAATTCATGCTAATTATGGAGTCTATATATGAACAAGAATACAGCCAATGCCAAGGGCTAATGGCTTTGACAGAGAGTGACAAAATCCTGGAGCAGCCAGGACTCAGTAAGGTACAAAGTTCAACTTTAAGTTCAGTTTCTTGTGCCAGTACAGAATCAGATTCATCTTCATCAAGTGATGAAAGTGTATCTGAGTCTGAGGATGATATTCATCAGCTGATAGATGAATATAAAGTGCTGTTGCAAGCTTACAAGAAGAGCAAGTCCCTAGCCAAAAGTCAGGCAAAGGAAATTGCTGATCTGAAAGCTGCTGCAACAGATTCTGAGAAGTTATTTGATCAAAAGCTTAATGAGATAGCCAGACTGAAGCACATTATAGTGATTCAGATGGGGACTATCACCTTTAAAAATGATCAAATCAAGAGTCTGGAGATTAATCTTCAGAAGGAGAGAGAGCTTGTTGCTAGGTTTTCTAAACCTAAGTCAGTGTTACCCATAATTGATGAATTTTTTCATCACAAGGGTAAAGCTGGACTGGGCTTTACTAGACCTGCAAGGACTGAGCAGTCCAAGTCCAAGTCCAAGGGCAAAGCCCCAACATTCAACAAGTCTGCTGTAGATAAGACACCAAAGACAATACCTAAGCAAAGGTACAATAAGTTTGAATGTTGGTGTTGTGGCAAAGTTGTCCATTTTGTAATGGACTGTTGGCACAATGTTAGTGCCAAAGTTAGTTGCAAATTACCTGTTGGAAAGCTAGTAGGTAGTTTTGTCAAGTTGCAAACTAACAAGTACCAAGGACCCAAGAATTCTTTGGGTTCTAAGGTTCATTAATCTGTTTTTCAGGTAAGTCCAAGTGGCCATACCCCAACATGGTACTTGGACAGTGGATGTTCCAGACATATGACTGGAACTAGAGGATTACTAAGGGACTACATTCCAATCAAAGGTGGTCCAAAAGTCACCTTTGGTGGTTCTGAAAAAGGAATCATCAAAGGGTTTGGTAACATTTCTAGCAACTTAGTTACCATTACTCAAGTGGCTTATGTTAAAGTGTTGAAACACAACCTAATAAGTATAAGTCAATTAAGTGATGTAGGGTATGAAATCTCATTTATTAAGAATGGTTGTCATATTAAGAGGTCAAGTGATCAAGAGATCATTTTGACTGGTTATAGGAAAAGGAATGTCTATTGCCTAGACATTCTGGTTGAGAACAATGGTTCTTCAGTGTGTCTTGTAGCTGATGAGACAGTCTCTCATTGTGTCAAATGGCACAAGAGGCTTGCCCATCTTAACTACAAGACTATTAGCAAACTCTTAAGCAAAGAGTTAGTGAGGAATGGTTCTCAAGTTAAGTGTGTTAAAGATGGTATTTGCTCAGCTTGTCAAAAGGGCAAGCAAACTAAATCCACCTTTAGAAGCATAGAAAACAAAGATGCTGTGAGGTGTTTATACCTCTTACATATGGATCTCTTTGGTCCAATGCCAGTTCACAGCCTAGGTAGGAAGGTCTATACCTTTGTAGTTGTAGATGACTACTCAAGGTTTTCCTGGGTGTTCTTCTTAAGACAGAAATCTGAAACACCTAGTGTCTTCTATATCTTTGTCAAGCAAATTCAGAATGAACTAAACAGTACAGTGGTCAAGATTAGAAGTGACCATGGTACTGAATTTCAGTCTGATAGCATGACAAAACTATGTGAAGACTTTGGGATATTTCAAGAATTCTCTTCACCTAGAACACCTCAGCAAAATGGCATTGCTGAGAGGAAGAATAGGACCTTGATAGAGGCTGGTAGGACCCTATTAAGTGATACATCACTGCCAGAGTATTTCTGGGCTGAAGCAGTTAACACTGCATGCCATGTTATAAATAGGACTACCATCACTAAAAGGCTCAACAAGACCCCCTATGAAGTTGTGAAAGGCAGGAAACCAAACCTATCCTACTTCAGGATCTTTGGTTGCAAATGCTTCATACTTAACAATGGAAAGTCTTACTTGACTAAGTTTGCTGCCAAGTCCCAAGAGGGAATTTTTGTTGGGTACAACAATAACAGTAAGGCTTATAGAGTCTACAACTTGACTACACAAGTTGTAGAAGAATATGTGCATGTAGTTTTTGATGAGACTAAACTTATTAACAATGAGTTGTCTAGTAGTGTATGCAGCCCCACAGGTTTAACAAAGGAGATGGACAAGCTTACTATAAAAGAAGTACTAACTGCAAGACAGCAAGTAGAAGACAGTGGCTATTGTCTAGGGGGAGAACTACATGTACCAATTGCTGAAGAAGTTCAAGGAGTACAACATGATGGAGATGCTGAAGAGGTTCAACCAGAAGTTAGGATGCCTCCTACCAATAGGCATCTTAGAGATCATCCAGTAGAGCATATTATTGGAGATCCAAGACAAGGAGTACAAACAAGGAGCAGAAACCTGAATGCAGCAATCTACTCCAGTTTTCTATCTCAAGTTGAACCAAAGAAGTTTGAAGAAGCCATACTAGATCCATAGTGGACTGAAGCAATGCAAGAAGAGCTTAATCAGTTCAAGAGGTGCAAGGTCTGGGAACTTGTTCCTAAACCTAAAGACCACAATATAATAGGAATTAAGTGGATCTACAGGAATAAGATGGATGAACAAGGGGTCATCATTAAGAATAAAGCAAGATTGGTTGCTAAAGGATATAGGCAAGAAGAAGGTATTGACTTTGATCAAACCTTTGCTCCAGTAGCCAGACTGGAAGCCATAAGGATGTTCTTGGCCTATGCAACCTATCAAGGATTCAAGGTTACCAAATGGATGTCAAGTCAGCATTCCTGAATGGTAATCTTAAAGAAGAAGTCTATGTGGAACAGCCTTCAGGTTTTGTTTATTCAACTCTACCTCATCATGTCTATAGACTTAGGAAAGCTTTATATGGGTTAAAGCAAGCCCCTAGGGCTTGGTATGAAACCCTATCTAGTTTCCTCATTGAGAACAAGTTCTCAAGGGGGAAAATAGATAAGACTCTATTCCTTAGGGAATCTAGAGGCAAAGTTATACTAGTCCAAATATATGTAGATGACATTATATTTTGGTCTACTGAAAGCAGCCTTTGCAAAAAGTTTGCAAAACTTATGCAAGGTCAATTTGAGATGAGTAGTATGGGAGAGCTGAAGTTTTTCTTGGGTCTCCAAGTTAAACAGACTGAGAGTGGTTTATCCATATGTCAGTCCAAGTTCACCCTAGAACTCATAAGGAAGTATGGTATGGATTCATCCAGTACCATGAAGACTCCTATGGGGTCAAGTATGTCTCTTAGCAAGGATGATGCAGGTAAACCTGTAGATGAAACCTTGTATAGAGGGATAGTTGGCTCCCTATTATACTTGACTGCTAGTAGACCAGATATCATGTATGCTACATGTGTCTGTGCAAGATATCAAGCCTGCCCTAAAGAGTCTCATTTGACAGCAGTCAAAAGAATATTGAGATATCTAAAGGGCACTCCCTATCTAGGCCTCTGGTACCCTAGGAATGAGGATTTTGAACTAACAGGTTATTCAGATGCAGACTTTGCAGGATGCAAAGAAGATAGAAAAAGCACTACTGGAACCTGTCAATTTCTAGGTGGGAGACTAATTTCATGGAGTAGCAAAAAGCAAACCAGTGTGGCTATCTCCACTGCAGAGTCAGAGTATGTGGCTGCAGGATGTTGCTGTGCTCAACTTCTGTGGATACAACATCAGCTAGAGGACTATAGATTTCAGGTAAGTAGAACTCCACACTTCTGTGATTCTACTAGTGCTATTTCAATAGCTAATAATCCTGTTCTCATAGTAGAACAAAACATATTGAAATTAAATATCCTTTTCTTAGGGAGCATGTAGAAAGAAAAGATATTTTAATTGAATATGTTAAAACTGATAATCAAGTAGCTGATATGTATACTAAGCCCCTAGAAGAAGCTAAGTTCAATAGATTTAAAATTGAACTAGGAATGATAAACTTAGAGTTAGTTTACAAAATTGAATATGGCTAAGTAAAAAGGTGTCGACACATAGACAAGTCTATGTCGACACAGAATAGTGGTGTCGACACTTCAGGAAAAAGGTGTCGACACATCTAGGAAGTTAGTGTCGACACTTCAGAATTTTAGTGTCGACACATGATATGTAGGTGTCTACACATCCAATGTGGTGTCGACACTTAGTATTTACTCAGAATTTTCTAAGTAAAGTCTCGACTATGTGTCGAGTTATGTTGTGTCGACACATAAACAAGTGTCGACACATAAAATCTATTGACTAAACTTGTGTCGACACATGTGTGTCGAGACATTATAAGTCAGTGTCGACACTTATTGCCAGTGTCGACACATTTTAAGTTAGCTGTCCCGCCTGTTCATCTTCAAAATTAGAAAGGTATAAATAGGGTTTTGTCTTTGTTTGTCGACACGCTTTCACAGTTTTGAGACCAAACTTCAGTGTCGACACCTCTCTTCTCTCAAGACAAATTCTACAAACCCTAATGGCGCTTAAGCTAGAGGAGAACGTCAACGAAGAATACGAGCTGGTGCGCGGCGCTTTCAATGATGCTGATCAAGAAATCCAGTCTGTCGTAACCCTAGTAGCAGATTCTGGGTTAGAATATCTAGTTTCTGAACCTACTAAGATATTGAAGAAAGAGGTACTTGAATTCCTCAATGGAGCCAGGATGGACGAAACTGGATTCAAAATCAAATCCAGGGCTCATGGTGAGAAGGTCAAGGTATCACCAAAAAGTCTGAGGAAGATTCTACAGCTTCCAAGAACTAAAGATGAAGATGAAGTTACTGCATCAAAGACCAGGGAAGCTCTAACCTGGTGTGGACTAGATTCTACAATGAAGATTGGTTCTGTTTTTAATAGAAAGGGCATGAACAATCAAGGAAAATTTCTTTCAGAAATTGTTGGTAAGGTCATACTCAGCAAGCCAGAAGGGCATGACAGAGTGTCTGCCCATATGTTTAGTATTATGACCAGAATTATCTTCACTCTAAGAACTGATTGGTCTGTTATAGTATTTGAGAAAATCAAAGAAAGCTTGAAGAAGCCTAATCTGGGCAGGATCATAAGTCTTTACCTTGCTGGTACCATACCAGAGGTAATGCAACAAGCTGCAGGAAGCAAAATAAATCATATGAGAAAAATGGACATGAGGTTGTTCTCTAGATGGGACAGGGTGTTGACTAAGGTGATGCCAACCCCTGAGAAAATAGTTTCTGAGAAGGAGATTCCACCAAAGAAGAAAAGGAAGACTGTTCTAGTGGCACAGGTGTCCACTAGCAGCTCAGATAGTGAAGAACAAGTTGTCTTCACTCCAGATGAGAATGAGGAAGAGTCTGCAGTGAAATCTCCTGCTCCTCAAGATGATGCTGAGATCCAGGGGAGCTACCTCAAGCTAGCCCCATCCACAAGGATCAAAGCCAGGGGGAGCTTCCAGTTGTAGAAGAACCCACTACACTGGAAAGTGAACAAGCAACAAACATCATACTAGAGGTAATCACTAAACTAAACACTTTAGATTTTTCTAAAGAAGATACTGATTTGTCTGATGTTAATCAGCAAATTCAGCTGGATAACCAAGTCTCAGATGCTGTCATAGAAGACACATCTGCTGTTGTTCAAGATGTTACTGATCCAGTGGTTGAAGAGCCAAGAATTTCTCCTGCTCAGTTTTCAGAAGAATACACCATGGAAGATTTATTCCTAAATCTGGATCAAGCAGATTTTGACAAGGAAACTGATGCTGCTGAGAAGGAGAATGCTCCACTTGAGGGGGAGAAAGTGCAAGTTCAAGCAGTGCCTGTGAGGCAAGAAACTGAGAAGGCACCTAATGTGCAACCTGAGAAGCCTCCAAGCCCTAAGGAGTGGGTGGATATAGCCAGCACATCTGCCTCTGAAGATGAGGAGACTGCTAGGGCAAAGAAGAAGAAGAAGTTTCAAGTGTTCAGGAGAAGAAGCCAAAGCTATAAGAAGGCTTTGCAGACTGTTGCTCCACAGTCTATAGTTTAGCAAGCACCATTAGTTGATTATAGTGCACTGATGGTTGCAATGCAAATTAAACTTGATGAGCACGGGCAGGCAATTGAGAAGTATGTAGATGAAGGGCAGAAATCACTACAGTTTGATCTGGCCCAGGATATTAAATCTATAAGGTTTGAAATGAACCTTAACAAGAAAGAGATGACAGACTGTTTCCACAAGGGTGGGAATGCAGTGGTGTACTTGGCTACACACCAGGAAAAGATAAAGCACAAGTGGATGACATAGCATTGAAGCAAGGGTATGTTCTTGAAAATCAGCTAAGGATGAATGACAATCTTACTGCTTCCCATAATGCTATTGTCACAGAATTAAAGAACCAGGCTGTTGGACCTTCTACCTCTACTGCTACTGTTAAAGCTGAATTTGACAAAGTATTCCAAGAAGAAATCACTGCTGTTAAGACTGCTATCCAAGCATCCCAGAAGGCCATATCTGAACAACTTCAAAAGCTCAAACCTTTCTTTAAAGATGGAGTCAGATACTTGGATAATCAAATCAGATTTCAGAAGGATGATGTCAGAGATCACATGGCTAGAGAAGTCATAAAGGGGAAGAGAGTGTTAGTCAAGGCAAGCTCTGACCATGCTAAGTGGATATCAAATTCTATCAGAGCCACTCTTGGATATCCTCCTCTGTGTGATGACAATGATGTTGCTGAATCTGGGATTAACCCAGCCTATCTTGCAGGTGAGCAACCAGAAGTAGCTCAAGTCATTTATCCTCCTCCAGATTTTGAAATGGTGCATGCTGATGTACAGACCATGTACAGCCCACCTGGGGGCAAGGACAATGTTATTATTGAAAAGGTTGTTCAGCCTATATCTGAATCCATGCAAGAGGCATTGCAAAAAGAAGAAGAGACTAGATTGTCAAAGAAGAGGTTTAGGGAACAAGCTGAACAGAGACCAGATTTTGAGCAATGGAGCCCTACCTCTAGAAACATTATATTAACTGCCTGGAAAGCTGCCAAGGATAACATTCAAGACAGGAACAAATGGTTTTCTGAAACTGAATGGAGAAAACATGAATCTAGATAGGAGGCAATTGTCCAATACAGAAGGAAGGTAAAGATGGGAAAGCTACCTCCTACTACCGAGGAGCCTAGCAAGTACTTTCCTAAGCCATACCATTATTTTGAAAGACAGAAGATCAAAGCAGAAGAGCTTAAGAAGAAAGATCTGAAAGGCAAGAAGCCTGCTGATGCTGAAGTTGCTGATGCTCCTGTCCAAGCTAAAGTTCATGCTGGCAAAGAAATAGTTATTAAGGAGCCAGAACTGAAATAGATTTAGAATTTTCTTGAAGTTTACTTTGTATTATTTTTGATGTAAAACTTTTTATGAACTTCTGAAAATGTATAAGACAGATATTAGAACAATATGTTATATGATTAATCTATTTCATGTTTGTTCTGTGATAATGTCTATGTCTATTTCATATTTGTTCTGTGATGATGAATTTGTATACATGTGAAATTGATACATGTTTATGTTAACCCTGCTGTATATTATCCTGCTTTACATCATTTTGTAATTTTAATTATGAATGGTGTATATCATTGACTAAGGGTTATGACTTCTCCAAATAGGGGGAGATTGTTGGGTACATTGGTTTAAATGTACCTGATTTGAAGAAGCCTCACCCAACTCAATGATATACATCAAAATGTATTTGATGTGTTTTTGAGTTACTTGTGCAGGTTAAGTATTTGCAGGACTGAAGAAAAAATTTCTAAGTCCATGTGTCGACATCTAGAGGGAAAGTGTCGACACTTTAGAAGACTTGTGTCGACACCCAGACAAGCAATGTCGACACCTGGAGTCATTGTGTCGACACCTGGGATGCAGAGTCGACACCAGACACAAAGTGTCGACACAAGGAGCTGTGTCGACACTCAGTGAAGAAAAGTACAGTAAAGCTGTGTCGACACTTAACAGCAGTGTCGACACTTAGAAGAACTGTGTCTACACCAGAAAGTGTCGACACTTGGAGCTGTGTCGACACTCAGCAAAAGTCAGCAGAGACTAAGTATAAGTGTCGACACCAAGAACAATGTGTCGACACTCAACAGAAGAGTCAGCACGGGAAGTAAGTGTCGACACCAAGAACAATGTGTCGACCCTCAACAAAAGAGTCAACATTTGAAGTAAGTGTCGACACCAAGTACAATGTGTCGACACTGAGCTGAAGACTCAACACTTGAAGAAAGTGTCGACACATGGAGCTGTGTCGACACTTAACAAAGAACAGAAAGATCAACAAAATATTCTAAGTACAAGTGTCGACACTAAGGGAATGTGTCGACACTCAGCTGAAGTCTCAACAGAAGAACCCAGTGTCGACACAAGGAGCTGTGTCGACACTCAGCAAGTATCAACACTGAAGACTATGTGTCGACACCAAGAAGCTGTGTCGACACTTAACAGATTCAATACATGAAGATGTGTCGACACAAAGGACATGTGTCGACACTTAGAAGAATTCAGCAAGATACAGAAGATCAAGTACTTGTGTCGACACTCAATTTCAGTGTCGACACATGAAGAAGAAACTGTGTCGAGACATGGTATCTACAACACAAGAAGTTGTGTCGACAACTTGTAGACTTATGTCGACACTTACACAACTTGTGTCGACACTTGGTCTATAAGTGTCGACACTTAAAGACAGAAAGTCTCGACACTTTCAGACAGTTAGAGAACTTTCAAGGACTGACTGGATGACTTGATAGATGTCGTTCCAGCCGGTCTACAGCACCTGTCAGAGATGTCAGAATTCAGTTATGGACCGGTCCAGCCGGTTACCATGAAGAAGGCCTATAAATAGGCTCATACAGTCTACAGAAACTGTTGTTGTAGTTGTTCAAAGGTGGTTCACAGAATTGTTCAAAGTTATTGATCAAGTATCAAAACAAGAAGATCTAGCTGTCCAAGTGCAGATCTAAGAAGTTGGAGAGAGAGGGCTCCATCCAAGAAATCAGCCGTTGGAACTAGGCTGAGAAGAAGGGTTGAGATATATTCTGGATCTTAAGAAGCAGAGGTCAAGGATCAACTGCAGAAGGAGTCAATCTTATTGAGTTCTACTTTCAAGAAGCTTTGAAGAAAGCTAAGTCAGATTGAATCCAGCTGAGTTCTTCCAAGAACTCATCAAGAAACTCACAACTCCCCTCTCTTGTTTCTGAGTTGTTGAGTTATCATTTGTAAATTCATTTTTATCTTGTAGGATCCTTTGGATCTGAGTGTTTGTAAGCCTGTAATTATAAAGGCTGAGGGTAGGGCTTGAGAGCCTGAGTGTAGGAGATTGAAATCTCTGAGTGTAGGCCTTGGTGGCTGAGTGTAGGCCTTGTTGGCTGAGTGTAGGCCTTTGTGGCTGAGTGTAGGCTTTGTGAAAAGCTGAGTTGTAGGGCCTTGGGCCTGAGGTGTAGGAACCAGTTTGGGTTTTGAGATAGTGGTGAAGTTTGGCCGAATCTAGTACACTGCTAGATAGGCGAAGGGGGAAAGTGGATGTACCCAAATCTTGGGGAACCACTATAAAACTCTGTGTCTGCTGTGCTGTGCTTTGCTGTGTATGCTGTGTGTTTGCTGTGCAAAAGTAGAATAGATTCTGTGTTATTACTGATTGCTGACATTAAAGTTTAAAAAGAATTTGGTCTCCTATTCACCCCCCCTCTAGGTGTCTAGGTACTATATCTTTCAACTATGATGAATTTCCATAATTTTCCAATTGCTTACACCATTAAATTAATTTCTTTATATGAAATCCCTAGACATTTTGCACATGAAGTATTGTCAATATTAAACCATCTGCCCTAGGGATTCTTCCAGGTATATAATATGACAATTAATTTGGCCTACCAAAATTTCATGCTTTTGCACTTCAAATTTATAATTAATTCCTATTTAATACTATATCCACAAATCTAGCATTTTCCAAATGAAGTACATAAAATATTAACTCAAAAATTCTAATTAAATTACAGAGCCTTGATAACAATGAAATAATGCTATGTACATATTGCCATTTACATCTAGGTTGAAATGAACTATCCTTGATCAATTCGAGTTATTTACCAAAATGCCATTATGGGGCCTTGTATCTTATTTGGCACTCCAAAATTCTGAAATAATTGCACAAGGTATAAAACATAAAATTACAGCAATATGAATTTTCTCAGATTTTTCAAAGGAATTTACCCATCATTTCTACACAAAATTCCAAAACGGTAAAATGGTCATTTTGCTCCTTAAACTACCTACACTTCATCCAACAGAGATATAAATTATTTCTAGTGTTTATTATGTCACTCCTTAGTCGTCAACAGAAATTGAACATTTTATGATAAGGGTAAACCTATTTTAAATTTATTTCCTAAAAAGACCAAATTTTCAGAAATTCAAAATAATGGAATTTTTGTTCCCAAAAATCCCACCATTACTATGAGAGGTGTATTACACCCTCATGTGTCTCTATAATGAAAATCATGATTTTTGAATGTTCCAAGTTGGCTGAATACTCATTATTTCATTTTACGCTAAATGCACACCAAACCTATAACAAGCCAACACATGCAAGTGAGTTTATCCAACATGCACTGGTCTAACTTGGCTGCAATTTACAACATACACTTATAAAGTCCCTAAGGACATGCCACCAAAATTTGGGGCCATTTGGAGTCACATAACTCCAAATATTTCATTTATTTCATTTTGGGTATTTTAGTAAAAACTATAGCAAACGTTTTCCCAAAAATTCTCATTTTTGTACACGGGTTAACCAAGCCATAAACATGCATGCACCCAAAAGTTTGGGCCATTTGGATGAATAGTTTACTTGGGCATCATTTTATAATTCTGCCCTAGCTAAGGACCAACCCTAGAAAAATGGTCCTACAGATCAGACCACTGGACCACATCTCCAGTTAAGGGTGGCAATATATAGTAACACAAAGCGCTACATTTATCATGTTCGTGTTATCCTCTGGAAATGGCTCTAAGAGCACTATAATTGACATGCAAGGTGACTGAATTAAAGTGACAGAAATGAAATTTTATTTCATTAAAATAATAACAGCAATAAATTTATTTTAATACAAATACAGCGCGAATCTTAAAGCTAGATTGGACGGCAACCTCTCACCTTCCCCAAGTGTTCAACAGCTGAGATCGAGCCGACCTGGGGGATATTGTGGTGCCATTTCCGGCCACCCGAGGCGGCGCCACCCCCGGCCAACGGTGCCATCACCTTCACGGTGGTGGTGACTATCCTTTGCCGGTGATGAGGCGGTGAGAGATGGCGGTGATGGTGATCCCGAGCGGTAAGAAAAAGCTTGGAAACTCTCCATTTCTCCCATGGCATTGAGCTCAATTGAGCCCGATATCTCCCATAGTTGATCTAGGAATCTAATACGGGTAGAGGAACGGTGAAACAGACATATGTTGGTGGGTAGCGGCGAGGATGGAGGCGGGTGGCCATTCCCGACCTTGCTCTGGTGAAACCTTTCAGATTCATGGTTCCTGCACCGATTCCTTCACTCCAGCTATCGGGTTCTACTATCTTTTGCCCTATGAAGCTAATGGAGTCAATGTATCTGGCTGAGAGGAGGTATATGGGGAGATACAACCAATGCAAGCTCGGTTTGGAGCTTTGGTTGTTTAACCCTTCATGCCAAGTGTGCACCATGCAGTCACATTCTCTGGACATTCTCTAAGGAAGCCAGCCAGCACAATTTTGGGGCTGATGGAGTCAAGGCCAAGTGGCCTCTGCCTCTTTAATTCGCCTGCTGCATCAAGCCAAAATCTGTCCGAGAAAGACCACTCGACGATCGTCGAATGGGCAATTTTGTCGATCGTCGAACACAGATCTACATCATCGAACGGAGATCCAAATCGTCGAACGAATCTTGCTGGGGACAATTGCCTAACGTAGATCTAAATCGTTGAACAGAGATCCAAATCATCGAACGCAGCTTGCTGTGGACAATCGTCGAACGCAGATCTAAATCATCGAACGGAGATCCAAATTGTCGAACACAGCTTGCTGGGGACAATCGTCGAATGCAGATCTAAATTATCGAACGGAGATCTAAATCATCGAACGCAACTTGACACAGTGGGACACGCCCTGTGACATGCCCGTGTCACAGGCTGTGTACACCTACCCGACGATCGCCACTCGATGATCGACAATTGACACTCGATGATTGTTGAACCGAGGGGACACACCACCCCGTCACGCCCGTGTCATCTGGCATGTTTCCCTACACGGTGGCAGACACACCCCAGTTAACTTCATCGAACTGAGTTCGTCGGCCATAAGAAGTTTCGCCCTGGGACACGCCCGTGTCCCAGGCCGTGTCACCCAAAAAGGTTTCCTGCTAAAAAGTTGGGATGTTACATAAATACTCGACTACTCGAGTAGTAAATGAACTACTCGAGTACATGACTTAACTACTCGAGACAGAATGTATAAACTACTCGAGTACTATAAAGTACTACTTGAGTAATTTACTTAGAATATATTTATAGAGGGAAATCTGCAAACCCGAGAATAATATGGAAACTACTCGAGTAGTTGTCTTAACTACTCGAGAGCCATAAATTTACTACTCGGGATCTATCATCCTTACTTGAGTAAGAGTAATTTTACTCGAGTATAAACAGAGCTATTCACTCGAGTAGGTATAGAACTACTCGAGTAAAAAACTTAGTAAAATTTTCTTAGACAGAATTCTCTTCTCTTTGGTGAGACCAGCATCAAGCTTTTTCCAATAAGACCTCGTGCATGAATATGAAGTGTATCCCAATAGAGAGACTACACATGAGTCAACACCTTGGATCACACAATGAGGGATTACATTGTATGGTCCTGTGTTTGGTGACCCATTGTAGACTGACATTGGTCCACACTTGCCATTAGAGTCCTGCAAACACACAACTCAACCAAAGCATCAAATACAACCTAATTCATCTTAGTTCAAGGGTGACTTCATCAAATCTGGGTTAATGTGGTTACAATACCCAACAATCTCGCCCTATTTGTAGAAGTCAGAACCCTTTACACTAAGGTGTATTATAGATATAAAAGGTGCTTTATAGACAAATCAGTGTAAGCAAGCATAAGACTAGAGACAAGATAATATGAACAAAAACTTAGAATTATATAAATGTGATTATCCAAAAATGTCATTTCTACAACAAGATCATTTCCACATCTTCACATGTCCTTGTAGCTTAGACTTAGTGGTGTTGTCTATCTTGCTTCTCTTATTGTCTCCTCTGATAGATGTATGGCTTGGGGTAGTACTTAGGAGGTCTTGGATGAGCAGCAGTGTTATTTCTCCCAAATTTTCTATCATATAGTCTCCTCTTGGTCATAGATTTCTCATATAACTCCCATTCTTATGAACTGTAATGAATGTTCCTACTTTCATGGAATTCCATAACAAGTTTGAGAGTGTCTAAGATGAGGGACTTAGAGGTAGGAGACCATATCTCTCCAAACTCTGGAGCTTTCCTCTTATCAGCATCAGAAACTGGAATGGACCTACTGGCAGAGGGACCTTCACCATATTTTCTTTTCTTTCTTGAAGTCTGTATCTCAGGAGGAGCTTGGAGGAAAATATCTGCAGGGTCATCCTACCAGATTTGAGAATAAGAGTTTGGAGGAGGGCCTTCTCGGCCTTCAGGTTTGGGAGAGAAAGTAGGTTGCCGAGGAGGAGCAGGAGTAGCAGCAGCTAGGTGGTTGAGATGATGAGGAATGATATTTGGATCAACAGCAAATTCACGAAGGATTTGATTGTGCATCCAGACAGCAGTGTCATATGTATGGAATTTGACACTCTGAATTTGCGGCAAGTCATCATCTTGTATTTTTGTCATTTTGGCTTTCCAAAGCCCTTGCATTGGAGCATCTGATTTTTCTAAGTATTCTTTCACAAAATTCTCCCCCTTTCTAACTTCAACATATAGATTAGTGATAGCATCTTCTTTGAAAATACCAACCTCTTCACAGATCTTCATCTTGGTAGTTTCAGCTCTTTTATCCATTTCAATCTGATTACCAGCAAGGGTGACACCTTGCTCCATCACTTGACCAACACTAGTAATAGTGTGCTCTGGAGCCTTCCCACCAATTTGGAAAAGGTGTCTTAGCTATTCAGTGTTGTGTTAGATTTCTGCAAATCCTCTGCTCATCTCAGTCTCTAGAGCAGTGACTTTATCTGTAATAGATTTTAGGGAAGTATCAAAGTAGGTTCTCTGTTCTTGAAGCAGAAGGACAACTTGAGTCAACAAATCATTTGATGAAGTTACATGAGCAGCAGGAGGAGCACTAATAAAGGGAACTGGAGGAGGAGCTACCCATGAAGCTATTTCTGTAATGGTGACAGAGCTTTTTGCTCTTGTAGTGGGAAGTAGGACATCCCCTTCATCAGTGATTGAGGGTATGGAGAAGTCAAGATTCCTTAAAGGAGCTTCAGCTGGCTCAGGGGATATCTCATCATCAATGACAATTGTCTCATCCTACTCTTGGTGTGCCGCGGGAGACTTTCCTGGAGAAGGAGTATGTGCTAGAGATAGTACTGAATACTCTGGTGGTATTTCAGTTGTGGTTTCCTTTGGAGAGAGAGGAGGAGGAAGATCATTTGCAGTCAATTATTCTATCATCTCATTGATAACAGCTTCTGTGGAGAGTAGAGTTTCTTGAAGTTGTTGATCAGATGAAATCTCTTCTGGAGTATAAGGAGGTCGAGGAGTTACTGCTGGGGTTGTAGGAATCCTTGCTTGGATAGAAGGAGCAGGCTCCCCATCAATAGGTGCACCAGAGGAGCTGGGGACCTGAGATGGAGAGGGAGATAGGGTCCTATCCTCTAAGTCTGGTACTTCAAGAACCTTTGCAGCCTGAGAGGGATTCTGCAGTTTTAACTCCCATCTTTGTATGGAGGATATAGAGACTTTCTTCATGTGGTGAAGAACAGTCCCGTTAAAGAAATTAAAGATTTCTAGGTTGAGTTCATGGAGGATTAGAGAGATGATTCTGGCATAATTAGGGGCTTTAATGCTGTCTTTAATCTTGTCCAGGATCATCATGATAAACTGGAAACTCTTCCTGTAGACTATGACTTGCATGCTGTCAAAGAGGTAAAGAGGAATATCTCTGATAGAGTTGGTTCTGCATAGAAGGACCTTTCCAATGATATCAACCAATAACTTCCCTTCAGCATTCATATTTGACCTCTTGATGTACTTTGCAGCAGTATAAATACCACAGAATAAGCAAGTTCTGTCTGATTCATCTTCCCCAAGATCATCGTCATCGTCTACAATCGGCAATCGAAGAAGTTGAGATACTGAAGTATTTGTAAGCTTGCTTTTGATACCTTTGACTTTTGATATGAGAATGGCACCATGGCGCTTAACCTTGACATTTCTGAAGAACTCGACAACTTCTGGAAAGTGGATTCTACATGGTTCTTGGAGAATGAAGGTGAGTCCGGCGGTGTCGAGTAGGATCATCAGGTTATGAAAGTCATCGGGAAGTTCGAAAATCCCGGCGGCAACCAATTCGGAACCAACGCCAATTTTTTAAGAGGCAGTCATGAATCATAAACCCTTGCAAAATTTCGGTGGGGAGAAAGAAATGTCACGACTCTGCAACTTGTTGATGGAAGGCGAAGAGACAGTTGGCTACTCGAGAGCGAAAATGATTTCGTGTAGGACATTGATGGAATTTATTATTTATATAACTCTAGGTTTATGTCTAAAGAAAATAGAAATGAAGAAATCATACCTTAGTAGTGGTGGCATAATCCTCGGGTTGCGTATATGAAAATATGAATCAAGAAGAAAAATGTCCCGACATATACTCGAGTGAGTTGATATTACTCGAGTAGATGAAATGAGGTACTCGAGTAGATGTGTCTGAAAGTACTCGAGTAGGTATGCTGAAGTACTCGAGTAGGTGAGTTGAGGTACTCGAGTAGGTCAAGTAGACTACTCGAGTAGGGCATTATTCTTACTCGAGTAGGTTGCTTCTTACTCGAGTCAAGGAGTTAGAATTTTGTATAATTCTAATTTTTGACAAATCCTTGAACTTTGAGCCTTCTTGAAAGTCCATCTTCTCTAATCTTCTTTGTTGAGCATTCCAAGTTCTGTTTTGAAGAATGAGAACTTGGTCTCGCCCAGTGGATTCGTGAAAATGTCTATAATCTATTTGTCTGTAGAGACATATTGAAAGTCTATGTCCCCATGCTCCACGTGCTCCCGGATGTAGTGATATCTTAGCTCTATATGCTTTGTCCGGTTGTGCGAGACTGGGTTGTTGGCTATTGCAATTATGCTGGAAGAGTCGCAAAATAATGGAATCTTTTGGAACTTCATGTTATAATCTTCAAATTGATTCTTTATCCATAGCAGCTTTACACAGCAAGTGCTTGCAGAGATGTACAATAACTCAACCGTTGAGATTTCTACACAGTTCTGCTTCTTGCTACTCTGGGAGATAAGCCTTCTTCCAACAAATTGGCATGTCCCGGAAGTGCTTTTCCTGTCGTCTTTGCTCACTGCAAAATCTGCATCTGAAAAACCTATTAGCTCAATATCATTACTTCTTGGGTACCATAAGCCAAGATTTGGCATACCTTAAAGGTATCTCAAATTCCACTTTGCAGCAGCATAGTGAGATTCCTTAGAGTTCTCCTGAAATCTAGCACAAACACATGTTGAGAATATAAAGTTAAGTCTATTGACAGTAAGGTAGAGCAAAGATCCAATTATGCTTCTGTACTTGGTTTCATCAAAAGATTTCCCTTTTTCATCCTTGTTCTGAGATATAGTTAAACCCATTGGAGTCCTCGTCGAGGTTTCGTTCTCCATTCCAAATTTCTTAATCAGCTCTTTGGTGAACTTGGTCTGCTAGATGAAAATTCCATCATCAGATTGTTTCACTTGAAGCCCTAAGAAATACTTCAGCTCGCCCATACTACTCATTTCAAACGTCCCTTGCATATGTTTTGAAAACTTCTTGCAGAGGTTATCATCAGTAGAGCCAAAACTAATGTCGTCGACATAGATTTACACTAGCAAAATCTTGCCTTTTATTTCCCTAAGAAATAATGTCTTGTCTATCTTTCCCCTTGTGAAGTTGTTCTCAAGTAGAATGATAGACAATGTCCCATACCAAGCTCGAGGAGCTCGTTTCAGACCATATAAAGCTTTATGCAATAAATAAACATAATCAGGAAAGTTAGAATCATCAAAACCTGAAGGATGTTTGACATACACCTCTTCCTTTATGTCACCATTAAGGAATGCAGACTTCACGTCCATTTGATAGACAATGAAGCCTTTGAGTGCTGCATATGCTAGGAATAACCTTATTGCCTCCAGCCTTGCCACTGGAGCATACGTCTGATCGAAGTCGATTCCTTCTTCTTGACGATAACCTTTAGCAATGAGTCTAGCCTTATTCTTTATGATCATTCCATCCTCGTCCATCTTGTTCCTATAGACCCATTTTGTGCCGATGATGTTTTTATTCTGGGGTCTTAGAACAAGTTTCCATACTTTGCAGCGCTTGAACTGGTTTAGTTCTTCTTCCATTGCCAGTATCCACGATGCGTCTGAGTTTGTGTAACAGCCCAAAGTTCGGAAAAAGGAATTTTTGGGTGACACGGCCTGGGACACAGGCGTGTCCCAGGGCGTGTAAGTTGACACGGCCTGCGACACGGGCGTGTCGCAGGGCGTGTCGAGGTTGTGTCGACGATCGGTCGTTGTCTCGACGATTTTTCTCTCAACGATGCGTCGAGAGGAGGCACACAGCCCAGAGACACGGGCGTGTCCAAGGCCGTGTCGCATGCTCGATGATTTTTCTCGACGATCGTCGAGTGTCGAGAAGTGAGTGTCGAGTGTTTAACACGGCCTGTGACATGGGCGTGTCACAGGGCGTGTCAAATCAGGCGACGAACTCAGCCCGCCGAAGGTTTCGACAGGGCGTGTCTTTGTGCCGTGTCTGGGCACAAGGCCTGGGACACGGGCGTGTCACATGTCGTGTGAAGTCTCGGGATGATTTGGGATTTTTTTCATCCAGGTACACGGCCACAGACACGGGCGTGTCTGAAGGCGTGTTGGTGACACGGCCCATGACACGGGCGTATCCCGTGGGCGTGTCACTGGTTTGGATAAGTCGGTTGACCACCGCTTGAGGCACACGGCCTGGCACACGGCCGTGTTCGAGGCCGTGTCGGGTCAAAATATGTGTTTTTGGCAGAATCGTGGCCGTCCATTCCTTCAGTCTAGATCCAATGGCTGAAGTTTCTTCTTCTTTTTCCTTAAGGGCCGAAATCAGAGAAAGATTTCTCATTTTCTTTGGCCTTGAACTTTCTTCAAGTGAAGAGAGAAAGAGAGAGAGAAAGGAGGAGGAAGAAGGAAAGGGGGCTGCTGTTGGTGGTGTTGCGGTTTACCGACGAGAAATCCGAAGCAAGCGTTGCGGAGGAAACACTCTTGCGAGTCTTGCAAGCTAGCTTGGAGTCCATGACACCGAAGCGGTCGTCAAGGGTAACGACTTTTCTTCCTAGCCATGTGAAGGCTTCCTTTTTGGCATATCTTGTGATTTCCCCACCAAGAGGTGGCTGATTTTGGAAATCTTTGGGTGGATGCTTGAAATCCCCTTTTGTTAGCATATAGATCCGGAAATGGAGTACGGAATAGGCATGCTGTGTGAAGCCCATCTGGACAGGTTGGTCTGGATTGGTGATCTTGCATACGAACCGGAGAAGACTCCGTGATAAACGTGTAGTGTAAGGAGTCTACGGGTTATGCCTGCGAAAAGGAGTAGCAGGAAGTACTGGGGTGTTAGCCCAGGAAAATAGCCATGGGATGTTTTTGGGTCCAACCTGTGAATGAGGCACAGGAAGTACTGGTGGGACCAGGAAAGGCCCTTTTGTGATGCTTGATGTCATAGGGTGTCCACCTGTGAAGCGAGTCACAGGAAGTACTGGTGTGCCCAGGAAAGACCCCTGACATTTGTGCTTGTGCGGTGTCCACCTGTGGAGAGAGTCACAGGAAGTACCGGTGTGCCCAGGAAAGACCCGCTGTTGCTGTGAGGAAATGGGTATAGTGAAATACCCAGGCTTGAATGCCAAGAATAGGATTGGTGAGACCGACCCGCGCCTTTGATATAGCCATGAGTATGCTGTACTCGGAGAAGGCAAGGAGATTTGAGCAACGGGGGTGGAGGATCCGACCTGCTCTATGTCCGTCTGACGTGAGACCAAAAAGTGCGGTCTGTTGGAGCGCATAGCAAGAGTCTTCGGCCTGCGCGCCATGACACAACGTGGGCTACGGGCCATCCCGGTGTCCGAAGACTAACTCCGGCTGCACGCCATGGAGTAAATGCTCAAGAGATTTACCGTTGGGTGATAACCCTGATACGGTGGTGGGCAAGAGGTTGCCAGAACACCAAGAATGTGCCCTGAGTGCACGGACCGTTGGGCCGGGTGGTGAACGGTTGTGATGGCTTGTGTGCGTGAAAGCACCTTTTGATGATATAGCTTGCCATACTTGTGATCTGATATGCCTGCAGGGAAAAATACCGCTGCCCCGAGAGAAGGGGTAGGGTCGTTATAATTTGGTCAGCTGAACGCTGACCGTTGCTTTTGTTTGCCACCGGTGGGTGGATTGTCCCTTTCCAGGTACGGGAGAACCGAGCGGGACGCATAGAGGTTGATGCTCCTGCTGGTGTTGCTGCTTCTGTTGTTAGCCCTCGAAGGCTAAATATGTTCTTTTGAGTGTTTTCTTTTATTGTGGCCGGCCTGCGCGCCAAGCTGTTTTAGGCCACTGTGTGAAAGCCATGTAAGGCCATAAGGCCAACTCTTTTGACTTGTTGTAAGACATTCCTATATAATATATATATATATATATATATATATATAAAATGTGGAGTTTTCTGTTTGGACATTCATGAGGAGTTCAAGTAGTTTAGGCTTCCGCTAGAATGCTTGTGATAGGTGCGACGCGCTACTCTGATATCATCCTGTACCTTCACCGACTGTTTTGTGGTATATCCTGTGGGGCCCCGGCCGGACCTTCTAGAATATATCATATGAACGGATGGGGTTGTTACATTTTTGGTATCGGTCGTCTTGGTCATTCCCTCTCGAAGTCGTGGCCGACTTCTTTTGTGGGGTGGCGAGCACGTGTTTGTGCACACCAAAGTCTACGAATGAACTCCTGAATGTCCATGATAGGAATGCAAATTTGTTTGTTTGAGGAACCTGCGTGTTCCTATTTTTTGTTGATTGCTTGGGTATGACCGCTAATGTGTGTGTCTTGTCCACCTTTAGGTGACACGAAGTGGAGCTGGGCCGTCTGAGCCCCAGCGTTCTGATGAAAGTACGGCACCAGTCGCGGTGCCTACACCTCCACCGTCTGAGGAACATGTGCGTTTAGTTGCGGAGGCCTTATTTACCATGATCCATGGTCAGCCACTTAGGCAGGAACAAGCGGATGTGAGGCCAGAATAGGTGGCGGCAAGGCCTGAACCTGTTGTGGATGTGGCTCCTCGAGCGGCTGAGAAGCAGCTAACGCGGTTTATGAGCTTCCATCCACCTACGTTCTCGGGAGCGGGAACCCCGACGCAGGCTGAGGATTGGTTATCGTGCGTCAAGCGAGTGATGACGGCGATAGGAACGACGGAGCATCAGAAAGTTACCTTAGCCACCTTCTTGCTTGAAGGAGAAGCTCGTTTATGGTGGGATGAGATGGAGTTGCATCATTTGGCGGGTCGTCCGTTAACCCAAGTATCGATGGAAGAATTCTCCCGGCTCTTCCTTGCGAAGCACCTTCCTGTGGCTCAACGGATAGCCATGGAAAATGAATTCCAACGGTTGACTCAAGGTGATGGCAGCGTTGACGCGTACCTGCATGAATTTACTCGCTTGGGGCGGTATGCGGGTTCGATTTTTGCTGATGAGCAGAGGAAGACTAATCGGTTCTATGAAGGACTGAGGGACGAGCTGAGGTTCCTTGTGTCCAGTTCTGTGAACCAAGGTTTCCAAGCGTTGGTTGACACCGCAACCGCGTTGGAAAAGGACATGAAAAGGGTGCAAGGGAAGAGAGCTTTGGCTGTGTCGCAACCGGAGTGGAAGGCGCCCCGATCAGGAAAACCATTTTATAAGAAGAGATGGGGTAAGAAGTCCAAGCCTAGTGGACAAGCTCCTTCATCAGTTGCAACAGGAGCAACATCAGGGGCGACCTCAAAGCCAGACACTCGGATCTGCTTCAATTGTGGCCGGATGGGACATATTGCGCGAGATTGTCGGATGCCGCCAAAGAGTGAAAAGAAGGCGGGTACATCTTATGCGGAGAAAGGAAAGGCGGTGGTGGATTCCTCTGCCTCGCAGGCGCAACCCCGGGTCTACAATCTTGGCCTGCAAGAGTCCATCAAGCAGAGTGACGTGGTCACAGGTATGAGTTAGTTTTGCTTATGCTAATGTTTGTATGCTTAGCTTAGTCCCCCTATGTTTGTGGTTTGTGTGTGTGAGATGTTTTGTCATAGGCTTTGTGATGATTCGGAACACGCTGGCGCGAGCACTGTTTGATACAGGTGCATCGCATTCTTTTCTGTCTCGTGAGTTTCTTACGCGGCTTGGGATACCCAGTCGTGCAAAGGCAGATAGCGTCATAGTGGTGTTGCCGAATGGTTGTTGGATGCTTGCGGATCAAGCTTGCGATGTGGCGGTGCAGTTAGGAAGTCGGGATTTTCGTTTAACCGCATTTGTTTTGCCAATATCAGAATTCGATGTGATTTTTGGGATGGATTGGCTTGCGGAGCAGCATGCTATGATTGATTGCCAGTCCAAAGAAATCACGTTGGGCCAGAATACCGAACAGAAGACTAAGTTTGCGGGTATGCGAGGAGTGAGCGGGACGTTGATGTCTGCACCCCAGGTAGTCAAAGCTGTTCGGCAGGGTGCGGAGTGTTACTTTGCACTAATTCAGGCTGTGGAGCCTAAGGCCACCTTGTGCGAGGTTCCGATTGTGGCAGAATTTACAGATGTGTTTCCCACTGATCTCCCTGGGCTACCACCCCAGCGGGAGATTGACTTCACAATTGAGTTGGTGCCAGGTGCGAAACCTGTGGCCCGCTCGCCATATCGCGTTGCGCCAAAAGAGATGGCTGAATTGAAGGTTCAACTCCAAGAAATGCTAGAGCAAGGTTATATCCGCCCAAGTATGTCACCTTGGAGCACGCCTGTGCTTTTTGTAAAGAAGAAAGATGGTGGGTTATGGTTGTGTATCGATTACCGTGAATTGAATAAGCTGACCGAGAAGAATAAGTATCCTATACCCCGGATTGATGAATTATTTGATCAGCTGGTGGGATCTACGGTCTATTCGAAGTTGGACCTGAAGTCTGGTTATTACCAGTTAAGAATTCGGGAAGGTGACATCCCAAAACCGCATTTGGAACGCGTTATGGGCACTTTGAGTTCACAGTCATGCCCTTTGGATTGTGCAATACGCCTTCGGTGTATATGGATCTGATGCACCGTATTTTTCGTGAGTACCTGGATCTGTTTGTGATAGTGTTTATTGATGATATCCTGGTATACTCGAAGTCCAAAGCTGAGCATGAGATTCACTTTGCGGTTGGTGTTGAACACGTTGAGGCAAAATCAGCTATATGACAAGTTCTCGAAGTGCGAGTTTTGGCTATCGTCAGTGGCATTTTTGGGCCATGTGGTGAGTGGAGCGGGCATTGCAGTGGATCCAGCGAAGATAAAAGCCATACAAGAATGGCCAATGTTGTCTTCCATGGCCTAAGTCAGGAGTTTTCTTGGACTTGCGGGCTACTATAGAAGATTTGTGGAGAACTTCTCGCGGATCGCTTTGCCGCTAACCACACTGACGCGAAAAGATCAGAAGTTCGTTTGGACGCCAGAGTGCGCACGAGCTTTTGAAGAGCTGAAGGTTCGGTTGACCACGGCACCACGTGTTGTCTTCGCCATGTGGAACCGACGGATTTGTGATTTATAGTGATGCCTCAGGGAGCGGCTTAGGCTGCGTTCTTTTGCAGAGGAAAGGTGATTGCTTATGGCTCACCAGCCAGCTGAAGGTACACGAGCGAAACTATCCCGTCCATGATTTGGAATTAGCGGCTGTGATTTTTGCACTCAAGTTGTGGCGACACTACCTTTATGGAGTAAGGTGGAGATCTATACCGATCATAAGAGCCTAAAGTATCTTTTGGAGCAGAAAGAGTTGAACATGCGACAACGAAGGTGGTTGGAGTTCCTTGGGGACTACACTTTCGAGATTCACTATACGCCCGGGAAGGGAATGTTGTCGCGGATGCCTTGAGTCGGCAAGTTCCCGCTAGAGCGAATTGGTTGCAAAGGCATGATGAACGTCTTATCCAGGAGTTGGAGGCATTGGAGATCTATTGTGTTGACAAGATTCCACTGCCATTGCATTTTGAACTGGACTGAGTACAATGTGACCTTGCAGACCGAGTTCGACGGGCAACAGAGTTGGATGACGATCTCTTACGCTATGTGAATGAAGGGCTAGAGGGCAAATTCACCTGGATTGACGGTCTTTTGCGAAAAGAGGCCGTTTGTGCGTCCCGAATGTGGGGAAATGAGGGAAGAACTGATGTATGAAGCGCATTATACCAAGTATTCCATTCACCCCCGGAGCACAAAGATGTTCAATGATATGAAGAAGCTATTCTGGTGGCCAGGGCTCAAGAAAGATGTTGCCCTTTATGTGGCCAAATGTCAAACATGTGCGATGGTGAAGGCGGAATGCCAAAAGCCGGCGGTTATTTGAAGTCACTGCCGATCCCAGAGTGGAAATTTGATGATATTTCCATGGATTTTGTGCATGGGTTGCCAAGATCGCAGCGAGGACATGATTCCATTTGGGTGATTATTGACCGGCTAACGAAGTAGCACATTTCTCCCGAACAGGCGGATGATTCAGTTGAAAGTTTGGCAAAATTATATGTTGATCAGATTGTGCGGCTTCACGGTGTTCCTCGGAGCATCGTAAGTGATCGAGATGGGCGATTCACGTCAAATGATTGGAGGCTAGTTCACCGACTGTTGGGCACGAAGTTGACTTTCAGTACGGCCTTTCACCCCCAAACGGATGGCCAAACTGAACGTACCAACAGAACAATGGAGGACATGCTCCGAATGTGCGCCCTTGATTTCAGAAAGAGATGGGAAGATCATCTCTATATGGTCGAGTTTGCATATAATAACAGCTACCAAGCAAGCATTGGGATGGCACCATATGAAGTCCTATATGGAAGGAAGTGTCGTACTCCCTTGGCTTGGGTAGAAGCGGGCGAAGCTCGGGTTGTTAAACCAAATGAGGTTGAGGAAGCAAACTCAACCATACGGACTATTCGAGAGCGATTGCTTATTGCTCAAGATCGACAAGCGAAGTACTACAATGCCAAGCACCGGAACGTAGAATTTGTGGTTGGCGATTGGGTCTACTTGAAGATCAAGCCATTCAAAGGTGTCTCCAGGATTCGACAATTGAAAAGTTGAGTCCAAGATATTGGGTCCTTTTGAAGTGGTTGAGCGAGTTGGCGAAGCGGCTTATCGGCTAGCTCTGTCGGCAGACTTGGGTAGATTGCATGATGTCTTTCACATCTTAGTGCTTCGGAAGGCCGTGAAAGATCTAGCTCAAGTGATCGGGGATGATCGTGTGCCGGTGGAGTATGGGCTAACCACGAGAGTTAGACCCATTCAGATCAAGATCGAGCCGAGAAACAGTTGCGGAACAAGAACGGTCGGCATGGTGAAAGTCCGGTGGGACAACTGCGGCCGTGAAGAGCTGACGTGGGAACGCGAGCAAGCATGCGAGCAGAGTTCCCTGAGCTGTTTGTGTAATCTGTAGCGAGAATATTGTAACATCAATTTTTTTTGATGTTGTAACATTTTTCTTGCTGGTTTCTGTTGCTTTCCTGTCTCTAAATTTCGAGGACGAAATTTCTTGTAGGAGGGAGGATTGTAACAGCCCAAAGTTCGGAAAAAGGAATTTTTGGGTGACACAACGGCCTGGGACACGGGCGTGTCCCAGGGCGTGTCAGTTGACACGGCCTGCGACACGGGCGTGTCGCAGGGCGTGTCGAGGTTGTGTCGACGATCGGCCGTTGTCTCGACGATTTTTCTCTCAACGATGCGTCGAGAGGAGACACACGGCCCAGGACACGGGCGGGTCCAAGGCCGTGTCGCATGCTCGACGATTTTTTCTCGACGATCGTCGAGTGTCGAGAAGTGAGTGTCGAGTGTTGAACACGGCCTGTGACACGGGCGTGTCACAGGGCGTGTCAAATCAGGCGACGAACTCAGCCCGCCGAAGGTTTCGACAGGGCGTGTCTTTTGTGCCGTATCTGGCACACGGCCTGGGACACGGGCCTGTCACAGGCCGGTGTGAAGTCTCGGGATGATTTGGGATTTTTTTCATCCAGGTACACGGCCACAGACACGGCGTGTCTGAAGGCGTGTTGGTGACACGCCCATGACACGGGCGTGTCCCGTGGGCATGTCACTGGTTTGGATAAGTCGGTTGACCACCGCTTGAGGCACACGGCCTGGCACACGGCGTGTTCGAGGCCGTGTCGGGTCAAAATATGTGTTGGCAGAATCGTGGCCGTCCATTCCTTCAGTCTAGATCCAATGGCTGAAGCTTCTTCTTCTTTTTCCTTAAGGGCCGAAATCAGAGAAAGATTTCTCATTTCTTTGGCCTTGAACTTTCTTCAAGTGAAGAGAGAAGAAGAGAGAAAGGAGGAGGAAGAAGGAAAGGGGGCTGCTGTTGGTGGTGTTGCGTTTACCGACGAGAAATCCGAAGCCCCGGTGCGGAGGAAACTCTCTTGCGAGTCTTGCAAGCTAGCTTGGAGTCCATGACACCGAAGCGGTCGTCAAGGGTAACGACTTTTCTTCCTAGCCCGTGAAGGCTTCCTTTTTGGCATATCTTGTGATTTCCCCCACCAAGAGGTGGCTGATTTTGGAAATCTTTGGGTGGATGCTTGAAATCCCCCTTTTGTTGCATATAGATCCGGAAATGGAGTACGGAATAGGCATGCTGTGTGAAGCCCATCTGGACAGGTTGGTCTGGATTGGTGATGTTGCACACGAACCGAGAAGACTCCGTGATAAACGTGTAGTGTAAGGAGTCCTACGGGTTATGCCTGCGAAAAGGAGTAGCAGGAAGTACTGGGGTGGTAGCCCAGGAAAATTCCATGTGATGTTTTTGGGTC